>OY754313.1:57828666-58316447 GCA_963573325.1 Astragalus glycyphyllos | reverse complement strand
TTACATAAATTAACAAATCATAGTTGCATATTAATTTGAACATTAATGTATATGTCTTAATCGCGTATTTAAGTCATAATATACATGATATAGTAAGTTACAACCCTCCTGAAAGATACCTTGAGTCTTCATCTCACCTAAAGTGTCTGTGTTGTGACTAGTTTTGAATCAAATAGTGGAGTAGATATGATTCATGATGTTAGAGAGACTTAATCAAGTTGGGGGATGAGTTACCTTTAGATCGGAATTTCTTTGAATCAGCATTGGGATGTGGGTTGCAGGAGTGGTCAACCATTTTGTTCTGGAAACTCAAATCGATTGGTTCTTCTTCTTTGAAGCTTGCTTTTCCTTCTTTGTATGCTGTCTAAGCGCATCAATTATCACTGGTGTCAGAGGTTGATCATTGGGAGGACACATGTCTAAGCGCATCCATTGCTCCTTTGCTAAAAAAAGTTGGAAGGTTGTTCTAAATTGGATGGGCGCATTTACGGAGAAAGACCCGTCTAGCATGGATAACTTTACTAACTTTTCTAATTTGGTGCAGGGTAAGAGACAGAGGAAGGCTATCAAATTAATTTGGTTAATTGTTGTTTGATGTATTTGGTTTGAACGTAATGCTGTCTTTTTTAATGAAAATCACTTGATGATGATAGTGTTGTGAATAATGTGAAATACTTCTCTTGGGGATGGTTTTTTTGCAAGCTAGGTAGGGATTCGAATTGTATTGTTTCTAACTGGTGTTATAATCTTTTAACTTGCATACCTCACTTGTAATTTGGTGTGGCAATGGTTGGGTGCCGCTAATTTTTTAGATGGTTGGTCAAAGGTTCTTTGGTTTAAGTTTTGGCTAGTTTGCTCTGAGTTGTTTAGTAGGGTTGTGGTTTACGTGGGCATCTAGTGGCGGGTGAAGCTTCGGTCTGGCCGAGATTTTGCTGCTGATATTTCTTTATTTGGTCTCTTGGCTATGTTTTCTTGGAGGTGATTGCGGGGGTTTTGTGGTGTTTGTGGTTGTGTCATGACATCATCTACTTAATTTGTTCTTCTTTGTTGGGAGGGTTGTTTTTTGGGTGGATTGTTAGTGGTTACAGTTTGTTGTAGTTTTGTACGTATATTCTTGTCGACTCTTATTGGGGGTACTCTTTTTCCTTTCAGGGTCTATTTCCACTGAGTTTTGGCTCCAGGAGATTTTAATTAATGAGGTCTCGTGTATGTGTATGGGTTGGAGTACCCATTGTACTCCTCTTAATACAATCTTTTCTTATATAAAAAAAAATCATCTCACCTAAAGCAACCAACCATAGCAAAAAACTATTAGATTCTAGTCATAAGACTAAGGAAACATTAGAGTACCTCATCCTCATTAGGGACAGTGAGCATTCCCGATATAGATCACTGTAGAGGTAGAGAAGGACCAAGTGCATCAACTCTCCTATGTAGGCTCTGGCTCCTAATACACTTTCAAAGATTTGGCTTTGGCTTCTAAGGCGGCTAGAATTCCCATGACCCACACCTCATTTTTACAATTTTGTTGATGCAATCAAATCACATGAGGGAAGCGAAAGAAGTGTAATGGTTCTCTCGAGTGAATCAATATTGCTCTAACTTCATGTCCCAATGGATTGGTGCTCCATCAAAAATCATGGTACATTCTTTATGTTATGGTTATATTTTTCTGACGAATATAGTCGATATTAGATGGATTCATCACTAAAAAAGGGAGATTTGATACGAAATTTCAAACAGACTTGAAATATTTTTCAATTGTTTTGCGCTTGAATTTGGGACGGATATATAGTTTATACTAGACTTCACACAAAATGTCTCCCATTCGAAAAACCCTCGTTGCAAATTCAAGTAATCCGTCTCATATTTTGTCCTAACCCATTTTGAACGGATTTGAAATGAATTTTAAACGGAAACTGTCCAAAATATGTCTGAAGTTCATCTCAAATCTGTCTCAAATCTTTCTGTTCGAAATCAATCTCAAATTTGCCCAAATTAAGATATTTCAGATGAAATCTACTTAATCCAAAATTTTCGTCCGAAAATGCTACTTTTCTAGTAGTGGTTATTATCCATAGGGCGGTGAGCCAACTACATTTGATGGCATTCTGAGAGCATATTGGAAATCGTACTCGAGTAATAACATCTCCCATCGAGCAATTCTTTCCGTGAGAGAGAGCTTTCAAAGATAAACTTGATCGGCTACAAAAAATGCGGCGTTTAGCCACGGTTAAAACCGTGGCTAAAGAAGGCTTAAACCGTGGCAAATTGACTTAGCCACGGTTATGGCAACCGTGAAAGGACGTGGCGTTGCGAAAATTTAGCCACGGTTAAATGAAGAGTTAGCCATGCGTAATGTGACCGTGGAGACATTTGTTTTGCCACGGTTAATGCTTGTATAGCCACCGTTAACCCGTGTCAAAGTAGCTTGGCCAGCCTTTCAAAATCAACATATTAGCCACGGGTTAACCGTGGCTAACTTAGTTTTTTTTGAAAAAAAAATCCTTTCCACATACTAGTTTATTTAATTCATTAGAGACACTACAAACTAATACCATCAATTCATAATCAAAGGTAGAATAAAAAGTAAATGTGTTGCATATAATTATTTCATACAACATATGATCTAAGTTGACTAATCAACCACTAGACATCTCAATTAGCAAGTAATTTAAGTGCTTTAGCAGCAGTACCAACCAACAACATAACAAATATAACAATGGGTTAGTAAAACCAGCTCATTACATCTCACAAACCAAAAAAAAAATATGAGTATTTAAAATCCATTATACCTTTCTGCACGCATCCTGAGTTGGAGAAATTTGGGAGGGTTGCCGGAGAGTCACAGTTTCATGTGTTGGTATTTGATGATAGCCTCAAATAAGGAGCTCAATGAGAGGCTGCTCAAAACCTCTTCCAAAAATGAACAAAGAACTTGAGATGATGGCATGTCACTAACAAACATAATTGAAAGGCTATCTAATTTCTCAGATAACCTCTTTCAAGCTACTGCTGGTAATAGACATGCCAAGATAATTGAATTCTTGAAGCAAGCTCCCTTTCAATGTTCCTTTCAACACACATTTATATAAGTAAATTGCATGGATGTTATTCTCGGCCTCCAGTACAAACTTGATGCAGAAACTAGCTAGCTGGAATAAAAGGTCTATCAAGAAAGTTCAAAATATCATAATAGAAGACATACCTTTCAAGAAAGTTCAAAATATCATAATAGAAGACAGAGAAGTTCAAAGGCAAGCTCAATCTGACTGGATGAGTTGGAGTTAACTCAACCTCTGCTGCAGTAGAAGCCTCCTACAATTATTTTGATGTATGAATTATTAAGAGTCAAGAAGACTAAAATGAACTAATGAACTATTAAGGCATATGATATGTCACAATAATTAGGGAAGAAGAGAAAGAAGACCATATCAGGGAACTGAGGGTACCTACCTTTCCAAGAAGTAGCCTATTGGGGCTACTAAAATGGTACCAATTGAGAGACAGTATTTGATTAAAACCAAATGGTTCATTCCTTCCCCAAGGACTCTCTTGAGAAGAATATTCACTGCTGCAAAAGAAAAATCAATTGCTATAATTACCATAAAAGGTTTCCATTCATCACAACTCTTCATTTCAACTCTTCATCAAAAGTAGAAGAAATGACATTTAGTGAAACAACCGTTTCTGGTGCGGCTCAACACCACCGCCTATGATGATTTTCCGAAAGCAATTAGGGTAGCGAGCGATTAGGGGAGAGAGAAATAAACGAAGGGAGCGAATAGGGATTTAGGGGAGCAAGGGAGAAAGGGAGAAAATCTGAACGATGATTTTTGAAGGGAGAAGGGATAACGCAGAATGAAGGGGAAATCTGAATGATGAAGGGGGAAACAAATTTGGAACGAATAAAATTTAGAGGGACAATGAAACTTTTATTTGGGAATTTTCCCGGTTGCTTTGCCACGGTCCAAGGGTGGCTAACTTATTGGGTTAGCCACGGTCAAAGGGTGGCTATCTAAATTAGTATTGAATCTATGCATACTCGTTTGTGATATGTGTAGCAAATGAAAGGACTTATTTGAAGGTTATTTGGCTGTCAGAATTTGGCCACGTGGTTGTCATTATTAGCGACAGATTCTAGTCCCTTGTTAATCCCATTAGCGAGGGAATCAGTCCCTCGCTAATCGCCTCTCAAATGGGCATTAGCGACAGATTTGGGTCTGTTTGCGAGGGAGAAATCTCTCACTAATAACCAATTTTTTTGTAGTGATACGCAGGTCAAAATAATTAAAATATATATAGTGTAATACAAGGTGGTTAACCTTGGTTAAGACAACCCAATGGGACTAGTGGGGAGTTGAACTCGAGACCTCTCGAATACAATTCATGCCATACTCCACTAGACCAACCCCTTGGGGTTGTCTCACAAGGACCTCTTAAATAGAATATTATCACAATCAAGAAATAAAATAGAATTTTACTTCTCGCCCCTACTTGGGCCTTAGGTTTAATTTCTTGTAAACGTTTAGTGCCATTTTTACTACCAACTACAGGAGTTTATAATATCTGGAAGATTGATTTATGGAAAGAGAAGTGCTAAATATTATGAAATACTCTCGCAAGAAATTAGAAGAAAAGGCAATCAATGTACCTAAAAAAAGAGAAGAAAAGGCAATATTCAATTGAAAAAATGAAATAACAAAGAGAGATAAAAAAAAGAATCAGTAATAGAGGAAAAAATAAATGTTTATAAATGATTGGCAAAATTACACCAGAGGACCTTTATGTTATTTATTTGTAACAAGCTTGCTCTTTAATGTTTATAAATGATAGGCCCATTACTCGACTCCATCTCTTTTATTTTTTCGTGACATAAGTATCAAAATTGTGTGTCGTTGATTAAACTTTTAAGTTTCATTGCTATTAATAAAAAAAAATATGTCAACAGGTTCCAATCTCATTTGTAAGTAGTCCTACCAAGAATTTGAATTGTTAGAGATTTATTGTATTGGACTACGTTTACCAACACCGAGCTTCGCCGCCGAGTTCTTCCCTCAACTAATTACCGAGCTGACCTATTAGGTCGACATCATACTTATTCCTCAATCTTACTAAGCTATATATTGTAAGTCAAGTTTGTACCGTTCTTTGTGCTTTGTTAAACTATCGAGCTGAGTTGGCACTTCGCTGCCAATCCCTAGCTCCGACTTAGGATGTACAGAGAAAATTTTAGAAGGCATATACTTTGTTCGGAGAGTACTAAGCTAAGGACTACGTACTTATCTTAATATCTCTCAATAGAACTGTACTTAAGTCGATCCTGATGTGCCCAACATACACTTGAGTTAATCTAATTCCTATATAAAGGGGGTTTGACCCCCTAGTTTTGACACTTTATACCCTGCTTTATATTACTCTCCACTCGAAAGCCCTATCTATTTTATGCATCAGAGTGCCTTTTGTATATACACCTCCCAACAGAGCTTTGGACCAATGTTCAGCCACAAGAAAAGGAGGAGCCCATAACACTTCTGTGCATTTACAAATTGTGATATTGATCGTAACAACTTAAGGAAAATTAGAAATGTTATACCATTTGGAAATGTAATGTTTCAACAATTTTGTAAAATTCCTTTTAGTTGGAGATGGCATCCCTAACTTCCCTAAAACTGTCTCCATCATTAGTGACCAGTCCATTCCATCCATTTATTCGCAATCCAAACAATGGAACATAAATGTATCACAAAAGAAAAGAAAGAATAAGATTCTCTCCTTTTAGTTAGGGATGCCTTAAACAACGACGTATAATTGAGGCAGTTTTAGAGAAGTTTGGAATGCCACCTCTAACACTATCAATGTCGCATTAGCCTTCGCAACAGCAACCATAACATCACCAACGCACATACAGGACGGAGATGAAAATGAGAATGAGCCAGATAATGGACTTGCTGGAGTCTTTAGGATTATTGCTGATGGCATTTAGGTAATTTAAGTTTTAATTAATGTGCAAAATATAATATTATTGTTTTTGATTTGTTAGGTACACCGTTTAGAGTTTGAATGAAGATGATTCTGAGCCATCACGGTTTTATGGATTTTATGGATTTAGTTTATGGCACTTGTAGTTGCATATGAACTTTTTGGTGTGTGAACTTTTTGGCACTTGTTGAACTTTTCGGCCACTTTTTGGCACTTATAGTAGTTTATGGATTTTGTTAATTATATCATTTGAATGTGAATCGAATTTAAGTGACCAAGCTGTTTTAGTTTTGTTAATCTGGGTCGTGGATTGAATTTTCAATTGGCAGAGACTTGTATATGAATTTGAACTAAGTTGTATATGTTGTAAATGGTAATTATGAAAGTAAGATATTTCAAAATCACCAGCACCACATTACCGATGGAAAATCTGTCAAATCTCCTTCGAAAAACATAATCGATAGAGCAACCGTCAGAAACCTTTGTCAAAATAATACTAACGGAAAGTCTGATGGAAACGAGTGACAGTTTGTTACCAACAGATATTTTTGTCGGTAACTTACCGACAAATGAATCGGTCAGTAACTTAACAACGAAGTTGTCAGTCAATAACTTACCGATGGAAAATCGGTCGGAAACTCCATCGAAAAACATAATCGATGGAGCAACCGCCAGAAACCTTTGTCAGAATAAACCGACGGAAAGGCTATCCAAACTGAGTGACAGTTACCACTAACATATATTTTTGTTGGTAATTTACTGACAGACTGAATTGGTTTGTAAAAGCCCATTTCTGATGGGTTTCTTGTTGTACTGATGGCTTTTGGCCGTTGGTAATTGTCGGTTTTATGGTAGTGAGTTGGAGGTGGCAAAACGAAATGGGGTGGTGGAAATAAGATAACCCTTAAGGTGGCTTGGCTTTCATCGGTACAGAAATACGGGCTTTGTCCAACAAATAAAGAAAAAGTGTCCAAAAAAAATCTCTAAACAAAAAAATCAAAAGCAAGAAAGTTCCTATGGGAAAGATAGGGTTTTTTTTTACCCCCACTTCTTCCCTCCATACTCCCACAAGAATTTTTTTTAGACGAAAATACCCTGTCTAAAATACACTCGCTCGGATTTACCTAGGGGGGATAAATCCGATTTGTTAATTTTTAAAGTCGGATGTATCTACCCATGTACCCCCGCTAGGTAAATCCGACTTTAAAAATAACAAATCTGATTTACCTTAGGGGGGTAAATCCGATTTGTTTTTTTCAAAGTCGGATTTACCTAGTGGGTATATAAATCCGAATTCCCCAAAAAAAGAAAATTGGATTTACCCCCTAAAGCAAATCCGAGAGCAACACCGAGCTAATGACCAAGCTAATCCCCTCTTAATATATATATGGCTAAATTATACCAGAGGTCCTTTAAGTTATTTAATTGTAACAAGTTGGTCCTTTAAGTTTTTTTCATACCACTTAGGTCATTCAAGTTATTTTATTGTAACAAGTTGGTCCTTTAAGTTTTTTTGTACCATTTAGGTCCTCTAAGTTATTTAATTGTAACAATTTGTGGCTGAAAAATGTAAGTTATTTAGAGTTTAAAAGTTACAATTAATTAACTTAAATGACTAACTTGTTACAATTGAATAACTTAAAGTACCTACGTGGTACGACAAAAACTTAAAGGACCAACTTGTTACAATAAAATAACTTAAAGGACCTAAGTGGTACGAAAAAAAACTTAAAGGACCAACTTGTTACAATTAAATAACTTAAAGGACCTCTGGTGTAATTATCCCTATATATATATATATATATATATATATATATATATTCAAATGTCAACCTAAAATTTACTATACTAAACATGATAGTTCCCACCCAAAATCTGATATGTGAAACGTGTCTGAAGAACAAGGGGGCAAATGATGAGCTACCCGACTGACACTATATTATTCTTTTTTATCCTACTAGAATAGTTGACCCGTGCCATGCACGGGTATAGTTATGTGATTGAAAAATCATTATAGTAATTTGCATTTTGCAATTTAATATTATATTGAATATTAAGTAACTTTTTTTTATTGCCCAAGTAACTTTTTTTTAAATAAGTAACTAATGATTAATAATTTGTATAATTTGAATATTAAATTTTAAACTATTGAAACTTTGTATTGATTTATTATCTTTATGCATAAACTACATCATCCTTTGTATTGAAACTTTGTATTGATTTTAAACTATTGAAACTTTGTATTGATTTATTATCTTTATGCATAAACTTTGTATTGATTAATTGAAATAACATTTCAAACCGAAAATCGGTACTTCATATAGTGATGATTGAAAAATACAAATTTGCATCAATAAAACATCACAAGAATAGCATTACATAAGGATAGCTAAATTATTATAAAATATTTTATTTGGACATCAAAAGAATATTTTATTCTTTCTTGGGATGAAAAGAATAAAGAAATGTTTATGATTTAAAATAAGTATTCAATAATTAAAAAGATAAAAACAGGTGTTATTAATCAGAAAAAAAAGTAACATATTAGAAATATATATTACGATGATATGATGATGAGAACCTATAAACACAAAGTGAATGTATAAAGTAGTAAATAAACAAATTACCCTTTATACTCATCAGCTGAATGTGATCCCTATATAAAGTAAAAACTATGTTTATAGAATTTTGATTAATGAGCATGAAAGATGAGCAAAATGTTCGTACACGTGCATTGCGTGTACCACCATTGATGAGCAATGATTTTACCAATTCATGCAATAACAACGAAATTAGATCTGTAAACAATTATTGAACAAAATTAAGAGATAAATGAACTTGTAAACATTCTTTGCAAAGATAATTAGTATAAAATTATTATTATTATTATTATTATTATTATTATTATTATTATTATGGGACCATATATCATTTTTCTATTTTGGAGACCTATTGTAAATAGAAAAATCATGACATGTGAAATAGCATTTATTGAGATGAATTCACAAATGTTTAATAAATAGAATATAGAATTAAATAGAAAACTCACAAGAAAATAAAATGTGGAATAGCATTTATTGAGATGCATTCTCAAATGTTTAATATATAGATTTCTTGCAAGTGAATTATGTGTTTTTCTTTTTTGACAGCAATTATGTGTTTGGTTACTGTTATGTGCTCCATGTGAAATAAGTTTTGTTTGGTAAAATACAATCATGAGGAGTGGAGGTCATTTCAAAAACTTATTTCAAAATCTTGATAAGTCACCAATATTAAAATAATATATTTATTTTGACAAAATGTTAAAATAATATTTTAACTGATGTCTTATCATGAAAATTTTATTTATGAGAAATAAAATTAGAACTTTTATTGGCAATTTTTTTCTTATTTGTATTTTAACCAAATTTACATTATTGAACCTTTGAAACTAGGGGTGAGGACAACTCTTTACGCTCTAATGCATATTTAGACTAAAACAAACTCGATGTTCTATGAATCAAATTAAGAATACTCTTTACACCAGATTGAGTTTCGCCGAATTCAACTAAAATTAAAAAGTGATGATTCAATTATTAATAAAAGTTTGAAGAGAAACATTGAATATTTCTACTAATTCACTACGTATCCAAAGCTAAACATATCTCTTAGAATTGAACTTTGCTATAAAATTGCTAATTAAATTAACATAGATTTTGTATTGTACGTTGCCTAAGCTCCACTTGATCTGAGTTTAGCAGTTGGCAGAGCTCTTGCTTGAGTCGGATCTTGCAGTCTATCCCAATTGTGGTACGTATCTGCAAAGCCACATCGACGCTTCAGTATATGAGACATGTCTTTGGGTTGGGTTAGATCCTGTTCACCCTAATTGAAAGGATAAGTAAAAGCAGCTAGTTATCTAACTTTACAAGGTTCTCTATGAAAGTACAAGAGAAACCAAGGTTCTCTTAACCCTTAAGACTCTTGCTAGTGGGAAAGCACAATTAATGGAACCATTTGTGTCACATGGTCCCAAATGAATCTATCAAAATGGAGCATGTGAATATCAACAGGAGGCATAATGGTTTTCCTTATTAAGTTAGACAAAAGTCCTTCTTTGTTTCGCATGCCAGGAAACCAGTAACCACACTTATTTTGATTAGTCAAATTACACTTACACCCTTCATATGTTTTCTTCAGCTCATTTGAATTTAAAATTTCTACATCATTGTGCACATGCATGAAATATAACTAAGCAAGAGTTTAAACACATCAAAATCTAACAATATGCATGTGAACCCTTCATATGTTTTCTTCAGCTCAATGATTTGATTTTCTAGCGGATCTTATGTACATTATTGTGATAATCCAATACTACAATTATCACATATATGAAGAAAAAGTATTATTTATCTATCTTTCCATGGGACCAACCTATTATTCCTATCTCTTCATATCTATCTATCCTTTATATGACTAGGTCTACTTTTCAATCTCATAAACACTGTTTATCTACACACTATTAAGAGCACTATTCATCAATTTTTAAGCGGCAATCTATCAAATAAGGCTGGCTTCTCCTACACACCATTAAACCAATTGGTCTTCCTTCTCCTATACTCAACTTCTCCTACAAATAACTTTTCTCTTTCTTAAGAAAAGCAATTCTGATCACACTTTTCTCTCTTCAAAAAAAATTGAACCTCTTCTCTCTCTCTCTCTCTCTCTCTCTCTCAAATGCTCTTCTTCTTTCTTTCAAACTCACCACCATCGTTTAATCATCGTCACTCTTCCTTCTTTCAGATCTCTATCCTTTATACGAGTGGGTCTACTTTTCAGCTGCAAACAACACTATTCATCAACATTTTTAACTATATATTGAGAAAAGGTTTCAAAATAAAGAAAGCAAATCAACTTACCTCTCCGGAGGAAGAAAGAAAGAAACGCACACAGCTGACAAGAAATTGAAGAAAGAAATCGAAGGAGGAAGAAAGGGGGAACTGAGAATCAAACCCAGAGCTTAGAAGAAAAGCACGACATAAATCGAAATCCCAAAGGCTGTAGAGGTATGGTTTCTTCTCCACTTCTCTATTACTTTGGATTTTTAGAAACATAACATACAACTTTCAGATTTAAGGAAAAATTAAATTTCACACGCTACCATGCTCTATGGTCTTCTCCGACGTGTGTCCGTCACTTTGATGCCTAATTCCATCTGATTTGCTTTTTGTTTTCACTACTGCGTATCTTACCGATCTGAAAATAACGACAAGTAGAAGGTGAATTGGAACGTTGCAGAAAGGTAATTCCATATTCCTCCTCCCTTTATCTTCCATATTTTTCGATTTCCCCCTTCCATCTGATTAGCATGTTACCGTAGAAGAAAGGTTTTGACGATCCATAATTACATATTATTCTCTTTACTTCTTTTTTGTTTTGTTTTAAATTTACTTCTTTTTTTGCTTGCATATATCAGCAACTTAATACCTTTTTGTAATAGAGAAAGAGAAATAAAAGGGGTCTAAAAGTATATAGGTTTAGCCGTCGGTTTAGGCTTACAATGTACGTATATGTTCATAGCAAAAGACGTTTTGAATCTATAATGTTATAAGTTCTAAAATAATATTTATTTCTAATGGCCATTATTGTTTCACTATATTTCTGTAGCTATGCGTAATTCTGGAAGGATTATATACTCGAAATATTTACTTTCTGGTTACCTTGAATCTATGTTTATTCTACCAACTTAGAGGAAGTAGCAGCTATGCGTTCCGTTCCCATCCCATGTTGATGCTCAGATCAAATACCAATTGAGTGTAGCTGAGATGGTAAAGAAGCAGGTGAGTAGTAATATATAACTGTCTTTTCTTTTTCTTTGCCGTATATTTTTATGTATGGCTTGATATGAATGAGAATGAAGGGAAAAAAAGCCTGCAGTATGCCTCCACTATTCTTGCAGTACACCCTTTCGGAGTTTCAATGTGTCATGAAAATCACATTCAAATGTTTCCTGATGGAAGCATACTATTACCATGTGTTGGTCCTTATTATTCCTTAAAACACAATTTTCTTCTGAAAAACCAAATTTGGATGTATCACGAGGAAAATCCTTTTGAAATATTTAGACTCAAAGGACCCGTAAATGAAATTAAGTTTGAAATATACATTAGTTTCAGCAAGAATGAATGGTCTGGTTGGAAAATATATGTGTTGTCATTATATAATAAGACATACTCTAATAACTGACTTTTTCTGTTAATCCAATTTGTGCCTTTCTAATGTTTGTTTTGATGAACTGAAATGAAATTTTGCAGGGAAATTAATTTCACAATCAAGGAAGGTCCAATGATGTTTTGCAGAAGTATATGCTGGTAGGGGTTTTATAAATATTCTACTAGGTAACTGAACTTATATGATGTACATTGTGGTTTCAATCTGGATAAAATAGTATTAGTTCTCTTTGAAAGCTACTGGCTTATTTAAAGCTCTATTAATAAATGATAAAATTAAACTCACAAAAAAAGGCTAAAAACTTTATTTGGTCTGGTGAATGAATGAACCTCTCACAAACATAGTACCATGATATCCTAATCAACTACGATGCAGTCATTATTTTCTCTCGTGCTTAACTGTTTCAATTTATGTAGTTATAATCTAATGTAAAACTTCTGGCACATCTTTAGCTGACAGATTCTGAAAGGGAGCAACTATCCAGGCTGAGGAATTGGCAAAAGCTCTCATTGAAAGCAACCACTAATGAAACACAATATGAAAGACGGCCTCTTTGAGGTGCGGTTCAAGTCCTATTTTTCAAACAACTTAGAATCATAACATAAATAGCTGGCTGGTTCTTTGTTTCTGAGAATCCTGAGAACTCACAAAACTATAGTGGAAATATTGGCCTCGATTGGACTCTGCAGAGGGAACTGAAAATCTGAGCAAATGTCTTAGGGAGCTGGAGAACGAATGACCAAATATTAGAACAGACCTGCAGAAGCTGACAAAAACAAAGAAAAGTTGGAGCACTTTCCCAAAAATATTTGGCTGACGAATGGTCATAGACGGCATGTTCAAGCTTATGTCCATCTTCTAAATGTTCTTGCACCAGAATACATCCTAATGGACAATAAATCTTCTTTTATAATGAACAAGTTAATGTCTTGCAATTCTCAATAGATCTGTTTTCATCAAGTAAGACATATAACATTATAAGAAGAATCAAAATCTTAATACTTTTTATAGAATTTTTGTTATGAGTGCTATAGAAATTTATTAAAAATGGTTTCCTCTTGAGGTTCCAGAACTATACAATTCAATACATATTTACATCTAGGTGTCAAAGCAAGATTATTGTATCAACCCCGTAATTGACGTCTATATATTTTTCACTTACCAAAGACAGTTATGGCCAGTTGTCTGGATCAAGTTTGTTCACAGAGAAGAACCTAGCTGTCAATTGGTGTGTATAAACCAGTGATAAAATTGTTTTCTGTGAGCGCTTAGTTATTTTCTCGGTAATCAGAAAATATGTTTTCCATATTATTGGCATTCATAATTAGTGCTGCAATTTTGTTGTTTATATTATAGTTCAAAACGTACAATATTGAAGATGGTGGTGATAACAATGACCAAGATACTAACAATGTTAACTGCTATGTTCCCAATGTCATCCGTTTTGTCTTTTCTATCACCATAGTTTCATAGTAAGTATAATATTCGAACCTTTCTCCATGAATTGTTATGGATTCATTGTATAAACATCTCCCCGTGCATATGCACGGGTGTTCGCCCTAGTTCCCTATATGACTCTATCGATTTTTCAGCCATTTGAACACTATTCATCAAATATTTACACTACATTATTCATCAAAATGGCGTGTCTGTAAATAATGCAAAGCTCAAGTTCAATTTTGTATCAAGTTAGTAACTACTTTATGTGGCCAACAAGCTCCTCTGTGACGTACCTTCACTGTCAGAGCTGAAAAGAAATATGGCAGCCATCACCTTTCTTTCACATTGCCATCGGACTTATTCTACAAGCTTCAAATCTCAACCACACAGAAATTTTAGCCAACCTTGGGGTCTATAATATGTTGTGCTTACTTTTAATTTTACATGAGTATCTGGCGGGTGCCTCATGAGTTAATGTAGGAGGTGGTGAAGTCTCTAATTAATCTTGGATTGACAATTTTTTATATTTCCATTTTTGTTAGTTTGTCTTTGTGTGGCATACAAATATTTTGATTTCTTCTATCTTTGTATTCCTTTTATCCTTCTTATAGGTCACATGCTTTCATGATGGTCACCCTTTGGGATTCAACTACTGGTACTTCTTACATAGATAGGATGATGAAATTACAAGTATTCTTGAGTAAGATACTTTTCAACATTATCTTGATATTGGAAGATGTATTCTTTTTTATGTATATTCTGATCTAGAATGAATGTTTGAATTGAAATTTTTCACCTTTTCATGTTTTATGGCATCACCAAGACTTAGAACAATGCTCTATATAGATTTATAGACCCCAAAAGTTGTGACAAACCTCTAATTCAAACATTCATTTTTGAGAAGGAAGGAAATTTTGGTTTGAGTTTCTCAAATTCTATTAGGTAACTAATTTTTGTTTATCTTTGGCTTGGTTTTAGTAGATCAACAAAATCATTTTCTTAAATTGTAATAAAGTGGTTGATGAAATGTAAACTTAACAAATAAATTAATGGTGCTTATTGTTGAACTTTCGGCAAGTGTACCGAATCGTGCAAGTAATAAAACTGGCAAGTACCGGGTATCGTCCTCAAGGATCGAATTTAATTACCAGTTACGTTAACAACTACTAAAGGAACCAAAGTGAACTAGGATGAGATTGATTTGATTGAGCTATGAAGCTCTAAAGTAAAGCAATAAAATATTCTTTTTATGTTTTTAATAATAGAAACGAAGAACACGTTTGAAAAGATACGATGGAGAAGATGCTAGGGATGAATTCCTATTGATTTCACACTATTGCACTGATTTAATTTGAAGGATAAGCTCTCTCTAATTTTGCTATCAAACTCACAACATTCACTAATTCCTAATTCCTTAGGTAACTAGTCCTTTGTCGATAACTACAAACCCAAATTCTTTAAGCGATTCTAATTAACGACAAGCATTTAAAACGAGGGTTTGCAATATACAACAACTCATAGATTATTCCTAAGCTACGAATTGAAGGTATAGAATTTCAAACATTCAAAAACAAAACTTCCATTTCATAATTGAACAAAATATCATTGTATGAGTTTTCCAACCATAAAAAGCATTAAGCGTAGAAATTCGATACGCAAAATACGAGAGAGTATGATATAAATAAAATTCTAAACCATCGACAATAGTGCTACGTCAATAATCATTCATCCCTAACATTAGGGTTTAGTTACACATGATTAAGGAAAAGGAAAGAGAAGAATTACAAATTGGAGATGAAGACGAACACATGTGAAGCTTCAATCCTTGTTCCCAAGTCTCGAATCTTCAACGCCGATATCCAGAGCAATCAGTTCTCGCCGTGTACTAGGGTTCAAAATACGTCCAAAAGATCCTGAAAAACGCGTCCAACGCGTGTTTTAACGCGTCTGCCGCTGATTGGCGCGCCACTCGCGCTCCAGCGCCACTCACGCGCCAGTTGGGCGCCTTTCCTGCTGTCTTCTCGCGCGTGGTGCGCCACTCACGCGCCAGTTGCACGCCATTTGGCTGAATGCTCCTTGCTATTGCACCATTGAGTCCATTTGCCTGCACTGCTTTGTTCTTCAATTCCACCTAGTCCCTGGGCACAAAATCACGACAAAACCCAGCATAAACACTGCATAGCAAATAAATTTCTAATAGCACAAATTGTTAAATTCTCATCAACTTCATTGTTATTCATCAAAAACTCCAAGTAAAAATCCCTTTTTAACACTGAAAACCATCATGTGATGGGGATTCATCACAACCCCAAACTTAAACGTTTGCTTGTCCTCAAGAAAAGACAAGACAAGACAAAACAAACATCAGATAACATGCAATCACATAGGAATCCATCACTTAACACAAACATCAAGGAAACAAGTTGAGCATCAACTTTCAGACTGGTCCCTCAATTGCAAACCCACATGTGGTACTTTTACTAGCACATTCTTGCTCAATAGTGCGTGTGTGACACTTAACTCAGTTGGAACACAGCTAGTTTCAAAATGCGTTTAACTAAGACTAGAGGGCTTTCTTCTGAGACTACCAAAGATGTTTCAAAACAAAAGGTAGACTAACAATTCTCGCTCCGAATGGGGGTTAAGCATGACAAAGGGCTTTGATTTAGCAATTCCGAACTCTAGGACAGTGCACTTATTACAACTTCACTGAAATGCTGCAGCAATAGATGCTGCAGCAATAGAAACTAAAACAGAATTCAAAAACAAACAATACTTGACATTTATGTTGCATTGCCCTGATTCTTTCCTCACTTTTCTCACAGGTTGAATACTTATTTCGACTGAAACCAAAGTGTGTCACCACAAATTGGCCTCCCTACTTCATAATCAACCTAACTACCATTTCTCATCTTTTTGACTGAAACTATAATGTGTCTCCACAGAATAGCCTCCCTACTCAGTTCAAAATGGCAGCTTATTTCACTCTTTTCTTTTCTTTTCTTTTCTTTTCTTTTTCTTCTCACTTTTTTTTTTATTTTTTTTATTTTTATTTTAATGGGCAATGACAACAATGACACATATTTACAATCACAATACAAACATTCTAAGCTATGTGCACTTGGCTTAATCCCATTCTTTCATGCTTTGCCTTAATATAGCTCAAAGAACCCCAAATTTAGTTTCTTATGCTACCCTATATTTTTAGTAAAAATTTGGCAACTCCCATGGTCCACCAAACAGCTAGTTTAGCTACAATCATCTCTAGGATCACTAAGTTCCACCTGAGTTCATGTTTTAAGTGTGGAAGCAAGAGTGCACTAGTTCATTCACCACAGGAGTACTATTCGCTCAATTCTCACTAATTCATCACTAAGTTTGCTCAACTCATTTTTTTTTTGAATAATTCGCTACATGATTGCACATAATCCATGACACTAACACTGACTTGACAATAGGTCCTCCCCCCGCTCAAAACTTTGCAATGTCCTCACTGATTAATTTAGGGGAAGGCCTATTTACAGAAACAAAAGCAAAACAAAAACAGAATCACATAGCGACAACTAACTAAAATAAACACCAAAGTACACAACCAACTAATGCAAGGATAAGGGAAAGAGAGAAAATACCATAGCGGTGAGTAGACTACTCAACCGCGTCCAGGGTCTACTGCGGAGGTGCCTGAAAGATGTCAGCCTCCGGGTCCAACTGTCCTCCACTCTGAACCGTGCACATGGCTCTGTAGAGGACTCTCATCCCAAACCTGTACTCCGCTGCCATTCTTGCCTGGGTCCGTCTCATCTCCTCTTGGTTTGCTGTCATTCGCTCCTGATTTGCTCCCAGAACATCCATTCTTGCTTGCAGATTCTGAAAATCTTCTGCAGACGGCCCAACCGAAAAATCATCAATGTTAAAGGTTGGTTCTTGCTCATCTGGCTGCTCATGTTGAGGCTCTTCTCTTTGAACCGGATGCTCAAGTCCTAGCCTAGAGCGAATCCAATTCCCAGTAATTGCAGAGGCTGGTGAAATAGTGTCTTCATCTGCATCGGCTACTACACCTGCTTTTTCACACAACAATGCAATGAGACTAGCATACCTCCAATAACTTGGCAAAGCCCCATCTTTAAACTTGGCAAAGCTCCTGAGCTCTTTTTCTAGAATCCACCCTAGATTGACAGGCTCTCCTCGAATGATGCATGAGGCTAAGATTGCCCTGTCGAGACTCAGCTCAGATTGGTTTGAACTCGGGCAGATAGTGGCAAGGATGAAAGCCGCCCACCCTCTAGCAACTGGGGTGAGGGAGCTGGTAAGAATCTTTTGAGGTTCGCCACTTGTGTTTCTTACCCAATCCATTCCGGGTTTGCACAACGCTTCACGAATCTTAGCCGCGCGTCCCGGGTCTCCCTTTATATTCTTTCTACTTAATTTGGTTTTGAACATACAATTCAGAACTGGCACCGGTGCTAACCCAAATAGCCTGTTGATAGTAGCAGCATCAAAGGGGACATTACGACCCCGAACATAACTTGCTGTGATACCAACTGCAGGCTTAGGAAAGACATTAGAAAAGAATTCGAAGACTAGAGCCTTGCTCGCCTCCTTTGGATAAACCACATTTGCTCCCATCCTCTGTTGCTAATGTTTCCTCTAATCTCTTCGAACTCACCCGGAGCAAGGAGAAGGGCTTTTTCTTTGACAAACTTTGAGTTCACATTAATTGAGTCGTGGAACTTTTCACATCCCAATGATCTAAACATCTCAGAGTTGTACTCGGAATTATGAGTTTGGGATGTCGAACTACGACCAACCGGTTCACATCATAATAAAATTTTCGCGCACAAGATTGGTCAAGGTTAGTGCACAAATAAACATGACATAACTCTCCTTGTTCAACTATAGTCACACATAATTTACCTTTCAAGAAGGTATTGAGTTCACATAACCAAATTCTCAAACTATTTTCAAGCACAAGGTTGTTGTTTACAAATGCAAGCATGTTGTTCATGGTTTCTAGTTTAAACATTTTATCAAACAAGTGGTGTGCACATCCACTCCACACATGAACAACAACCTACAATCAACTTAATCAACCCCAAACTTGATTTTCATCACTTTCTCAACACATAAATCAACACAACAACAACCATATTACAATTTCTATCAAAATCATCATCAAAATTTGAGTTTACCCATTAAGTGCAATGAGATGAATCTTGAAAGAAATTAAGTTTGAGAAGGGAATACTTACTTGATAATTGATGTGGGTGAAGACAATAAGGTGTAAATTCAAAACCCCACAACAAACTTTTAGATTAAAGCTCCTTGGATCAAGAAAATTTTAGACAACCTAAGATTGGAAGATGCTTCAAGCGTGACAGGATGCCCAGCGCCAGTGCCGCGCGAGATTTATACTTCCAGTGGCGCGCGGGGCGCCACTTACGCGCAAGTGGCGCGCGAATTGGCAGGGGCATGCAACAGAGTGGCGCGCGACGCGCCAGTGCAGCGCAAGTGCAGCGCGAATTGGCAGGGGCCTTGCTTGTTTTGCGTGTGGAGCGCGAGTGCAGCGCCAGTGCAGCGCGAATTGGCAGAATGCCCTGTGAGTTTTGCGCGACTTGGCTGAGACCATTTGATTCTTGCAAAAATTGATTGTGACTAACATGCATCCTAAAGTACCTAATTTAGGAAAAATAATGCGAAAAATTAAAAAGATAAGGGTTGAGAAAATTGGGTTGCCTCCCAAAAAGCGCTTCTTTAACGTCACTAGCTTGACGTTACCTCGATTTTTTTTTTTTAAGGGTCGCTTAAAACCAAGGCCAGCTTCTCTCTTTCCACCACTTCGCCAAGGTATGGCTTCAATCTCTGCCCATTAACCATCCAACTTCTTTTTGAGGACGGTTCCTCCAATTCGATTGCTCCATAAGGCTTAACCTCTTTGATTGTGAATGGACCAGACCATTTGGACTTCAGTTTACCAGGAAATAACTTCAGTCTAGAATTAAACAAAAGAACCAGTTGCCCTGGCCTGAATTCTCTTTTTAAGATCTTCTTGTCATGGTATGCTTTGACCTTCTGCTTGTACAGCTTCGAAGATTCATATGCTTGCAACCTCATTTCTTCGAGTTCATGAAGCTGCAGCTTCCTTTTCTCACTTGCATCATTCAAATCAAAGTTAAACATTTTAAGAGCCCAATATGCTTTATGCTCCAACTCAACCGGTAAATGGCATGATTTGCCATAAACCATTTGATATGGAGTTAAGCCTATGGGAGACTTGAAAGCTGTCCTATAAGCCCATAGAGCGTCATCTAACTTAAGTGACCAATCTTTTCTAGATGATGAGACTGTCTTCTCCAGAATTCTCTTTATATCCCTGTTTGAAACTTCAGCTTGCCCATTGGTCTGAGGGTGATATGGAGATGCTACTTTGTGCTTTACACCATATTTGGAGAGCACATTGTTTAGCTGGGTGTTGCAAAAGTGGCTACCTCCATCATTGATTAAAACTCTCGGGACCCCAAATCTTGAAAAGATGTTCTTCTTCACAAATTTCACCACGGTCTGAGAGTCGCTCTTTGAGGTGGCAATGGCTTCCACCCACTTTGAAACATAGTCAACTCCCACCAAAATATACATGAAAGACTGAGATGGTGGGAATGGCCCCATGAAATCAATGCCCCAACAATCAAACACTTCAACTTCTAGAATGGGGTTCAATGGCATCTCCCCCCTACGTGAAATATTGTCGGTCCTCTAGCATTTGTCACAGCTCTTTACATAATCTTGCGCATCCTTGAAGACGGATGGCCAATAAAAACCAGACTGAAGTACCTTAGCAGCTGTGCGTTCCCCGTTATAGTGCCCTCCACATGGAGAATCATGACAATGCCACAGAATACTTTTACTTTCATCTCCAAAAACACATCGCCTAAGAAGTCCATCCGTACCAACTTTGAAGAGATACGGATCATCCCAAAGGTAATGTTGAGCATCACGGAGGAACTTTTTCTTTTGTTGCCATGTGAAGTCTTCCGGCACCATCCCGGCTACTTTGTAATTTGCTATGTCGGCAAACCACGGTCTCTCTTCAACTGCCAACAACTTCTCGTCGGGGAATTCTTCAAGAATTTCATTCTCCCGAGCCGTGACCTCTTTGTTGTCCAGCCTAGATAAATGATCTGCCACCACATTTTCGCTCCCCTTTTTGTCTTTGATCTCCAAATCAAATTCCTGCAAAAGCAAAATCCACCTAAGGAGTCGAGGCTTAGACTCGCCCTTGGTTAATAGATATTTGATTGCTGCATGGTCAGTGAAAACAATTACTTTAGAACCAACCAAATAGGAGCGAAATTTTTCCAATGCAAACACTATGGCTAGCAATTCTTTTTCAGTTGTTGCATAATTCACTTGATTTTCATTCAAAACCTTGCTAGCATAGTATATAGCATGAAAGAATTTCTCCGATCTCTGCCCCAATACAGCACCCACTGCATAGTCACTAGCGTCACACATAAGTTCAAATGGAACATCCCAATTGGGGGCTACTATGACTGGAGCAGAGATGAGTTTTCCCTTCAAGATATTAAAAGCACACAAACAATCATTATCAAAAACAAATTCAGCCTCCTTAACAAGTAGATTGCATAAAGGTTTTGCAATCTTGGAGAAGTCTTTTATGAAACGTCGATAAAAACCGGCGTGCCCTAAAAAACTTCTCACTCCTTTTACATTTAGAAGAGGAGGTAACTTTTCTATTACTTCAATTTTTGCTTGGTCAACCTCAATGCCTTTTGCATAGATTTTATGGCCAAGCACAATACCTTCTTTAACCATAAAGTGGCACTTCTCCCAATTCAAAACTAAATTGGTTTCAGCGCATCTCTTCAAAACTGCATCAAGGTTAGACAAGCAAGAATCATAACTAGGACCAAAAACAGAAAAGTCATCCATAAATACCTCAATCGCATTTTCCATCATATCAGAGAATATATTCTGATATGCGAACACACCGAAGGGACATGTGAAGGCTGTCTTCTCTTGATCTTCTGGGTCTACCGCTATCTGGTTGTACCCAGAGTATCCATCCAAAAAGCAATAGAAAGCTTGTCCAGCCAACCTCTCCAACATCTGATCCATGAACGGCAATGGGAAGTGGTCCTTCCGAGTTGCTTGGTTTAACCTCCGGTAATCAATGCACATCCTCCAACCCGTAACAGTTCGAGTCGGAATCAGCTCATTCTTATCATTTCTCACTACGGTCATACCACCCTTCTTGGGAACCACATGAACCGGACTCACCCACGAGCTATCTGAGATAGGATAAATCATCCCGGCATCTAAGAGCTTTAAGACTTCCTTCCGCACCACCTCTTTCATGGTAGGATTTAGTCTTCGCTGAGGTTGAATCACAGGTTTGAATTCTTCCTCGAGTTTGATCTTATGCATGCAAAATGCTGGACTTATCCCCTTAAGGTCGGAGATAGTCCAGCCTAAAGCATTTTTGTTACTTCTTAGCACCCTCATCAACTTCTCCTCTTCCAATTTGGTCAAGGAGCTACTAATGATAGCTGGATGAAGATCATCATTTGCAAGGAAAACATACTTCAAATGAGGGGGAAGTTGTTTCAATTCAGGAATCTTTTTCTCGGGACTCTCCCCCCTATCTAGCTCCTCTTTTTTCTTGAAAACTCTTTCTACCTGAGAAGCTTCAAATTGCAGAATACAATCTTCTATTTCACTTCCCAGGTTCTCATTTTCTTCTTCAATAGAGTTCACAATTACCTTCTCTAATGGAGGAGATGGTAAGTCATGTCTAAAAGTTTCTTGAACAGAGTTCTCAATCACATCCACCCTAAAACACTACCCTTTGTCATCCGGATGGCGCATAGCTTCAAAAACATTAAAAGTAACCTTCTCATCTTGGAACCTCAAGATTAGCTTACCTTGCTGTACATCAATCAAGGCTCTCCCAGTGGCTAAGAATGGTCTACCAAGGATAATTGGTACCTCGGTATCTTCCTCCATGTCAAGAATTACAAAGTCAACAGGAAATAGAAATTTGTCAACTCTTACCAGAACATCTTCTAAGACTCCATAGGGATATTTGATGGATCGATCAGCAAGATGCAACGACATTCTAGTTGGTTTAACCTCACCTCCACCAAGTCTCTTCAGCATCGATAAGGGCATAAGATTAATGCTAGCCCCCAAATCACAAAGAGCCTTGCCAATAGCTAAGTCACCAATTGCACAAGGGATGGTGAAATTTCCAGGATCTTTCATTTTCTGAGGAAGCTTCCTTTGGATGATAGCACTGCACTCTTCAGTCAAAGCCACTGTTTCGTCTTCTTTGAATTTCCTCTTCTTTGTCAACAGCTCCTTCATGAACTTGGCATAAGTGGGCATCTGTTCCAGAGCTTCTGCAAAGGGTATGTTGATTTGAAGCTGCTTGAAAATATCCATGAACTTTGCAAACTGCTCATCTTTTTGATTCTTCTTACTAGCATGAGGATATGGCAACTTTATGTGTGAAGGAGGTGCCTTTGGTTTCTCTTTCACCTGTACATCAAAAAACAATTTGTTTTCATCAAGGTTAGACTTCATACCTCCCTCATTTTTTTCACTCAACTCATTTTTTTCATTTTCTACTGACACCTTCTTCTCACAATTTACCACAGGAGTCTTCAACTCCCGACCACTTCTTAGTGTAATAGCCTTAGCAGTTTCATTTTTTGGGTTATCAATAGTAGTAGCAGAGAATCCACTACCAGATGATTCAGCAAGTTTCTTTGATAATTGCCCAATCTGAACCTCTAAGTTTTTCATGGAAGCTTCATGATTCTTTTCCATATTTTTCATAGTGATGAGTCCCCATCACATGATGGTTTTCAGTGTTAAAAAGGGATTTTTACTTGGAGTTTTTGATGAATAACAATGAAGTTGATGAGAACTTAACAATTTGTGCTATTAGAAATTTATTTGCTATGCAGTGTTTATGCTGGGTTTTGTCGTGATTTTGTGCCCAGGGACTAGGTGGAATTGAAGAACAAAGCAGTGCAGGCAAATGGACTCAATGGTGTAATTAGCAAGGAGCATTCAGCCAAATGGCGCGCAACTGGCGCGTGAGTGGCGCACCACGCGCGAGAAGACAGCAGGAAAGGCGCCTGACTGGCGCGTGAGTGGCGCTGGAGCGCGAGAAGACAGCAGGGAAGGCGCCTGACTGGCGCGCGAGTGGCGCTGGAGCGCGAGTGGCGCGCCAATCAGCAGCAGACGCGTTAAAACACGCGTTGGACGCATTTTTCAGGATTTTGGGACGTATTCTGAACCCTAGCACACGGCCAGAACTGATTCCTTATCACCGGTATTGAAGATTCAAGGCTTGGGGACAAGAATTGAAGCTTCATATGTGTTCATCATCATCTTTATCTTGTAATTCTTCCTTTCTCTCTTCCCTTATCATGTGTAGCTAAACCCTAATGTTAGGGATGAATTAACTTTGACGTAACGCTATTGTTGCTGGTTTAAAATTATGTTTATGTCGTACTCTCTTATATTTTGTGAATTGAATTTCTATGCTTAACGCTTTCTATGGTTGGAAAACTTGTAGAACGATATTTTATTCAATGATCGAATGGAAGTTTTATTATTGAATGTTTGAAATTCAATTCCTACCATTCGTAGTTTAGGAATACTCTTAGAATTGTTGTATGTTGCGAATCCTCGTTGTTAATGCTTGTTGTTAATTGAAATCGCCTAAGGAATTAGGGCTTTAGTTATCGGCAAAGGACTAGTTACCTAAGGAATTAGGAATTAGTTAGAATTGAGGGTTTGATAGCAAAATAAGAGAGAGGTGATCTTTCGAAATTAAATCAGTGACAATAGTGTGAAATCAACAGGCATTCATCCCTAGCGTTCTTCCCATTGTATCTTCTCCTAAGCATTTTAGTTTTCTCTTATTAAAAACACAAAAAGAAATATTTAATTGCTTACTTTAGTATTAGTCGCTCACTCATACCAATCGGAAATTTATTTCAACTTGGTTCGTTTAGTTGTTGTTAACGTAATTGGTAAATTAATTCGATCCTCGAGGACGATACCCGGTCTTACCGGTTTTATTACTTGCAACGATTCGGTACACTTGCCGAAATATTAACACATAGCTTGGTCTTGAGATAGGAAAGTTGTCTTTGTCATCTGCATGAATTGAGTCAAAGCATCTTCCATTTGAGACGGCTTCTTTTGTTCTTGATGAGGTGCTTGATACTGTTGTTGCTGACTTGACCCTGCGGCATCATTATTTTTCCAAGAGAAGTTGGGATGATTCTTCCACCCAGAATTGTATGTGTTAGAAAACGGGTTCCCACCTTGCTTCTGAAAGTTTCCCATGTAATTAACCTGTTCACTGCTATCTCCATGAGTTGCACAGTCACCTTCATGAGCTTCTCTACCACAATAGTTACACGCACCGAAATGCACTGCTTGAGCAGTTGCAGGAGTTTGAGATCCACCTGGCAAGGCAGCAGCTAACTGTTTAGTGAGAGCCTCGATTTGAAGTGACATTACCTTTTGTTGAGCCAACACAGCACTATTAGAGTCCAACGCTAACATCCCTTTCTTCATTGTTTCCCCTCTATCATTTTGAATTCTGTACTCATTAGAAGCCATATGCTCTACCAATTGTCTTGCTTCCTCTGCAGTTTTGGTACCCAAAGAACCTCCAGCTGAGGCATCTAGCATCATCCTTGTTTGAGGCCGCAAACCATGACAGAAGGTTTGCAACTGAACAAAGTCATCAATACCATGCGAAGGACATTTCTTTAACAGCAATTTGAACCTTTCCCACGCATCATATAGAGATTCTGTGTCCCCCTGCTCGAAGTTTGATATTTCAGCCCGCTTCTTGATGAACTTTGAAATTGGGAAAAATCTTTCAAGAAATTTGCTCTCTAGATCACCCCAATTGTTGATAGTTCCTTCTGGGATAGTGTTCAGCCAATCTTTAGCCCTACCAGTCAAAGTATATGGAAATAGCCGCAATTTTTTCTGGTCTTCAGTCACTCCCGCAAGATTTGTGGACCCACAAATTTCATAAAATTGAAATAAGTGATGATTTGGATCTTCAGCATCAGACCCAGAGAATTGTTCTGATTTCAAGGCGTTGAGAATCGAAGACTTGATCTCAAATGCTACCGCTCCCACAAGTTGGAAGGTGTAAGCTTGGACGCCTTGGTTTCTTCTCCCAAAGTCGCCTAGAGTGCGCCTTGGTGGTGAAGCGTCTCCCATGATTTCAGTCACAGTTGGTTGCACAGAAGACTCTCCGGTTGTTGAGATTTGCTCTCTTTGCTTTCTTAACTTTGCTTCCTTTCGATTAGCTCTCGCAGTCTTCTCGATCTCAGGATTGAAGAGTAAATGTTTAGGATCTACTGTTCCACGCATGCACTGAGACAACAGGAAACTCAGACAAGTGTCAAAGCAAACTATGTAATATATATTCAATAAACAAAAATAAAGCTAAAGTAAATGTAAATATGTACGGGTTCGAATTAGCAGTTGCCTTCGAATTACTGGTGAATGTAATTTCGATCCCCGGCAACGGCGCCAAAAACTTGTTGAACTTTCGGCAAGTGTACCGAATCGTGCAAGTAATAAAACCGGCAAGTACCGGGTATCGTCCTCAAGGATCGAATTTAATTACCAGTTACGTTAACAACTACTAAAGGAACCAAAGTGAACTAGGATGAGATTGATTTGATTGAGCTATGAAGCTCTAAAGTAAAGCAATAAAATATTCTTTTTATGTTTTTAATAATAGAAACGAAGAACGCGTTTGAAAAGATACGATGGAGAAGATGCTAGGGATGAATTCCTATTGATTTCACACTATTGCACTGATTTAATTTGAAGGATAAGCTCTCTCTAATTTTGCTATCAAACTCACAACATTCACTAATTCCTAATTCCTTAGGTAACTAGTCCTTTGTCGATAACTACAAACCCTAATTCCTTAAGCGATTCTAATTAACGACAAGCATTTAAAACGAGGGTTTGCAATATACAACAACTCATAGATTATTCCTAAGCTACGAATTGAAGGTATAGAATTTCAAACATTCAAAAACAAAACTTCCATTTCATAATTGAACAAAATATCATTGTATGAGTTTTCCAACCATAAAAAGCATTAAGCGTAGAAATTCGATACGCAAAATACGAGAGAGTATGATATAAATAAAATTCTAAACCATCGACAATAGTGCTACGTCAATATTCATTCATCCCTAACATTAGGGTTTAGTTACACATGATTACGGAAAAGGAAAGAGAAGAATTACAAATTGGAGATGAAGACGAACACATGTGAAGCTTCAATCCTTGTTCCCAAGTCTCGAATCTTCAACGCCGATATCCAGAGCAATCAGTTCTCGCCGTGTACTAGGGTTCAAAATACGTCCAAAAGATCCTGAAAAACGCGTCCAACGCATGTTTTAACGCGTCTGCCGCTGATTGGCGCGCCACTCGCGCTCCAGCGCCACTCACGCGCCAGTTGGGCGCCTTTCCTGCTGTCTTCTCGCGCGTGGTGCGCCACTCACGCGCCAGTTGCACGCCATTTGGCTGAATGCTCCTTGCTATTGCACCATTGCGTCCATTTGCCTGCACTGCTTTGTTCTTCAATTCCACCTAGTCCCTGGGCACAAAATCACGACAAAACCCAGCATAAACACTGCATAGCAAATAAATTTCTAATAGCACAAATTGTTAAATTCTTATCAACTTCATTGTTATTCATCAAAAACTCCAAGTAAAAATCCCTTTTTAACACTGAAAACCATCATGTGATGGGGATTCATCACTTATAATTATTAGCTTAATAGCTAAAACAGAATGTGAAAGTGTGTGTTAAAGCCAGATTTTTATAGATCTTTGTGAACCACAAGCTCAATTTCTAAAAGCTACCTCCAACTATTAGAGCTTCATTTCTTCAATTAGAGCCTAAATATGATGGTTGTTCATGTGTTGGTGTGTTAAAACCAGATTTGCTTTAGTTTTGTAGACAAAAAACTCAACTAAATAAGAGCTACCTCCTACATTAGAGCTTGCTTCCTTCAATTAGAGCTCAAATATGATGATCGTTGTGGAAAAAAAGAGTCATTTTCATTCGGTTATTCTTTCTTGATGTTTTCAGGTATGATTTCCTTTCCCTTTTATTAATGCTTCCTCGTTGCAAAATGCTCTCTTTCTCCTAAATTTAATATATACTTCATGATGGTTGCTTGGTTGAAAGCAACAAACTCTCATGTTCTGTTTTCTATGTGTATTTTATACATGAACATTGATTAGACTTGGGATTTGTTTTTTCTCCGTGCATTGCATTTTTAACTTTCAACAAGTTGATCGTTGTTTTGCAGTATCTCCCATCTCTTCTTTTAAATCCTGGTTCTATTTCCAAGTTTTTTAGGCTAAAATTAGAAGGTTTGCAATGTGAACATAAATTTTGCATTCACATTATAACAGGTTCTAAAGGATAACTGGCAACTTAAAAAATTAAAAGCAACAACAAGAAATATGGAGGCTTGATTCTAAAGGTAGCTTATTTGTCATTTGCTTAAACCTACTTATAAGTTATTTGTCATTTGCTTCTTCAGGCATTTGACAACAAGAAATATGGAGATGATGAGGCTTGGAGGCTTGATTCTAAAGGTAGCTGATTGACTATGCATTCTAGAAGTTTGATATTGTGAAATGATACTTTCTTCATTTGGATATATTATAGTTGTCTTAAGCTTGATTTCAATTTATGGTTTGAGCTTCTTTTTTCTCAACATGCTTCATAACACTCTAAATATGACCCTTATCTTATGCAAATTTACAAGACCGTGAAAAGTAATAATGTAAATGTGGTGGCAGGGCCAAAAACAAGTTATGCTTTGAATTGTTAAAATGTGATTGAACCATATGTTCTTATAACAGTCCACATTTTTTGGATTATAGCAATAGACTAGAATAGCTCTCCCGGCTATCAGCCAAATTTCGGTATTCACTACTTTTCTTCTAAATTTCTCTTTTCTTTTTGCTTATGTAATTGTTTTATGCATGATTTTGTAAAGCTTACTTGCAATTCAGCAATGTTCTTGCTCTCTTCTATTGGATTTCGAAACTTTGTCAAAACCGTGAATTGTGCACGTTATTTGATCGATTTAATTGAGTTCTGATGAAGGAAAATTTGATCCTTCTGAATCTATATAATGCTTTAAAATGGACAAATTATTAATTAACTGCAACACCCATGTTCACATATCCTTTTCAGATTTCAAGACCACTAAGGATTTTCAAGGTATGTTGAATGGGTAAATAATCATCTTTTCCTTCATCATAATACATTGTCCTTTAGTGTTTTAACATTTGTGGATGTTTCTTGAAAGTAGTATCTTCTCTTATAAGCATTTATCACATGCCACTCTTTCAAACTTCACCCAAAATGGCTAGCAAAAAAATCACATGAAGATATATTTTATGTTACAGTTTTGGGTAATTTCTTTTATAGGATCATGTCAATACTTCAAATATATGATCATGTCAATACTTTTATTCCTAGCCCTTCTACTTTTACGTGCATCCATTGCATACACTGACCCACAAGTTTTGGTCCTGACTTATCTTCCAATGTAATTGAAAAATGTTTGCCTCTTGTGGTAGATAGCATCCCATCCCTTACATCTTTTTTTCAACCCCTAAGTTGCTTTACATCACCCACAATTTCTCAGTAGTAGGTACCTATATGTGAGGAATATCTGTTTTTTGATATGGACATGATTCCTAAGGTATTATGTTTAAATGGTAGGAACATTTAATTCTTCGATATGGACATGATTTGTCGCTGACATAGTTTTTAAAAACTTTATAGTGTTCTACCTAAATTTTATATTATCTATTAAAAAGCACTTCATATTTCTAGAGATGTTCAATCTTTTAATATTGACAACTTAAATAATGGATGTGACTATAGCTGGAGAACTGTTTTTTGGGTTATTTAACGATAGTGAATGAGGTTAATTGAAGCATCTGATAGTTCTTTAGTATCGATAGTTAATTATGTTGATAAACAGTACTTTAATTCCCATACACTTACCATTAATACTATTGTTGTCTATCACCATTGCACCTAAAACTCCTTCCGTGAACCACTCTTTTGTAGATCATCTGGTTTTACTCCCACCAAATATACTCCATCAAACGACGGATTCGCTATGAACATTGTAGATTAATTTATGTTAAACCATTTATCATTCATTTATTCTAACATCTATTCCATTCAATTTGTTTTTGTCATTGTTTTGAAATATGATTCTTCTCTTCTCTACTGTAAACAGGGAAGAATAAGAATACCTTCTAGGTTTCAGGATAAGATCCCAGGCGGGCAACTTTCAACAACTATGTCCATCATAGACATTTTTGGCAACATTTATGATGCTACAATAGGACAGTCGTGGAATGGCAAGTTCTTCATAGAAACGGATACAAAAGTTATGACTGTACGTTTCATTGACCATCGTTTTACCATGTAGGATAGGAGACCATACATTGTCCTTTTTTTTTGTTGATTTTGCACCCATCCAGTAATGTGAACATCATCACATCTTATGTTATATTAAAGCGCCAACTCTAATCCTTGCTTATTATTTTAACAAAGTCCATTTACTTCCTTTCTATTACTTGATCCTCCACCGATACTGTCATTGAAAATTTATGTCAGTATAATACAAAAAATTTGAATCACAATGTCTTCATCATTGACAAAGTCTTTTTAACAATCACCCCGTGCGTATGCACGGGTCTTCACCCTAGTATTAAGAAAAAGTATTATTTATTTTCTTCTTCGTGCTCACTTAACACCTTGTTTATTTTTGAATAAGAGATTAAAATTTGAATTTTAACAAGATTTCTTTGAATAAGATATTGAAATTTGTTGTTCAACACTTTAGACAATCACTAATCATTTTAAATATTGATATCAAGTTAATTTAGTTATCCTTTTACTTTTGTATAGTTATAAGGTTTGTTAATAAAATAAAGACTTGAAACTTGAGTTGTAACAAAATATAACTAAAAATTGACTCTTTTTATTCTATTTATTAATATTATATCAAAAATGCACGTCATTTCATGTTGAATATTTTAAAGTTAGACATGCAAGTTAAAGACTTTTAAGGCAATTAAATAAGATGAGAGATATTTAGGCAATGAAGTTAAACTTTTAAAAGTCATACATTACTGTTTGTGAATAAAATTTCTTCTTTGTGTTCACAATTTTTAGTTAGTAAAAAAGCAGGTTAATTAATGATCTATAAAATTTGGTTAATTGGTGTTGTAATTTGGCTTTTAGCTATTTTTGGCTGGAACATTTTGGCTAAATACTATTATTGATTTATTTATGCATACACACAATGGCAAGAAACAAAAGAACATCTAATAGAAACATTTTCCTTTATAAAATCAATCTTTTTTGGACTCGTAGTTTATCTCGATTGCATCTAAAATGCCTTTTTGCAGAGCAATACCATGTAGTTCATTGTTTCTGGTAATGCTTTTATTGTGAAGAACATGAGGATTAAGTTTGTTTGACTTTGACTATATAGTCCGTTTTCATTACGGCTTTTGGCTCAAAATGCAGGAAGAAGAACAGCAAAGATTGCAAGTGAATGCTGAGATTATCTCAGTGCATTTGTCTAAAATATTTATATTATCATTTGATGATATATATATATATATATATATATATATATATATATATATATATATATATCTCAGTGCATGTGATGAATACCATACAGCTTGTATGATTCAATGGTGGATGATACCCGTTGGTGTATATTGTTGTAGGGACTACTCTTGTTTTTAATTTAAAGATAGAGGAGCAAACAAACCAGTGTAAAGCATTTAACTATGACATTAAGGATTTTTGTTAGTAATTATGTAATTATTTTATTTATATTAGATTTTTAAACTAAAATTAGTTAAAATTAAAATTATAAAACATAACTTGAAAATAAAGAAAATGATGATGTTTGAATAAAGTTATTAAAAACTGGTTCTCTCCATCTTTTGGCAAACTGGTTCAGAACCAAAATAGGTTTGAATCTATGAAACTCAGATACTTCAAAAATAGAGACGTATCGTGTTCGATACGTATCCAATACGATACGCACCCGATATTTCTCAAATATATCTTCAATACATATCTTATCAATTAAAACTATGATTGTCACCTTGATACGACATGTCTTCGATATCTCTTACTAAAAACATGAAATTTGTTGACACATTCGTAATAGTAATAATATATTCTAGTAAGTGTCGGAAAAATATATGTAAGTGTCCACTTGTTATGGTTGCAAAGTAAAAAAAAATTACATTGCGATAGCCATATATTGACTACTTATATATATGTATTTCGGTTGTGTCGTATCTTGACTTTTAAAAAACTATTGTATCCCTGTATCTGTGTCGTATCGTATCCGTATCATACTAAGTATTCCGGTTTCTTAGGTTTGAATCAATAAACTAGTTAAAAACCCAATTATGATAATCGAAGTCGACGAATTAAATTGTAACTGGTTTTCTCATTAGTCTTTGCATGTCCATGATGAGCACATATTTTTCATTCTAATCAACTCTTATACTTAATGTGTTAACAATATTTGTTCCTAATTTATGAGCCTATAATGTATTTTCATAACTGGGTTTATTTTGGGCCTAATTGAACTTTTCGACATTATTAGTATCTTAACACTTGCTTTTTGTAGTTTGCTTATATGTTTTTATGTAGGTATCGAAAAATTATGAATTTTATATCATTGTAAAGCTAAGATGATTATCTACAACCTGTTTGAAGATCTCAAGAGCAAATTAGGATGATTCGATGGTCAGAAAAGGGTTGAAGTTAAAAAAGAGGTGTTGTGCGTAATTCTGAATATATTGTAGTAAAGTGGGCCTAACTCTCTTTGTGGCCCAAACGGAGCAATCTTTGTGCGTAATTCTCTTCTTGCTTTCTTCATCACAGAGCTTTCTTTCTTTTTTCTTGCTTCTGCAACTTTGTTTTTCATGAGTTATGATCTGTATCTTGGGATGTTCTGCGGAGACGGTCAAAGGACAGGTCGTCTGATACTGTAGGCTGAGGATGACCTAAATGCACGGGGGTGTACCTGCAGGAACACTCTGACGCCCAAGTCAGCTATATCGAGCTACAGTACTACTATCTAATGAATATTCGAATGAATTGTGTACCTGACACCTGGTGACTGACGTTATTTATAATGGTTAGTCTGGATCGTTGAAGTCGGATAGCCCATTTGCGATGGGGCCCAAGTATCGGTTGGAGTGATCACTCCGCTATTGGGCTGGATGATCACTTGCTGGATTAGGCCCAGTTGGACTGATCCTCCCCTTGCTGGGTTGGATGACCACTACTGGGTTGGGCCTGACGACTGGCCCAGTCCAGAACAAGTTATCTTCTATCAATGTAGGGCTAGACCTTGTAATCAATCATTGGGTCATGGCAATCTTGAAGTTTAACTTTGAAATCTAAGTTGTTATGTTAAATCAATGTTATGTTAATATTGGTTTTTACTCTTTTGCTTTTGATTCTTGATTCTATTTTAGTTTGCTTAAATTGATCTAAAAAGTGAAGTTGATTGAATTTTGGCTTTCGAGGGGCACGTGGTCGGTCGTGCGAGCATTCTGGTTGAGATTGAGCGAGTGATTGGTCATGTTCTGATCGCAAGACAGGTGGCATCTCCGTGAAGTGACGTTTCACGTTCCCCAAGGTGTCATTAATGATGCTTTGGAATTCGAAACGGCGGCGCTGTCATGATGATGGTTTGTCTTCCGAGACGCGTGCAAGCGAAATGTTACGTCGCTTCGTTTGCCTGGCATCGAGTTCCCTATATATACGTTGCCCCTTTCAATGGTTTCTACTCTTTGCTTCCCAGTTCTCTGAAATCGAGCAAATTCTCCTCTAAAAGCAACCAGAACTTTAGTGTGACTCTGGCGAGGTGCTCTCCGGTGTACGAATTCCCTCTCTGGCGGTTTATGACCTCTGCTCGCTTGATCCTGTTCATCAAGGAGTACACCACGTTGAGCCCGAACTTCTCTCCACTACAAAAAAAATTGGTTATTAGCGAGGGAAATTTCCCTCGCAAAATGACCAAAATCCCTCGCTAATGGCCATTTGCGAGGGAATTAGCGAGGGACCAGTTCCCTCGCTAAATCCCTCCTCGCTAATGGGATTAGCGAGGGATTTTGAATCCCTCGCTAATGTATGTGCAAATTTTAAAATTTGATTGGCTTGTTTTTTTTATATATATTTATTATTATATTTTTTTTGAAGCTATTTAATATTATATTATTAATGAAAATTATATTATATTATTAATTTTGTGGTTGTGTTGGTGGTGGTGGTGGTGGTGGAAGGTGGAAAGAAAGAGGGAAGAAATTCGTAGGTGGTGGTGGTGGTGTGGTGTCGTGGTGTCGTGGGTGGTGGTGGTGGTTGTGTGGTGGTGGTGTGGTGGAAGAAGATGGAGAGAAGAAGAAGGAAAGGGGAAATCGTGAGAGAGAGAGGAGAGGAAGAGGAAAGAAGGTGGTGGTGGTGGTTGTGTGGTGGTGGTCGTGGGTGGTGGTTGTTGTGTGGTCGTGGGTTAGTGTTTGTAGGTGAGAGAGAGAGTAGAGGAAGAGGAAGGGAAGGGTGAAGAGGAGAGAAGAAGAGTGAGGGTGGTTGGTTGGTTGTGTGGTGGTGATGGTGGTGGTGGTGGTGGTGGTGGTGGTGGTGGAGAGTAGAGGAAAAGGAAGGGAAGAGGAATGGTGAAGAGGAGAGAAGAAGAGTGAGGGTGTGTTGAGTGAGAAAGAAGAGTGGTTGTGTGTTTGTGTGGTTGAAACGGATTTAAGGAAAAAAAAAAGTAAAAAAATTTGCGAGGGATTTTAATTCCGTCGCTAATAATCACTTTAATTTGCGAGGGATTTTAGTTTCTGTTGCTAAACTCCTTGATTTGTGTGAAATTGACTGAATTTTCCCTCCAAACAATTAGCGACGGAAAATTTCGTCGCTAATGGCAGACAAAAACGACAGTCCAAAATTCCGTCGCTAAAGCCTTAAACTCCGTCGCTAATTTTGGTTTTTGCGAGGGACTGATTTTCCCTCGCTAATGTCCCTCGCTAATAACTGATTTTTTTGTAGTTCTCCTACTCCAGGTATGAATTTTTGATTGTCCTTAACACCCTTTACTCCCTTTTTACTGTTAGTTTCTTTGGGGCGAGGAGGGGGGTGTCAGGTTCGGGGTAGACCTTGTCGCCCCCTTTCTGCGAGTCATCGATTTGGGTGATCCTGACTTTCCCTCTCCTTGCAGGGTAGGGTGCTGGCGCGAACAAAAAAGACAACCAGAATCTCTAGTGCTCCTCCTGCTCGTATTGCTGAGTGTGCAGCTCGTACTGATAACGTCAAGATAAGTGAAATTCCTTCATCTGAACACCTCTCTTCTTCAACCGATCTATCAACATCAACCTCTTCTGATCGTTCCAACACATCCAACGACTCTTCACGAGCCTCTTTACCAGGAGAAAGCGAGGGAAATATGCGTCCCCCTCCTCCACCCGTTCCCACCAATGAGGTGCTTCCTGAGGAACATGATTGGCGGGGGAGAATTGCTGAAGATCGATCATGGGTCTCGTCCGCCATTCTTGGCCAATCTTCTATTTTTCCTCCTGGGGACGAGGTGTTAAAATGGTTCGAGCAGCTGATCGGTTATGGCGAGCAAGAATGGAAAGTAGAAGGTGTCCCTGAGGGGGAACACGCGGCCAGCATTCCTTCTACCTTAAAGTTTATTATGTTCACCAACACCCTCAGGGACATAAGAATATGCCCCCCATTCACATACTTCCAAAGGCGAATTCTAAGATACCTGGGGCCCATCACAATTGCATTTCAACGCATGGGCGACCATCAAGTCGTTCAAGATGTTGATGGCCGTGATTGATCGGGATATCAATTGTGCCCTTTTCTTTACTTTATTTGAGGTTAGCCGAACAGTCGAATTGAAGAGCGAGCCAAGGCGGTGGGAGCAGGTATCGTTGAAAGCCCATTGGAGGCACGGGTTCATTTGGGTCGTTCCAGTTTGTGAACGTCCTCGTGAGCTGGTCGGGTCTTCGAACGCCCAAGGTGGGATAGCTACAATGAAATTTCCTCTTGCTTGGACCAATTTCCACTATGATCGATCGACCATTGACTATAGAACCCGGAGGTCGCTGGGAGAGTACGACCTGGAAAGTGTTCGACTCTTAGAAAACCTGGCGAGCTGGTTGCCTGAGGAAAGGTTTCCCTGCAACCATTTTGCTCGTGCAAATAACATACCCCATGCGAAAAATAAACTTGGTGCGATTAGTTGTCCATTTACTTATTTGACAGTTTTTTCTCTCCCTTTTTTTGTTTCTGACCATTTCCTGTCTCCTTTTTTCTTTGCAGCTGAAATGTCAGGTGTTGGTTTTAAGGCACTTTACCAAAAGGCGAAGAAAGGGAAACGTGTCACTTTTGCTGCTTTCCTTCCTGCACTATTGATCTGGAGGGCGAGGAGAATCCTTCTATTGTCGATAGGGGGACGAGCACATCCTCAAAGAAAAGAAACCGAAGTCAACACACTGTGGGGACCAGTGAGGTCGAGATCAATCAGATTCCTCCCATTCCAAAGCGAAACAAAGAAACTCAGAGGAGGTCGTCCCTCAATCTGGACGATCTCAATGAAGCAGACTTTGATCGCTTCCGTGAAGATCCACTTCTTTTTATGTCTGATGTCGCCAAGGCGGCCTCTTCTAAACTTGCTCGTTACAAGGAAGAGGAGGCCGAACGTCAAGCAGGTATGCGTCTCGTCCATCGTAATTTGTGGTTGGAGTAGATAAGACTGATAAATATAACTGTGCTCTCAATCGCATCACAGAGTTGCGGACAGAATTGGAAGCCACCAAGAAAAAGCTCAAGAATGCTGAGACCTCCCTCCAACCAACCGAGGACGCTTTTAACACAGTCACAACTGAACGGGATGCTGCGGTGAAAGCCAAAAATGAGGCAGAATCCAAACTGTTCTCCGAGACGAGCAAAGTGACCGAGCTGACGACCAAGGTGCAGGGATTAGAAGGTTAAGTCAATGGTCTAAAACAGGAACTCAAAAACATGGAGTCTGATCGTGACAAAGCTCTGGCCGAGCTAGAGGCCCTTGAGTTGTCAACTCTTGCGATCGCCAAAGAGCGTTTTGAGGAGGTCGTTTCTCAGATCCAATACTGCTACCCCACCCTTGAGGTTAATCGTGAGATAGTGAGTAACGATCACTTCTTGAAGGACGGGCAGATCGCTCTACCAGAGGAAGAAGACGAGGAGGGGAATGTGGTGAAGGAGGAGGTGGTCGTCTACAAGCGTCCTGAGTGACTGCTTTTAATGTACTCCTTTGTTTCTTTTATGTTCTTTGTATTTTGGGCGACCTCGTGGTCGCCCTTCTTTTGTAATGGTCACTTTAATGGAGCCCGACCTTCTCCGGGCAACTTTTAATGTGTAATCTTGCATGTTTCCTTTCCAATTGCTTATTTATTTTCTTTACTCAATTTTGCTAAGTTATTTCGTTCGATCGTAAATTCTCTTTGGTCGGGCCTCATGGACCAAACACACGTGATCGCCCATAAACATCTTACCAAGTTTCTACTTTAGATTTAGCTCGCTTATAAGGGTGCGACCGCCAATCTTCAGTCGCTTCGTTCTTTATTCTTAAAAGCGTTTAAGTGGGTGTGCCCCTGTTCAGCAGTTTATCAAACTTCGTTTGAATTTAACTCGCTCAAGAGGTCGCTCGTTATTTGGTCGATCAGCGATTGAAAATAAAATCAACACAAGTATAAGAAATTCCTCGCCATTTTATTGACGGGCGAGCGGGCCTCAACAAAAAACCTCGTAGGGAAAAAGATTGTCCCGCCCGTTCTGTTTTTCATTGATCTTTCGAGTGTAACATGACATTCTTTAATAATTACAAGATATTCACTTAGGTAAACAATCTCCTAAGATTCATAACATTCCAAGTGTTTGAGATCGCTCCTCCACTCATGGTCGGGAGGATATAAGCACCTTTGCCCGTTCTTGCAACTACTCTGTAGGGGCCTTCCCAATTGGGGGCGAGCTTTCCCTGACCAACATTCCTTTGGCCAATGTCTGCTCTCCTTAGAACAAGCTGTCCTACTTCATAGACCCTTGGGACGACCTTGGCATTGTGTCTCATTGCCATGCCCTGTCTGATCAATGCCTCCATGAGGGCTGCCTTGCTTCGGAGTTCTTCTATCAGGTCTAACTCTTCCCTAGTAGCCTACTAGTTCTCGAGCGGTTGTTTAGGATTGGTCGTTCTCCAATTCAGTTCCCCAATTTCTACAGGAATTAGGGCGTCCGTTCCATAGACCATTCTAAAGGGGGATTCTCCTGTGGTGGAATGAGGAGTCGTTCTGTATGCCCATAAAACTAAGGGAAGTTCTTCTGCCCACTTTCCCTTTGCTTCATCTAGCCTTCTTTTCAGACCGCCAAGGATGACACGGTTTGCAGCCTCTGCCTGCCCGTTTGTTTGCAGGTGCTCCACATATGTGAAACGTTGTTTCACTCCCAACTCGATCAGGGTCTCTTAAAAGTTTCTATCAGTGAACTGTGTACCGTTATCTGATACGACCACCTCTGGGATACCATATCGTACCAAGATATTCTTCTTGAAGAATTTAAGGCAATTTCTTGATGTGATCGTGGCCAATGGTTCAGCCTCAATCCACTTAGTGAAATAGTCAACGGCTACGACCAGAAATTTGAGCTGACCAGGGGCAAGAACGAATGGTCCCAGTAACTCTATCCCCCACCATGCAAACGGCCAAGGGGTGGTCGTGCTGTTGAGCTCGGTTGGAGGGGCAAGATGGACATTTGTGTGTCTTTGGAACTTATCACATTTTTTTACTAACACATTTGCATCAGCTTCCATGGTAGGCCAGTAGTAGCCCGCTCTTAAAGCCTTTTTGGCCAATGCTCATGCGCCCAAATGATTCCCACAAATGCCCTCATGGATCTCACTTAACACATAGTCTGCCTCTGCTGGGAGAAGGCATTTGAGCAGCGGCATGGTAAAACCTCTCTTGTAGAGTTGCCCACTTATGATCGAGTAGGAGGACGCTCGCCTTCAAACGAGCGCTGCTTCTTTGGGATCTCCGGGTTCTTCCCCGTCCCTGATATACTTAAGGATGGGGTCGATCCATGTTGGTGCTGCGTCAACTACACATATGCCAGATTCAAGTGCGACCTCCAACTTCACGCTGGGTTGTGATAGTACCTTTTGTATAACGCTTTTGTGGTTACCAGGATTCTTAGTGCTCGCTAGCTTTGATAGTACATCCGCCCTAGTATTTTCTGCTCTAGGGACGTGCTTGACCTCAGCATATTCAAATTTCTGGAGCAATTCCCTAACTCTTGTCAAGTATCTTTGGAGGATCTCATCTTTGGCACTAAATACTTCTTTAATTTGAGAAACTGCTAACAGAGAATCTGAGTGTAGTTCTACCCTCTTCACATTGAATTCTAAGGCGAGCAATAATCCTGCCACGCAAGCCTCGTATTCTGCTTGATTATTTGAGGTAGGGAACGAGAAGGTCAATGAGACCTCAATGGTCATTCCTTCGTTGCTCTCAAGGATCAAACCTACTCCACTGCCCTTACTATTGGAGGAGCCATCAACATGCAATGTCCATAAACCCTAGACTGGGCTTTCTGAAACTGAAGTCATTTCTGCGACAAAATCAGCCAGAACCTGCACCTTGGTGGTCGATCTAGGTTCATACTTGATCCCAAATTCTGATAACTCGACCGCCCATTTGATCATTCTGCCCGCCAAATCTGGTCTGTGCAGGATTTGCCTGATGGGTTGATCAGTGCGAAGTACGACCTGATGAGCTACGAAATACGATCTCAATCTTCGAGCGGCCACAATTAAGGCCAAGGCCAGCTTTTCAATCTTTTGGTACCTGAGTTCAGGGCTTTGCAAGGCTTTGCTCACGAAGTACACTGGGTTCTACTTAGATCCTTCCTCTCGTACCAATACAGCGGCCAAAGCCTCGTCTGCAATGGACAAGTACAAGTATAAGGTCTCCCTTGGCTCTGGTGTGGTCAAAATTGGAGGTTCTGATAAGGTCGTTTTCAATTGCTGAAGAGCCTTGTCACACTCAGGCGTCCATTCAAACATGGTTTCTTTCTTCAACAGCTTGAACAAGGGTAGGGATTTGTTCGCTGCCTTTGCAATGAAGCGAGAGAGGGCGGCCACCATGCCATTGAGTTTCTGGATTTCTTTCTTAGTTGTGGGCGGCCTTATTTCTGTCACTGCTCGGCATTTATCTGGGTTGGCTTCTATTCCCCTTTCTGTGAGATAGAAACCAACGAATTTGCCCGCCCTTACTCCAAAGGTACATTTTTCTGGGTTGAACCTTAATGAATTTTTTCGAGCCTCTTGGAACACCTCTCTGAGGTCGTTCGCGTGGCCAGGGTCTTGTTTACTTTTGATGATCATGTCGTCCAAATAGACTTCCGCCATTTTTCCTATCTGACCTTGGAAAACCTGATTCATCATTTGTTGATAGATCGCCCCTGCGTTCTTTAAACCAAATGGCATGACTCGGTAACAGAAATTTCCCTTGTCGGTCATAAAGGTCGTTTTTTCCTGATCGGGTGGATGCCTGGCAATCTGATTGTACCCAGAATAAGCATCCAAAAATGATAGAACTCTGTACCCGCTGGCACTATCGACCAAACGATCAACACTTGGTACCGAGAATGCATCTTTTGGACATGCTCGATTGAGGTCAGTATAATCCACACACATCCTCCACTTGTCGTTCGCCTTTTTAACTAAGACTTCGTTGGACAACCAAGTGGTATACTTTATCTCTTTAATAAAACCTGCTTCAAGTAAGTCTTCTACAGCTTTGGTCGCTGCCCGTGCCTTTTCTTCCTTTTGGATTCTTCTTCGTTGTACGACCCATTTCGCCCCAAGATCTACTGCTAAGTGGTGACAAGCCACTTCAGGTGGGATACCAGGCATGTCATCAGCGTTCCAAGCGAACAAGTCAGCATGCTCTCTTAAGCATTGAACGAGCTGGTCCTGAATTTTTGGAGGGAGGTCGCTCCCTACCTTGACTGTTTTCTCTGGGTCACTCCCCAGTTGGACATGGATGAACTCTCCATCTGTTTCAGGTCGTTTGATCCTCTTTTTAAGTTCCCTGGTCAGGAGGTCATCTCCTTCTTCCTCTTCACTGTCTGGGTCGTAGCGAGCATCTAGATCTGCCACGTTCACGTGCTCACCCCCTTTCATTGCCTCTTCTATCTCTTTCATGACCTTCTTTCCTTTGTCTTTCAAACTCAGAAGGAACACCCATTTTGCGGACAATAGATCAGCTTGGAGGGTGGCGACCTTTCCACTCTTAGTGTAAAACTTCATCTTCAGATGGACAGTGGATGGGACAGCTTCTAATCGAGCCAAGGTTGGTCGTCCAATGATGCACTGATAAATGGACTTGCACGGTAGTACTATGAAATCAGTCCTGACCGTCTAACTTCCTTCGAAAATGATATCTGCTGAGCTTCCTTGATCTACCAGTATCCGTCTAACTTCCATATTTGCCATCACAGCGACCACTACAAGTGGTATCTCGTAGTTGGGCGTTCCATCGATGAGATCCTCGTCTCCAAAAGATATGGGTGGTCTTTTGGAAGGGGGTCTTGGAGCTGAGGTGGAGCCAATGCTCATGATCTCGTCCCATATTCTTTTGATTGATCTGTTAGTTGAAGCATCAGTGGGAATACCTCCTGTGATCACCATGGCGACTAGCCTCCCTTTTGACTTTCTGGTGTCCAGGATATCATCCTCATCGTCCTCTTCTTCTATTATTTTGGCCACTTCATCTGTTTGTGCTTTCCCTCTTTTGGGTGACCGAGCAACCTGCTTATCTTCTCGCCCATCAGCTTGGTTTTTCTTTACATATTGGGTTAATTTTCCTCTCCTGATCAGTGCTTCTACATCATCCTTGAGGATGAGAGGTTCTGGTGCTTTAATGTCTCTAAACTCTGCATTTGCACACTCCGCGAGTATGTTTGCATATGAGGTTTTTAACTTGGTGCGCTCAGCAAACCTCTTCACTTTGTGATCCCTTGCTGGCCTGCTATGCTCTTCCTTCACCCTCTGATCGCGCTCTCCTCGTGGTCGTTGATTCATGCCTGCTTTAGCAACTTCAATGGCCATAGTCCTTTCTTCGTAGTTCATGAACCTTTGCGACCTGCGAAGGAACGTTTCTAAATCTCTGGGGAGAAAAAGGCCGACCTCGACCTCAAAACGACTCCCTCTAAGGAGCCCAGTCCTCAAGAACCATAACCGTTGGTTGTCAACTAGCTTCCTGACTTGATCGATTTCTCGATTGAACCTCTCCACATAGCTGCGCAGGGATTCATCAAGTCCTTGCCTGATAGCGATCAGAACGTCTTGGGATTTAGGCTTCACTCTGGAGGTCGTGAAACGACCAGTGAAGGCTCTAGCCATCTGTTCCCACAAGGAGATGGTGTTAGGTCTCAACTCAGTGAACCATTCCAATGCTGACCCTTCTAGGGTTAAAGGGAAAATTTTACACTTTACTGGCTCGGGCGCCCCCCTATACTTCATCATTAGATCAAAATGTTTTAAGTGAGCATCTGGATCCTTGACCCCATTATACATCTTGAGGTCAGAGGGGGGGTTTTCTAGGGAACGAGGAATGCGATACTCATCTATTTCTCTCGTGTACCGTCCCAAATTCATGTCACCTCTTTCTTTGCGATGTGGTCGGTCCTCAAGGTATCACCCCTGATGACCACGTCGCTCTTCCTTAGTATATCTCTTCGAATGGTAGTGGCCGTACCGCTCATTTGACCGACTACGCGAACGAGTGGGTGAACTAGATGAACCATAAGAAGACTCCTGATGAGAAGACTCTTCAGGCCAATACATGTAGTCTGAAGTGGACGAGGTCGTCCTCGGTGGCGTAAGTCCTCCTCCTCGTCCCCTTCTTCGGGGTGGAGATCGATGGACAAGCTGTCTTCGAGGGGGCGAATGATGCCCTCTAGCTGGGACCGCCCGTGGAGCGGGTGAACCATGGTTACGACCTAGTCGTTCAGGGGCCGTGTTCGCCCATCGAGAGGCTGCTTGATCTTCTATCTGGGTCAAACGGTCATTATGACGGGCCAGAGTTTGATCACGATCGCGGAGCAAATCTCGGAGTTCCTGAACCAAGTCTGCAGGAAGGGTGACAGTAACCTGTGGGACTGCGTCTGGCTGAGGTACAACACTAGTGCCCGCAACATCTGCGGCTGCTCCTACTGGGACGGGTGGTGGTCGAGCTGGGATCTCGACCACACTCTGAGGGCGGACCGCCTTAGGTCTGCCTCGAGGAGGCATGAGGAAGTAGGTAGGATAGCGCGCAGGCTCCCAATGTGGTCTCCAAATGATCTGTACCTTAGGTCGTGTGCTGAAAAACGATCAGGGTATCAGGTCTTGTCTGCTTGCTCTGCTGGTCGTGCCCCAACGTCCAGGAAAAAGGGGGGTGGTACCTGCAATAACACTCCAACGCCCAAGTCAGGGAAGGACGAGCAGAGTAACGATGCTAGTGAATAGTGTGTACCTGACAACTGTCGCAATAACTCCTTATATAGTGTCAGTGGATTGCGGGTAACCATCAGATCACTGTATGGACCGATCAGGACCGTTGATCTTGGTTCCTGCTCTTCGGACCCCAGTAAATGGGCTGGTCTACTAATACTGATCAATGGATTGGGCCTCGGCCCACTCCGGAACACCAATGAAAAAGTCTTTTAGGCCTACTAAGCGGGCCTATTTAAGTAAAATTCAATAATATTTTTATTACTATTATTATATTAAATTTTGTTCTTCGTGTTAAATCATAAGTTTCCTAATATTTTTTGTTAACTAAAACATATTGACCAACAACAATTTGTAACATATTTAAAGTTAATATTATAAAATAGAATATTTATAAAATAAAACTTAATCTCACTGATAATAAGCTTCTTAGTCTATTTGCAAAAGCATACATCGCTTAAAGATTGTAGGCTTTTGTAAAAAGTTGTGAAATAAACTTTTAAACGGGCTTTCAGGCCTTGTCAAGCTTTCCCAAAGGTCGGGCCTAAAAGTTAGGCCTATGATGGACCACAGGCTAGGCTCAAGCCTCACACTTTTAACGCAGGTCAGACCAAAATCTTACAAAGCCCAGCTCGGCCTAGCCTATTCCCACCCCTAATTGGCCTCCATAAGATGGTATATATGGGTTCTAAAAAAGAACATTCTTTTCAAAGTTGATATAGGCCCACTATGCCAAAACATAAGACTTTTTTTTACCCCCACAACATGTCTCTGTACCTCCTATAAAATTTGATATTTCAAGAATACGCCTTATAAATTTCTTCACACGAATTTATCTAATTTAAAGATAAATCCCTTTTTGGTTTTTTCCGAAACAGATTTATCTTTAAATTAGATAAATCCGTTTAGAAGAAAAATGATTTACCTAATTCTGTTTTTTACATTTTTGCAAACCGGATTTACCTAAGCAACACATAATTCCGTTTTGGTAAATTTATAATAACGGATTTATCTACATATTAGATAAATCCGTTTTGAAAATATTCACACCGGATTTATCTAGTAAATAGGTAAATTCGTCTTGTGTACTAAAATTAATTTTTTTATTTAAATTTTTTAAATTATGTTATAAAAACACTACTAAAAATCTGTTAAACAATCAAAAATAATCTAAAAATTATAAAAACACCGTTAAAAATCTAATAAAACTAAAATAAGGTTATAAATTATAAAAAAAAAACTAATTAAAAATAGTAAACGGATACATTTATCTATTTATTAGATAAATCCGTTTTGAAAAGTTCAAAACGGATTTATCTAATAAATAGATCCGTTTTATAAAATAATAAAAACGTATTTATATATTGTGGGGGTTAAATCCCTTTTGCATTTTTTCTAAAACGAGTTTACCTAATTAAAAGGTAAATCTGTTTTGGTTTTTTTTCTCAAAACGGTTTTATCTAACTTAAAGATAAATCCGTTTTTGGTTGCTTTCCCAAAACAGATTTATCTTTTCATTAGATAAATCTGTTAAATAGATCAACTGAGGGGCATTTTGGGAATAACAAAAATTGTGGGGGTATAGAATAGAAGCATATGGTGGCAGTACAAAAAAAAACCAAACATTAAAGCAGACTAGGCCAAAACCTAAAAGCAGACTAGGATGGACTAGCCCAGTTGTCAACTACGGTGTATTTTTGTAGCTCGTCCAATGAAAACAATGGGCAAGTAGATTGGCATAGTTCAACTTTTAATTAACAAAGAAAACCACCAAAAAAAAATGTTCAAAAAAACATAAAAAGCGAGCCCAACTTGACCCATGGGCCAATTGAATGGGTCAAAGTGGCCTGATTCTTTTCTAAGCCTTTATTTTTATTAATTTTTATTCTCTCCTCTCAATTCCATATACACTAAAGTCGAATGTATTTATGAGTTAAGATTTTCCCCATTACTTCTTTTCATTTATTCTCTTCATGACCATAGTTTTAGGGTCTTTTAGGTAGGGGAGTTCAAAACCGAACCAATCCAATAAAATTTCGCAAACCGAAAACCACAAAAAACCTAACTGTGTCGGATTTATCCGATTTTTTTGGTCAATCGTGAGGTCGGTTCGACCCGCAATTTGTGTTTCGCCAACCGAACCAAACTGCAAGTAAACTTATATGACTTACGAACCGGCAGCTTCATCAACAATTAATCAAAGTCCTTCTGCATGCAATCTAGAATGTTAGAAATAAGAGAGAGAGAGAGAGAGAGAGAGAGAGAGAGAGAGAGAGAGAATCATTTTCTATATTGATTATTGTAAATGTATTGCTTGATTACAATGATTGGGTCCTCTCTTGTTTATATAGGACTAGTAAATCTAACTGAATCTAACCGTGTAACTAACTCTTAGAATATACGGTTATTACTTATAACATCTCATTTGCTATTTACACCACAATTACTAGATACAACCTATCTATTTCACTATTATAGAAGAGCTTGAAACATTACAAAATATCATGCGAGATCTTTTGAAACAAAAGCTTTCAATTAAATATTCATAAAAAAATTAGAAAGAATCAACAATTCTCGAAGAGATTTTAATCTTTTAAGGCATTCTTTCTTGGACATTTCCAGCTTATACTGGCAACTAGTACTATCGTCAACATATATAAGATGCAGCGAGGGCAAGCTTAAATTCTTTTATTAATTATCATCTTCCACTCAATTTGCTTATAACTATTTGGATCCTTTGAGTAGATATCTCTTTCTCTTGATTTGTTTGCTGACTTGAAATAGCAAGAAAATTTCTTTTTCTTAAAAAATAGTAATATTTAGATTTAGAATTAAATTAGTAAATATTGATTCTATTTTAAATTATGTTTTGTCTCGTAAAAAATCAAACCAACTGAACCAATCCAAATCTCATTAGTTTGATTTGGTTCGGATTTTAAAAAAAAAAAACCGAACTAAACGGCATGTATTTTTACCATGCGGTTCAGATGGTTTTTAGACTCAAAAGTAAACCAAAAGCACAGCGAACACTCCTAGTTTTAGGTTCAATTTTTTTTTTTTAACTTTGATAGATGGAGAGGATATTTACTCACCTAATATGTGACTCAACTTAATATTATATTATCACAATTTCAAACTAAAATAATCTATCTAGGAGAGAACTGTGAATGAATAAGCTAGCAAATAGATCTAATCGAACCTCCACAAAAAAGCATAGTATTTTATAGATAAACAAGAAAATGTAGTTTAAATCATGCTTTTACTAGAAGTAAACTAGTACTATACCCGTGTATCCGCACAGGTGATACTGTATTTGTTAGAATTTGCTATGAACCTATAAATATTTTAAAAATTGTAAAATGTAATAAAAGAAAAATGAAAAATCGATAAAAATGTTATATTTCAACTTGCTTAAAATACTCGCGTTGCAAAAAGTAAAAAAAAAAAGTCAATATCTTCTTCTAATCTTAATAATAAAGTAAAAATTAGAAAAAATTACTATGAAATTATAAATACGTTGAAAATTGTAAAATGTAATAAAATAAAAAGAAAAACTCGATAAATTTGTTATATTTCAACTTGCTTAAAAAACTCGTGTTGCAAAAAGTTTAAAAAAAAAACCAGTGTCTTCTTCTAATCTTAATAATGAAGTAAAAATCAGAAAAAATTACTATGAAATTATAAATACGTTGAAAATTGCAAAATGTATTAAAAGAAAAACAAAAAACTAGATAAAAGACTATATTTTAACTTGATTAAAATATTGTGTTGCAAAAAGTTAAAAAAAAGGTCAGAAAATGAGATCTAATATAAAATATGCACCCCTGTTACAGCTCCCGTTGTCACTCCCATTGTTGTTCTCTATTACCACTTCCATTGCCGCTTTCGTTGTCTCTCCCGTTGTCTCTCGCGTTATTAATTCAAAATTATTCAAATGTTGAAGGTATATTCGCTAGCTAACACCAAAATTTTATTATAGTAGAGTAGATATATATCGTCTTTATTTATCGTAGTCTAAATATTTTTATTCACGTAAAACATTCTAAAAATATAGTAATAATTGAGAGAGGTAACGAAGATTGGAACACTATTTAGGCACATGTTGGTAATTTGGTAAATATATAACGTGCACGCACGTTTGAATGCAACAAGACTTGAGAAGGGATCTATCATCTACAGTAGAAACCACTAGAACTAGAAATTATAACCATACCAGAAATAAATTAATATAGTAATATGGTTTAGAAGTAACAACACAGAAGAAAAAAGAAGTCGATCTGCCTAATCATTGAATTTAGGGGTCACATCATAGACACATAGTTCAATTCTTAGATAGGGACAGAAAGTTGCATATCAACACTATGTCGTGTAAGGTTTTAAACTTAACTTTATTGACCTATTAAAAAAAGTTAATTCGCATATTAAGCAACATTGCATTATTAAGGTAAGTGCACTGCACCATTTAATTATACGCATTAACAAACTTTTTAAAATATATTTTTTATTCAAAAATTTAACAAACATTCAATTAATACATACTCCTTCTGAATGGGGTTGAAATTATTGTTGACGCACATGAAAATGCTAAGATTACCCATGTCGATAAAGATAGGAAAAAAGTGAAAGAATCTTTATGTACTATCAACCATATCATTTGGTATCACGGATAATTTTTAGGTAATAACCATCTTTATATCTAATGGTCCACCTACAATTGTAGTTGTCTAGTGTATATTGGTGGGAGTTTGGGGGACCCAGAATAATAACGAGCTAGTCAATAATCGAGACTATTAAGAGAATTAGATGTCACATCTCCACCCAACATCCTAAGTTATTAGGTATATAGGTCTCCTCTTTTATATATCTTTCATATAGCTTATTCTTAGTCAATGTAAAACTAACCACTCACACTTGAATTTCTAACACATAATATTACATAAATATCTTTTTGTACTTATAAAATTTGTAAAATTTATTTTTAGTTAGTTTCTATAAAAATTCATTCAATTTTAGTCTTCACAATTTTACTTTATCAATATTTTTAGTATTTCATAACTTTTAATAGCGCTTAGAAGTGATAAAAAAAGACCCCAAAAAATGCTATTAAAAATCATTAGGGACACCGGCATTGACGAGGGAAAATGTAGGGAATAAATTGAGTGAAATTTTTTTAAAGACTAAATTAAATCAATATATTTTTTTAAAATCTTATAATATAAGGACAAAAACATATTTAACACTTTTTTTTCCGATAATTATGCTTTTATTTATACCGTCTAACTAAAAGGATAGACGAAAAGCAAGCTACAAGCTTTCAACAAAATATAGACAATCTTTGAACACTTAAAAAAATAACGCCTACACCTCAAAGAAAATAAAAGTATGCTTGAGATCAAAGCGTGTTTTTTTCTATGAGTTGTCTTTTTATTTTATTTTTTATGTTTTTTTAACCAACTACCTAGTATAGTTTTTTTTTTTGACAAAAACTACATAGTGTAGTTGTAAATAGTATAATCGTAACTATTTTAATGTTTGTTAAATATTACTTTTGTAATTATATGTGATCATAATTGTAAAAAAAATGAATCAATACCCCAAGTACCAACATAATTAGTTTTTTAGTTACTTTTGTAATATGTGATCATAATTATAAAAAAAAAAATTGAATCAATACCCCAAGTAACAACATAATTAGTTTTTTTAGTGAAATCTCATAAACTAAGATTTAAATCCCTGCTGCCAAATGTGCACACATATTTAGTATCTAACAATGTAATAATTTGAATTACCTCCGATAGTGATAACATGTGGAAAAAAACAACAAGAATTCAGTTAAGATTTAGAAATGTTTTGATCCATTGGATAAATTTTTATTCTCTGAATGAAAAACTTGGTTTCCTTCTCCAATGATTTTCAATAAACCTACGAGCTTCCCTAAGAAGAAAAAATGGACCTAGCTACGAGCTAATTTCAACCATGTTGTTAAAGTAAATTACGACAAGGAGTATACATAGCTTCAAATGTAAGCATATATTATATATTATATTATATTTTTTTTTTGACAAGATATATTATATTATATTATATCATATCATATTATATTATATTATTTCTTTTAGCTGAGATTTGGTTAAGACTTTTTTTAGAGAGATCAAGGCCAACGTGTACCCATCTGGTAGTAAATGTTAGTTTCTAAAAGATGTGTGATTCTGAGTTATCGACATCTTTTTGTATAATAGAAAAGTTATTAAATATTTTTGTGAATTATATAAAAAAAATATTTAAAAAGTAATCTCATTGGATAAAAGATATTTTAATTACTATTTAAAAGAATATACTAATATCTTAATCCTTCCAAAGAGTTTTTTTTGACAGACTAAACCATACAAAAAGAGTATGGTTAGGCTGTTCGGGCCATACAAAAAGTATGTAGATGAATTTGAAAAAAAAAATAGTTTCTTGTATATAAAATAAGGGTGGTATAGCCTTTAAGAAGATAGCCTAGCTAATGACCACCACTGTCAAATATGCGAAGTTTGTTCTTCTATAATTGGGTTGATGAAAAAACTAATTTTCTAACAAAATATGTAAAGTGCAATGTTAAGCATTGTGTTTTGAGGTACTTAGAGTTAAGAAAAAATTAAAATGTTCAAATACGCAAAGTTTCTTCCTCAATAACTGGTTTGGTGAAAAAAATCATTCCAAAATACATAAAGTGCAATGTTAAGAAGTGTGTTTTGATGTATTTTAGTGTTTGGAAAAAAATCATATATGGTTCATGAAAAAAATTATTATTGATAAAAGTATAATTAGAGGCCCAATTTTTAAGATTTGAATAGGATCTTCAAATTGTTTGAGACGACCTTGCTAATGAGGAGACCTCCCAATTTTATGGAACTAGAGATTGATAATACAACAATAGCATGCACTATTTATACTAAAAAGGGAGCCCTACGGTACTCTGTGCTGCAGGGCAGCAATGTCCACCTTCTACTACTAAAGTAGTGGGATGGCCACTACGTACCTCTGATACGAGCTAATGGTTACCTTCATGCAGTCCTTCTACAATGCCCTTGTTGCTTCAACCTTCACCAACGGGTCAATGTTTCAAGATCTCATAGTTAGTGCTTCTATCATTCTCGACCGTTTCCTTCCTTCTTAGACTTTCTTCAAGAAAACGCTCTCAATCTTCTTTTTCGGGATATGACCGATATAGAAGGATCCTTAGGAAATCATCATAATAACAACGACAAACTAACTCGGTTGAGAGTTTTTTTATAAGAAAAGTGTATTAAAAGAGAATAAAAAGGGTATTCCAACCCATTTTAAGTGTGGTTACGACTCTTGTCAAAAAAAAAGTGTGGTTACGACTAGCATGGACTAGTGAGCCAAGTGTTCCATATAGGACAACAAAATTAATTTGAATCATTCTAACCTTTTGATTTATTAATAAAAAAATATGGGGTTGCGATTAATGACCGAAAACTTGTCACCATTGACCAATTAATATTACATATTTTTCGTATGTCCCTTCCATCTTCACCCCTCAAAACCCCTGTCAAGACAACGACCAAAGCGAGTTAGTGCCAACAACAGCCCTCACCATCCTCACCTCTCCGACTCTTCGTCCCCCATCTCCTGTCTGCTATGCAGTCCCTCTACGACGCCCTCGCAGCTTCAACATTCACCAATAGGTCAATGTTTTAACACCTGACATTGCTTCCATCATTCTCGACATTTTCCCTCTTTCTTAGGCTTTCTTCAAGAAAACTATCCCAGTCTTCTTTCCCTGGAATGACTGGTATAGAATGATCTTTATGAAATCCAGAATTTTGGAACTGAGATTGAAGAAAATAGTACGATTTGGAGCAATGAAAATGTATTCGGGGGGGGGGGGGGGGGGGAGACGCCATTTTCGGAAGAAATAGTGTAATGGAAAGTGATTGTGGCATTGATGGAGGAAGTGAGCCCAATTCGAATGCCACCACGACAAAAACCATAGGCATGAAGTTCAGTGGCGCCTTTGTACCCATCTTACTCTCACCCCAATCAACCATCAAAGAACTCAAAAAGAATATCCCTTGATCACCTAGCTGAGGCTACCGACATTTCTGTGGGGTTGCTCTTATTCTTAAAAATAATAGGAGAGAATATAAAAAAGGCTATTTTGCAGCTTATCGGCTCATATGGACTCGGTTGTCTCCTCATCTCAGCTGAGCTCTTCCTCGACCAACAAATTAGCAGATTTTGGGTGTTAACAAATATGCTCAAATTTTCCACATATTCACACAGCCATAAGATCCGAACCGTTCAATCTTAATCAAACAGTACATATTTTAAAACTTTTCGGTCCTTTACTCGGACCCAGGTGAAGCCGGCTTGGTAAGTAGGTGATGCTCCTGTGATGGTATCCTTCATTCTAGTCTGAAGAGGGGAGTTGTATCTGCACACACTCCAAACGCCCAAGTCAGCTTGAAGGAATTAAGTGTCGGGTGAGTGAGAATGTGTACCAGTTGCAATAACTGTGAGGCTATTTATAGGTGGAAGATATGCCAAGCGCGCTGTAGTGCATAGGATGAAGGGTGAGATCTGAGTCGTTAGATGCGCACACAATCCATGTCGTCCGATAAGTCAGAGCACACGAATCACCAAACACGGCTCCGTATCCGACACAAAAACCACACTCAAAATATACTTCATGTCATTTAGATCATACGATCCAAATTAACCATCTAGAAACATTTGACCGGAGGAAATCCAAATCTTAAAATGAGAAGCACTTCAAATAAAAGTATATTTTATTATAAATTAAATAGAAATGTTTTATCATTCTGATTTCTAACACATGTCCTGAATAAATGCATGTAGAATGAAATCAATGAAGGGAAATATGACCAAATCCCACAGTGGATTACTATTACATTAAGTGGGGGAATTGATACAAAATTGCACGTCAAAAGTCCAAAATATCCCTATTTTTAAGGACCATTTCCTCATATCTATACAAAATATCCCTATTTTTAAGGGGTAAATTAAGATCAAGCACCAACCCATGCCTTGGTAGTTAAGGAGCACTATGGGCAGCCCTAATGGACCCCACACCCTAATCAAAACAAGATTAGTGACTTCATCAATGACCAGAAAACCATAATAGTGGACCAAAAATAATTAATAAATTAATATAAGAAAGTGACCAAAAACAAAACTCACCCATAACGTAAAGGGGTGGAACACATAACACGTTGTCCCTTCTTATCATTTGTGATTTTCATGATTTTATGACTATCATCATCTTTGTTATTATTTAAATATATCTTTGGTAACTCTAACTAATTAATTAATAAAGAGAGATCTACTTGCCTTATAAGGAAAGAGCCTCCAAACATTTCCAAGAACACCTGCACTTTTAATATTAAATAAAATGTAAGATTATACTATATAGTATACAACAACTACTAAATTAGATTGTGTTTAAAAAAGTAGGATTAAGATTCCCAGAGTGTATGGAAACTAGACTCTTATTCTTTTATTAAAAGCTAAAAATAGCATAGTTGCACAAAACGGCTGCATGCATGATTAGAGAGAATAATCAAAATGATAAATATGGTTTCTTTTGGAATCGTCTCATCTTATCTTATCAAGTACACTTGTTAAAAAAAATCTTATCAAGTACATCAATTTCTTGTCTCATCCACTAAATACTCATATTAATTAAAAGGAACAAATATCTAATTTAATCTTTAAAAGATTAGGGCTCGTTTGTTACGGATTAAGAGTTTCTGTAATATATTGAAAATTACTAAATTTTAAATAATAAATTTTATGAGAAGTTATTTAAAACAGATTCTCATTTGAGCGGCTTTAGATTATTTTTAGATTTGCTTTTTTAACTAGTTGTAATAAACAGATAGAAAACTACTAAAATTTATTTGTTTTATAAAAAAGTGATTATTATTTTTTTAGAAAAAGTTGTAACACGCGAGATTCAACCTAGTGCTCCCAAATTCAATAAAACCTACTAACCAACATTGTTTGTTCTGTGGCTTGATCTACCTTGGGCCACGGGAGTCAACTCGGTGCTCAGAGGTTCAATTCCTATAATAACAAACTCAGTTTTGACCAGTGTGAGATTTGCATCAAAGCAGCGAAAGTTAATTTTTTTGAAAGCATTATACACTTTTTTTTTGGTGAAGTGCATTATGACACTTTGTGTAGGCATCAATAATCTGAAAAATAAAAGCTATAAAATCTACTAAATAGCCTCTAAAATGTAAATAAATAAATTAATTAAATGTAAGTAAAAAATAAAATAAAAAATAAAAAAGTGGGCATTCACACTCCATAATTGAACATGATTTATTTAAGCTACTTTGATTGATTTTGTTCTTAGAATACAGAGTATACAGAGCCATTGGAATAAAATAAAAGTTGCAATTCACAAACCGCCTTGAATAGTTAATAATAGTTTCAAAATCTATAGTTTCAAAATCTATAGAGCAACACTTTCTGCCTCTATCACTCGGACAAGATATGAAGAAAATCATTATTATTCCATCTCTGACTATAATGCTTTACATTCATCCTCTATCAACAACAAAAACATCAAATAGTACATTGCCAAGTTCATTGTTTTTCACTCACCAATTCCTCCAATCCCAATACCCAAACATAAATTTAAAAAGTTAAAAGAGGTATGGAAATTTGTAAAAATTCATCTCTAATTTTATGCCTAACTGGTAGAAACGGGCTAATTTAGAGATTACTCCCTCCCGACTCGTTTATAAGCAATAAACATCTAAAAAGTTGTTTGTTGGTTAAAAACGAGACCAAAGTTTTTTTTAATAGATAAATATTAGTGGGGTCGAAAAATTGTTAGTTTCCACGTCTCGAATTTTGTACCTCTTTCTTGCAACTCTTTCATTAATTTATCAACTAAACAAACTACCTTCCTAAGACTAATTTAGAGATTAATTAATTTAGAGATTATTTTATTTCTTTTCATCTTTTATATGCCTTTAATTTACATTGTTGTTTCAATTTTTTTCTAATATTAAATTTTAAATTTGAGTTGGGGGTTGGATTGGAAGTGATGAAGGCACTAATACCAATCAGACTTAAAAGCAGCAGCAAAAGAAGAGTGTTGAATTAAGATCCCAAAAAAAAAAATTCCCTCACCATATCAACATTTTCCATGTTAACAACGAATACCGGTATTCCTCAATACCAGTACTCTGAATTCGATTCCCACTATGGACAATTTCAATGTTATTAGTTTTTCGTTGAAAACATTAACGATGTGAGTAGCCAATGATTAAAAAACATTTTTCATGTTAACAAGTTCATCAAAGTAATCTCATTAATTAACAAAAACTAAACAATTAAATGAAAATTTCATAGAAACAACTAAAATTAACTGGTACTAACACCAGCTCTTAATTACTCTATCTAAACATATTATTATCATTATTTCCTTTTTCTTTCTCATTTTTTCTCTAATAATAATAATAAAAGATTAAGAAGATGATGAAGACCCATTAGTAGTAGTAACAACATTAGTTCCACTATCATTCTCATTAACAGCACGACCACCAGAATCACCATCCCCAGCACCCACACCGGCGCCGGAGCCATTGCCGGAGACACCATTTTCCGATTTTCTTCCTAAAGTGTTCTTATTGTTGTGCATCCAAACCTTGAAAACTCCTCTATCAACACCAACTTCATTGCAAAACTCCATAACCATTTCTTCATCTCTTTTCTGCATTTTCCACCCAACTTTGTCAGCAAATTCATGCATCTTCTCTTTCTGTTCAGATGTGAACTTTGTTCTAAACCTTTTCCGGCTAGTACCCATTCCCACCGGCGAAAAGTTGGTCGGAGCAGCGGTGTTTTCAGGCGGAACGGAGATACCCACACCGGCGCCGGAGAGTGCGAGGAGCATATGTGGTGCTGATGGGTAAGATGAGATCGGCGGCGGAGACGCCGAGTTTGGACTCCGATGCGGCGGCGGCGGTGGGTGGTGACGGTGGTGAGGCTGGAAATCAAAAACGGCGGAGATTGGTTCTTCTGGTTCACGGCGGTGGAAATTCCGGTGACAACCACATGCGGCGCATTTTATGGTTGTTGGGTCGTCGGCTGTGGCGGTTGGTGACGGCATGAACTCACAACAACCGTCTAGTGCATGACCACCTAAACTTGCCACGTGGTTCTTTAAACATTCTTTGTATGTCACCGTTACCGTAACGGCGTTAGGGTGAATAATTGTGGTGGTGTTGTGGTGGTGAGTGTGGTGGTTGTTGTGGTGGTTATTTGGGTGGTGGCGTTTTAGAACCCCATTTGAGAAAGGTTTTGTAGGTTGTTGGATTCGGGTCGGATTTTCAGATTCGGGTTCTGGTGCTTTAGCATTTGTTAAGGAAGTGGTGTTTGTGTTTGTTAAGGAAGTGATGTTTGTGTTTGTGTTGTTTGATGTTATAACATCCATCATGCTTCTAAAATCTAATAATAACAAACCTAAAAATCTTACCTTAAACTTATGGATTTTCACACTTCATGAGCTTAAAAGCATGAAAATATCACACTTCATAAAACTGTTTACTCTTTATACTCTCGTTCATGTTGAAGACAATTTTCTGAAAAATTGAGGAAATGGGTAGGTATATAGAGTTAAGGAAGAAGGAGAGAAATTGGAAGGAGACAAAAAAATGGTTACTTTTGAGGGAGAGGAGAGGGAGAAGAGGAAGAGAGAGAGAGAGATGTTGGTGATGGAATGTGACGACTGTTGATAATAAAAATCCTGGTTATGTGGTTGTCCCTTCTTAACCACTTGTTTTTTTAACCCTAGTTCTAATCTATGGTTAAGTTATTGACCCTACATGGAGGTTAGATATGGGTAATAAATATACCTTCCTCTTTAAATAAATCTATACAATGCAATTTATTACCACTCTCCCAATTTAAATGTAGTCGTAACAAAATTATTAATTACATTTGGTTCTTTTATACTATGTTATGAGTGTCGGATACGATACGAATTCGATATGACGATACGATCTTCCTTGAAAAATGTAGGATACAGTACGTATAAAATTCGTTTATAAAAAACAAAAATATTCACAAAATAATAGAATATACATAGACTCACAAACCCAAGAAACATAGTTTAGCACAATAAAACAGAAATACACATATAAACTATTGAGTTGCACTTGTAAAATAAAGATCGGGTTACTTGTTTTCTCTATTGTATTTATATGACTCATGTTACCTTTGTTCTCGTGCTTATAAGACATACTGAAGGTGTCTAGAACTTTTATTTTTTTAAAAAAGTAAGAAAAACATTTTAATACTAATCTTACAAATGCTCATGACGTATCGGATACCGGCAACAAAACTAAAGTATCTGTGCATCATAGCTTCTTATCCACAATATAAGAAACAAAAGGTGTTTGTTAGTGATCCGCAATATAAGAATTAAACATTTTTAAAAATATATTAAATAATTAACAATAAATTTACTTTTATTTAAGTGATATAATTAAATGTGATATAATTTATTTTTAGTAAAGTGATATCATTAATTAGGAATATAAATCATCATTTAATGAAAATGATGATTTTTGAAAGACCTTTAACTTTTAACCCTATTAAGTATGAATAGTTGATGTCAATATCATTCTTTGTTTTATGTAATAGGGATTCGCTTCTTATATTGTGGCCCAGAGGTAAGATATACCTCTATCCCAAAAGACTCTATTAATTAAACTTTGTACGCATATAAGAAAAGTTTATAATGTATGATTTATGTATGATTGTTACTAGTGACAGATCCATAAATTTTTATTAGTGAGGACAAAGAACTTATAATATTTTCTCAAATATATATTGTAAATTTTTACAAAAGTTCCCAAAACACCTAAATTTTTACAAAATTACATAGCTAAAAAGGTTAAATTAGCACCAAATTATCCTTTTTTTATTTATATATATATTTCTAACTAAAGTAACTTTTCAAGTGGGGGGAAATGCCTCTAATTTTTTTTAGTTTGATGATCGGACTGACAAGTGTCAGGACCTAACACACACACAAATGGAAAAACCAAGGTTCGACACCTCTAATTTAATACAAGTGCATTCGTACCTAACTAAAAGAGTGTACAAATAGTTTGTTTATTCGGAAAAATATCACTCACCTATTAGTTAAAAAATAAAACAACTTTCGGTTTGAGATGCTTATATATCTTTATGAAAACGATATTTACCTTATGAAAGAAGCAATAGTACTCCCAATTTAAACTAAGGGAAATTGAATTTTGAGCTAGTACTTTATCTAATTCAATGGCCGGCCCGATTTTATTAACTTTGACGAATACTACAAATTTTGCTCAAATTTAATATCATTAATTAAAATTAACCACTTTTCTTAAGTTCTTGAGTACCATTATTCAAAATGGTCCTCGCATTTAATTTTGGTCATTTTGTTTTTTTGTTTTACTCAAATCACATGTTTTTTAGAGTGTGCCATTTCCTTAAAACAATAAAAGATGAATCAACTCAAAATATATTTTTGGTAAAAACAAACTTTTTTTATATAATATAATATAATACAAATATAATATAATACAAATATAATAATTGAGTCTAGAAAGAGAATGGTTCAATTAAATGAATTATGGCAATGGTTTAAGTGAAATCAGTAATGATGATGGTGAAGTATGCTTAGTCGACCAGAAGAGAGTTAAGAATGGTCTGCAAATTTCTGAGCCCACTCATGTTATTTTTGTCAAGCTGGCAATGAAATGAAACACAGCTAGCATTGCCAGTTAAATCATTATAGTGGTAACTTATTTTAGGGTAAGCAACTCATATGCATGTAATGCAACCCATATCTAAAAGAACCAACAATACAATACTCCCTCCTTACCATATTATATGACTTTTTAGCCAAAAAAATTTGTCTCATAATACATGACTTTTTAGAATACCATTGCATCATAAATTTTCTTTTCCAGTCATACCCTTCATTATTTAATATATCTTTTCTTACAATTCTACTTTTTATGTTTCCAATGTCATTAATGAATGACAATTTGGTAAACTAACTTACGATCTCTATTTTCTATACAAAATTAACTGCTTTTCTTAATTCTTGTGTCACAACCTTAAACAACTTATAATATGGGACGGAGGGAGTAGATCAGTTGACGAGCTAAAAGATATGAAATTTTTTGATAGAGATTTAAAATTTAAATTTAAGAAATTAACATTTCCTCTACTTTTTAATTAATTAGTAACTATTTATATTTGTCTAAAAAAGAGCTAATATAGAGTTCATTTGTTATAGATTTTTTTTAGGAATAATCACTTTTTTAAAAAAATAATCTATTTTCGAAGGTTTTCATTTGTTTGTCAGAGCTTTTCAAAAAAAAATGAGAATCTAAAATTAATCTAAAAGTGGTTCAAATGTGAATATGTTTTGAATAGCTTTTCATAAATTAATATCATTTTTTAATAATGATTTTTTTAAAAATAACTGTCTTTTAGTATGTTACCAGAATACAAAAACAACTTTTTCTTTTCTTCGAATTATCTAAAATGTGATCTCTAAGTTATTTGGCAACAAAATGACTTAATTTTCAATCAATAACAGGGAGGCACAAAATTGATTGTTAAGCTGAATATTTTTTGTAATTATTTGTGTTTGAACTTAAAACCTCTATTTTACGTGTATGAATTCACGGGTTGCCGTGCGATCCGTTGAAAAAAAATAAAAACAATGCAACCCCAATCCTTTTCCTCCTTTATTTTCTCTCATTATTTACTTTTATTTTTGTCTTTTCTTTTCCATAAGCTATGCTTTGGTTATTTGTGATGCATTAAAGTTTAAACGTAATCCGCATTTTCTTTCCTTTCTCCTCTTTCTCGCTCTTCAATAAAAACATAAGGATAAGGATTCTCTTACACGCATTATAAAAATTTACATCATAAATGTAATAAATAATGAGATAGAGAAAAAATGTGAAAGGAACAAGAGACAAAAATAAATTTAAGAAAATTTAATACTAGCTACTAGTAAAACATTAAAAGGGGAGAGTGGCAAGTTATGTAATTATGATCAACTTGAAACGGTTTGTTTTGGTTACTACCATCTTTAAAATCTTAATTATTTGGTTTTTTTATCAGAGTCAAAAAAATTAAAATACTAAGTTACGTTATAATTCTTTGTCAAAAAAAAAACATTAGTACGTTAGAAAATTTAATAGATATGACAAAATTATTATGTTATTCTTACCTATAAAAACCAAAAGTAATATATAAAATGTAAGAGAGTGTATTCAATTTAATAAAAATTAGTTTCTTTTATCACTTAATTCAAGTTAAAACAGACAAAAAAATAGTTTTTTTAGTGGGTATAGACAAAAAATATATTAAGAAAATGAAAATTTATCATTTTAGTTTCCTTTATATAGTTATCATTTTTTTACAATAATCACATCAATGTTTATCATAGTACTAGTAGTTGATGGTCCTGTTTACACTAATAATACGGTAACAAAAAAAAGTCTATTTAATTTGAATTTGTTTTGTATTTTTTTAATATATAGATTTTTTTAGTGTTATTTAATTTGTATTTAGGAACTTATTAGTTCTATTTAATTTTGTGTTGGTCTAGTGCAACACAAGTTGAACCTGATAAAGTCTTCTTTTGAAGCTGACACTAGTTTTGTCTGTTGCAACAACAACTGTAGAAAAAACTTTCTCGACTATGAATATTGTGAAGAATAGATTGCTTTGCCGGATGGGGATATATGGATAAACGACTGTTTGGTGGCATACATTGAGAGTGATGTACTCAATAAAATTTGCTGATCATTATTCAACGATTTCAGAATATGAAATTACGTAGAGGACAATTATGAAATGTATAATTTATTTATTTAAATATATTATAGTTATTTTTAATTATATTTTTAGCAAATTGTGTATTTAAAAAATTTGACACCCCTGACCCGGGGTCTTGGGTCCGCCACTGTGTTTACTTATGTTTCCACAAAAATGTCCCAATTACTCCAAGAATTTACGGTAAGTTTTTTTAACGTAAGAGTTTTACTATAATTGATAGGGAAGATAATTCGATACATATGTATTGGGTACCCGTAAAAATTAATGGGTCGATGATGAATAATGTGATCACCTGTACATTAATGAATTCGAGTACAAATAATTATCACAAATTACCATGGACATAATTACGAGTACAGACATTATGGTGTCCACCAGCCCTTTCATGCATACTGAATTATAAAGTATTTATGTAACTAATCACTGATATTAGAAATTTGACTATATCTAATTTTGTTTAAAAAACAATTTGCCCTGTAAGCATTAACCTCTAATAGTGCAAGGGGTAATTCTGTCAATAGAATAAATAAGGAGGGGTATAATAGTCATTTACCATATGAATGTTAGTTACACAGTGTATATTAGTTGTATTTCTGTTCCAACAGTGAGTTAGTGAAATAATAAAAAAAATTCCCTCCTTCATCAATGTGTGTGTGAGTGTTTACCGTAGATTTTGGTAAACACCGCTGGTCTCTAATTTGGTTAACTTGCAGGATCAACCAGTGAATCCTAAGACCATTTGTGTTTAGAGTTTTTAGTTTGATGTGATGTTCTTCAGTGTTTTGCGTTTTAAACAGAAAAGAAGAATAAATAATTGATTCCTTACGCGCGAAGCAATATATCAAGATATTTCAGGGAAGAAGGACTTGAATTGTAAAACACATAAAGGTAAAGAGAAAACAGAAGTAAATTGCATTAAAATGAAAGAGAATGGTACACAAGATCATACATTGTTCTCTGACTCGTTTTTCTCTTGAATGCGGAAGTTAGAGCGTGAGAATTGCAATATGAAATTGTGACCCTTGTTTCTTTTCAGAAACTACTATTTATACTAAGCAGAAACTGCCCTAAAACAGTTATAAAAATGATAGCAACCGCTCCTCTTTTCGACCAACTGCTAGTTCTTCAGCGCATAACTGCTCTGTTTTCTGTCTGTCGAAAGCTTGTGTCCATTTTCCTCTTTCTTGCTTTTGCTTCCCCGGAAGCTTGTCGAATTTACCCTGCACATGACCATTTTCTCTGTCGAAATACTTTGGTCTTTGTCGAAATATAAGTCAAGCCTTGTTGACCATTTTCAATGAAGCCTGTCGAAATTACAGGCTAACAAATTGCCCCCTAAAAAATGTCTTTTTCGACTGAGCTTGAGGTGGAAGAAGAGAAAGAACATTTTTGAATTCACCGTCGAAAAAGACTTTACACTTGAGTAGAATAGCTGTATACCTGATGTCACTACTGTTAAGTGTTGTTGACGTTACTCTTTTAATGGTATGCCACGTGGCCTTCCACGTTCAGCTTTTCAATAACTGTCCCATCTCCACTACTCCCTATAAAGCCTTTTCAGTTCTCTCTTCTACTTCTTTCTTCACTCTTTAAGCTTTTCATCTTCTTTACTCTGATATCTTTCATTTCTTCAAATTTTATTTTGATTTTCTCTAATTTTTATTGTACTTTGTTCTTCTTTTAGGCCCCTGAAGCAACACCCACAGTAATGCCACAAGCAACCCCTGTTTCGACCACTCAAGTTACTCTACTCACTCTTCCAACATCTACGTCGATACCAGCTCTTACAACTGCAAGAATTTTGCCACCTGTTGCACCAGAACAAGAAGAAGCAGACGTGGCAATGGATGATGTGCTTGCAAGCGTCGAAATGAGGGAACCGAGTTCACCCTCTCCCATTAATCCAATTGAACAAGAGCAAGAACAAGTTCAAGAGCAAGAACAAGAATAGGAACAAGAAGAAGGTGTTTCTTTCTTTGATAATGAAGAAGAAGAAGAAATAGCTGAGGAAGAAGATCTTTCCGAGCATGAAGATGAGTCTCCTCCTAAAGATGGAGCTTCGACAGGTATTGTGCTGTCTTCTGGTGCAAGTCTTAGCGTTCAAGAGTGGGAAGAAATGAAAAAGAATAACCCAGCGGAGGCTTTGGAAGCGAGACTTGGAAGTAAAACTTCAAGCAGTAGCAAACCAAGTGTTTCAACACTCTCTGCAAGAGTTACCACTTCAGCTACTTCGACGGAGGCTCTCCTTAGCACATTGCGCACTCAAATTCTTGATGGAGATATCTTCCAAACCATTGAAGCTAATCCTCCACTTGCTTTTCAGATCAAAGATTTGCTTCATAAATTGGCTGAGCTTGATGTTGATGGTGCTCTTAATGAATCAGTTAGTGACTTTGTTTTGGCTGTTCAGCCTCTTTTCGAACAACTTGCTCGAGATATACAGAGAAAGAGGGAACATGACCATCTTCTGGAGCTTGAGTCGAAACGCAAGGTAGAAATGGCAGCATTTGTTGATGCCACGCATGCTAACTTTGCCTCTTTGAAGACTAAGTCAGAAGCTGAGATGAAAACTATTGAAGATTGTGATATTGAGATCAGGGCACATCAAGAAAGTATAGCCAAATTGCAGTCGAAGATACAAGCGTTGGAAAAGAAGAAAGGGAACCTTCTAAGGTCTTTGACTCCTGCAGAAAAACTTAAGGACCAAATTGACCAAGAAGCCACTCTTTGCCTTAAACACTTGGAGGACCTTGAGCGTTGCAATGCCACTGTCGAAAAATTAACTAAAGATGGCAATTTTCTCAACAGGAAGATCTCTAAAGCCAAGGCCTTATTCAATGACTTGAAGTCGAAAGTCATTTTGTAATAACATAGCTTCATTTTCCTGTTGTAACACTTTGGCTATTTTGACAATTATTTTTATTTTGCAAAGGCCATTTCTCAAGCAATATCGTATCTAATCTGGCAACATTATAATGGAATTTCTTCCATTTTATTCTTGTGCGATTCTTATTCTATGAATTCGACAACGTTTTGGCAACTTCTATTCTTTGAATGCCATGTCTTTATGCTTTCTTTATATTTATTCCAGCGTTATTTTAACTTCTTGCAGCATTGGCTTATATTTTTTCAAATACTTGCCATTTACACGCATAATTCTCTCATCAGCGCCAATCTCTTTGACCTCATATGCGCCGTTTGAATAAACTTGTAAAATTTTAAATGGTCCTTCCCAACTTGGGGACCATTTACCTAGGACTCTATCTTTTCGATCCATAGGTAAAATGACTTTCCAAACTAAGTCTCCCACGTCGAAAGTCTTCAATTTGACTTTCTTATTGTACACCTTAGCTACTCTTTCCTTTTGTCTTGTGAGCACAACTAATGCATTTAACCTGTCCTCATCTAAATCAACTAATTCATCTAGCATCCATCTCCAATAATGATCAGATGGGATTTCAAATTGTCTTTGAATCCTAATTGATTGAAAACAAATTTCTGCTGGTAATACTGCATCATGCCCAAAAACAAGTTTAAAAGGAGTATTATTAATTGACTCTTTGGGAGATGTTCGACACGCCCATAAAATTTGGTTAAGTGTCTTATGCCAATTCTTGGGTTTTTGCCCAACATGTTTTTTAATCAAACTAATGATAATTTTATTGGCTGCTTCAACTTGACCATTTGCTTTAGCGTAGTATGGCGTCGAACTCAACAATTTATAACCATTTTCAGCAGCGAATTCGACCATTTTCTGACCAATAAAAACCGAACCTTGGTCTGTGGTGATAGTTTCAGGCACACCGAATCTATACAATATATGGCCTTGAATAAAACTAATTACTGCCTCTTGATTAACATTATTTAAAGGAATAGCTTCCACCCACTTAGTGAAATAATCTATCCCTACTGTAACACCCTGGGCCCTTTTCTGACTTAGTAGGCTACCCACAAGTGTACATCATGACCTTCTCTACCCCCCATGTAGAGTTTTTGCCTTCCGTGGGAATCGAACCTTATACCTGGGGCTTAAGTACAAGTTCAATGCATTCCCACTACCAATTGAGCTACGATAGAATGTAATTTATTTGCAGGCACATGTTGTATCCCTGCATGCTTTTGACATTCTTGGCATCCTTTGGCAAACTCTATGCAATCTTTTAACATGGTTGGCCAATAAACACCTTGTCGAAAAAGAAGCCATTTCATCTTATGGCCTACTTGGTGAGCCCCACAAGTTCCACTGTGAACATTGGATATTGCCAAGTACGCCTCATTTTCGCTAAGACATTTGAGTAAAACTCCCTCAGGGGTTTTCTTAAACAACTCATTTCCCATAATCACATAACTTAAGGCTCTATACTTGATCTTTCTATCAGTCATCCCTGTGGGATTCTCCAAGTAATTAACAATTTGTCTTCGCCAATCATCATTTGACAAATTGTTGATGGCAAAAACTTTGAACACGTTGTCACAATACCCTTTGTCAAAAACTTCAAAAGTTTCATTTTCATTAAAAATTTCATTTGGCTTAGGACTTAAGGCTAAAGAATCGGCCTCTGCCCCCTCAAGTTTTTGCCTTGACAAAGTTTCTAGTGACATGTTCGTCGAAATTAGTTTGTTTTTAATTTCGATTAGCTCCGTTAAGTTTTCTTTCGAAACTTTATAACCTGAAGCTAGCTGTGCCAAATCATTCGCCTCTTGATTTTCAATACGAGGCACATGCTCGATTTTAACGTGATCAAAACGTTTCAATAATGCATTGGCAGCAATAAAGTAAGTAATCAAATTTTCCCTTATGCACTTGTATTCTTTCGTTAATTGCTTGATTACTAATTCAGAATCACCTCTTATTTCGACCTGCTTTGCCCCCAAGTTTAACAGAATTTCGAGTCCTGCTATTAAGGCTTCGTATTCTGCCTCATTGTTGGAGCAACTTTCTTCGGTTTTATACTTGTATTTGGTTGGTATTTCTGTTGGTGAAATGATTAACATTCCTACATCTGTACCATGTTTGTGGCTTGAGCCATCAAAATATAGCCTCCAAGGTCGAAGGTGAACACAATCAATTGCTAATTCGACCACTGAATGGTCTGCAATAAAATCTGCCACTACCTGGCCTTTAATAGCCTTTAGTGGTTGAAATGTCAATGAATATTCGGATAAAGCTAATGCCCATTTACCTATTCTGCTATGCAAAATTGGTTTCGATAACATATGTTTAATTATATCAAAATGAGAATAAACATAAACATCAACAGGCTTTATATATTGCTTTAACTTTGTACATGAGAAATACAAACACAAACACAGTTTTTCAATAGGATGATATCTGGTTTCAGCATCATTCAAAACCCTACTGAGGTAATATATGGCTCTTTCGACTCCATTTTCATCCTCTTGTGCTAACATACTGCCTATTGACATTTCTGATGCAGCTATATACAATTTCATTGTTCTATTTCTAATTGGAGACGATAAAATTGGTGGCTTCATCAGGTAGGCTTTGATTTCGTCGAAAGCTTGTTGGTGGCATGGCTCCCACTTGAAAACATCTTCCTTCTTCAGTCGAAGTAATGGCGAAAATACTTGAGTCTTGCCACTTAGATTTGATATAAATCTTCTCAGGAAATTGATCTTTCCTAGTAAAGACTGCAATTCTTTCTTTGTTGAAGGAGGTTGTGTTTCCATGATAGCCTTCGTCTTATTTTGATTTATCTCAATGCCTTTTTTGTGCACGACAAAGCCTAAGAAATCACCTGCACTTACACAAAAGGCACATTTTAGTGGATTCATTTTCAATCCATATTTTCTCATCCTTTCAAATGATTGTCGAAGGTGGTCTAGATGACCACTTTCTGATGCTGATTTAACTACTATGTCATCTATGTATACTTGCATAAAATTTTCTATAAAATCATGGAACATAGTATTCATAGCTCTTTGGTACGTAGCACCAGCATTTTTTAAACCAAATGGCATCACTACCCATTCATAAACACCTAACGCCCCCGGGCATCGAAATGCAGTCTTTGAAACATCTTCCTCAACAATAAAGATTTGGTTGTAGCCTGAATACCCATCAAGCATACTCAAATATTGGTAACCTGCTGCGGAATCAACTAACATTTCTGCCACTGGCATTGGATATTGATCTTTGGGAGTAGCATTATTTAGATCCCTAAAATCTATGCAAACTCTAAGTGTACCACTTTTCTTAATTACAGGAACTATATTAGCAAGCCAATCAACATACCTGGCAGTTCTGACGAACTTGCTCTTTAGTAACCTTTCGATCTCTGTTTTGATCTTCGACATGATTTCTGGTGCAAATCTCCTTGGGGTTTGCTTCACAGGCTTCTTATCTGGTCGAATAGGCAGCTTCAACTCAACCACTTCTCTTTTTAAACCTGGCATTTCATTGTAGTCCCAAGCAAAACAGTCTTTGTACTCTTTCAGCAATTCGACTATCTGCACCTTGAAGTCTTTATTGACTTTTGCACTGATATATGTTGGTCTTCTGACACTTCCATCTCCCAAATCTATTTCTTCTAAGGGATCTTGTGCTTGTATCTTCTTGGTCGAACCCATTGGATCTTTCTCAAATCCTAATGGTTCATCATCATAGACACCGTCTAGTCTAGGTGATTCGACCATAATTTCTTTGTTACTATCATTTGTGGTTAAAGCAACCATGTGATGCAACTCAGCTTCGAGAATTGCTTTTTCTTTATTTTCGGCCACATAGGCCATAATTCTTTCCCATGTACTGGGTTTTATCATCATCAATCATCCCAACCAGAAGGCTTAACAAAGCCTCTTGGTCTATTCTCCTCATCAATGATTTCCCTTTCCCAAATGAAACCATAATTTGGGTGAAGACTAACAGAGGAGAAGACATTGTCTTGCTCAATGAACCCAGCATTGGAAGAAGAGCATGGAGAGATATTTGCCAATTGCTTGTCGAAGGTCTTCTTGGTGATCGTATTCACTTCAGCCTTGAAATAACTTTGGTCACCTTCAATGTTTTCAACCAACCCATCTTCTCTCCAAATAATGAGCCTTTGGTGCACAGTCGAAGGGATTGCCCCCACTCCATGTATCCATTCTCTTCCAAGCAGCAAGTTGTAGTTTGCCTTGGAGGGTACTACCAAAAACAAAGTTGGCCTTTTGACACTACCTACTGCTAATTCGACTTCAATGGCCCCAAGTGAATGGCCAGTTTTGCCTTCATAATTAGTGAGAACCACATTATGTGGCCTCAAATCAGTGTCACATTTGCCAATTCTTCTTAGCAAATGTTGAGGCATCAAATTCACAGCACCACCACCATCAACAAGGACCTTGTTGATTCCCACATTGTTGACCTTGGCTTGAATGAACAGTGGCTTGAGGTGATTCATCATGCCACAATCTGGCCTTTCAAAGACAGCATGTTGCTCTTCGATGCAGCCATTCTTCAACACATAGTAGCATATGGGTTTATATGTAGTTTCCTCGTCGAAATCTTCTTCGACATCATTAACCTCAGAAACCACATCATACTCAATTGGTAAAATTGAGATGACCCCACATAGCACGTCAAACTCTGACCCAGAATCAGCAAAGGAAGAATCTAACTCCTCTTCTAAATTAAGGTCTTCTTTTTTGAAGCCTTTCTTAATTTCAGAAAGAGGAGGGAAAATTCTCTCAGTGTCTGGTTTCCTAACCACTTCAGTCGAAGGTAAGATTACCTCTTTACCCTTCCCTTTGTTTGAGGTTGTTGCTTTACCTCCAGCAATAGCATCAGCCTTCTTTTGGCATTGAAACCTTCGCCATTGAGTTCTTGTCATAGGATTCTTCCCTTTGTAGTTGTTACTATAGGCATGCTTCTTGATTTCAATTGCCTTGTTCTGGTTAACACCACTTGTGTTACCTTCGACCAGCTTAGGTGGTCTAACTCGATGGATAGCATTGTCCCCCGTGTGGTATATGGCTTTGCTTCTCCCACCAGAATGTATCCACTTTTCGACAGGAGTACCAAAAGGAGGAACATAAGTACTCAGCTTTCCTCTTCCAGGAGTTTTGGTCGAAGTAACCATGTAGGGAATTCTCCTATCGGCAAAATCAAACTTGGGCCTTTTATCCACCCATTTACCTTTGCGCTTCATTTGAGGCTTGAACTCTTCCAATTCTTTAGCAGCCTCCTTGTCAAAAACAGCACTGCACCTCGGGCACAACATCACTTCTGAGTTGCTTAGCTTGCAACGATTGAGGAAATCAACCAATTCCTCTTCAGCTTTTGGGTACACTGCTTTCACTTTGTCATCTTCTTGGCCTTCAGTGACCATTTCGACATCCATCTTTGAACTTATGGTAGTTCTCTTCATATTAGCCTTACCATGTTGATGCTCACCTCAGTATACATTGCCTCAGCATCAGGCAAAGGATCAGCGTCAATCTTCATTGGTGCCCTTGGTTTGTCACCAAATTTCAGCCTTCCTTCATTGAGTGCCTTTTGCACCAAATCCCTGAAAAGAACACAACGAGAAGTATTATGACCCAAAAAATTATGGTATTTGCAAAAACCTCTTTTTTGCTTTTGTTCTAATGGTGGTGTTTTTAGTCCCTTCGGAACCAAAATTTGACCATCCTTAACTAACAAGTCAAATATTTCGTCACATTTAGAAACATCAAATGTATAAGTTTTTGCAACGAATTTGTCGTTTTTAGGTTCGACAGGATTTTTACCATTTGAAGGTTTTAGCAATTTACAAGTATATGGAGGTCCAGGTTTTAACTCAGCAACATTGACCTCTTCTTCGACCTCCTCATAGGAAATGTCGAATTCTTGTTCTTCATCTTTAATTTCGACATAAGCAACTTTGTCTTTTTTATTATGAAACCTATTAGTTCTAGATTTCTCAGCTTTCAAACTTTCGACTTGCCTAACTCTATCAGCCAATTGAGCCATATCTCTCAAATGTTGAGTGTCTAGCTTTTTTCTGATGGAATAATCTAAGCCACCAGCAGCCATTTCGACTAGCTCATGTTCAGGCACTTGAGTGAAGCACCTTGCTTTGAGAAGTCTAAACCTGTTGAGATAATCATCCACAGATTCAGCCACTTTGCGTCGAACACTGGCCAATTCTTTGAGACTAATTTTACATTGTCCCATGTAGAATTGCTCATGGAAAGCTTTCTCTAATTGGTTCCAATTAAACATGGAATGTGGGGGTAAAGTAGTGAACCAAGTGAAAGCATTGTTTGTTAGAGAACTAGGGAAGAATTTCATCCTTAAATTCTCATTGTGGGCTAAATCTCCAGCCTCAGTTAAATAACGAGCAATATGTTCGACAGTGGATTCACTGGTTTCCCCAGCAAATTTAGTGAACTTAGGGATTTTCCAACCCCTTGGCAATTCACTTTGTAAAACATATTCAGACAAAGGAGAAACAAAATTTGGCCTATGCATACCTAAGTTAAGGCCATTCTGGGCTAAAATTGTTTCGACAAGATTAGCTATATTGTTCTGCGCTCCAAAATTGTTTTGTTGCACTTGCCTGACTACGTCATCAGCATTTTGATTTCTATTTACTAACACTATATCAGGCTCGTTTTCAACCATCCCCTGCAAGGGTTGTTCGACAACTTGTGCTTGTGCCTGATTTCTAGGCAATTCAATGTTAGGCCTTTCTAAGGGGATTTCTACAGGCCTCAAAGGTTGTACTTGGGGTATTGGCTGATTCTGCATTCTTGGAGTGCCAAAGAAATCTGCAATTCGACCCATTTGAGTTGCCAATGCTTGGTAACTGTTATTGGTCTCACGTATCAAAGGGTTGAATACTGTACCAATTTGTTGGGTTAACATGTTAACCATATCATGATTGGCCTCATCTATTTGTTGTCTTAATGCCAACACAGACACTGTAGTTAATGTGGGCTGGGCATTTCGACCATAAATGCCCTCTTGAGAGGCATGCATAGGGGAGAAACCACCATTCATTATGTTATCTGCACACGTTGATGAATTGGTTTGCAAGCCTACCATCATTCCAGTTGGCATACCATAAGGGAGATTTCGACCAACTATAGGCATGCTAAATGGGATATGACCACTAGTCATATATGGGTTAGACGTTCCCATTGTTTGTGGCATAGAAGCCATTTCATTAGGCTGTGTGGTCACCGTGGTGGCCATTGTTGGTATAGGATTAAGCACAGGAGATGTAACTGTGATCATGCCTGTCGAAGGCATTAGAGCAGTTATTCCCATAGCGGTTACTGGATTAGCGTCATTGACAGACGCATTCTCAGGGCCACTCTGTGCGTTCGAAGAACTTGCGCCAGAACGTGACATCTTTGACAAAGATTTACCACTCCTCAGGCGCATAAACAATTATATTCCAAGATTCTGTTAACTAACACTCTAATATTTCGACACAAATGTCCCACTGGGCGTGCCAATTTGTTTACCGTGGATTTTGGTAAACACCGCTGGTCTCCAATTTGGTTAACTTGCAGGATCAACCAGTGAATCCTAAGACCATTTGTGTTTAGAGTTTTTAGTTTGATGTGATGTTCTTCAGTGTTTTGCGTTTTAAACAGAAAAGAAGAAGAAATAATTGATTCCTTACGCGCGAAGCAATCAAGATATTTCAGGGAAGAAGGACTTGAATTGTAAAACACATAAAGGTAAAGAGAAAACAGAAGTAAATTGCATTAAAATGAAAGAGAATGGTACACAAGATCATACATTGTTCTCTGACTCGTTTTTCTCTTGAATGCGGAAGTTAGAGCGTGAGAATTGCAATATGAAATTGTGGCCCTTGTTTCTTCTCAGAAACTACTATTTATACTAAGCAGAAACTGCCCTAAAACAGTTATAAAAATGATAGCAATCGCTCCTCTTTTCGACCAACTGCTAGTTCTTCAGCGCATAACTGCTCTGTTTTCTGTCTGTCGAAAGCTTGTGTCCATTTTCCTCTTTCTTGCTTTTGCTTCCCCGGAAGCTTGTCGAATTTACCCTGCACATGACCATTTTCTCTGTCGAAATACTTTGGTCTTTGTCGAAATATAAGTCAAGCCTTGTTGACCATTTTCAATGAAGCCTGTCGAAATTACAGGCTAACAGTGAGAATGTGTGATTCTTGCTCATAGTTCCAACAATTGGTATCTAGAGCTTCATCGAACTTGGGAATGGGAAACACGAGTGGATTTGTGAGATATTAATCTGTGATTTTGGGAAACACGAGTGTGAGTGAGTGTTCAACGAAAATCTGTGAATTGAACACGAATTGAGCGATCATGAAGGTGAGCACGAACGGAGGGAGTCTTGTTGCGCAATTGCCAGTTCTTGATGGCAAGAATTGGGAGAGATGGAGTATTCAGATGAAGGCGCTGTTCGATTATCAAGATTGCATGGAGGTGGTGAAAAATGGAGTTCCGGCGGATCCTACAGCGAACGCGAGTGAAGCTGTGAAAACGGCGTATAAAGATGCAAAGAAGAAGGATTCAAAGGCGATTTTCTATCTACATCAAAGTGTAGATGATGCTAACTTCAATTTCATTTCGAAGGCGATCAATTCGAAGCAAGCATGGGAGAAATTGGAGAAGTGCTACGCTGGTGGAGATCAGGTCAAGAAAGTGAAATTGCAAGTCCTACAACGACAGTTTGATACGATGATGATGGAAGAGAACGAGAAGATATTTGATTTCTTCGCACGAGTTAAGGTGATCACAAACCAGATGGCCACACAAGGTGAGAACCTAACTGATGGAAAATTTTGTGAAAAGATTATGCGATCTTTATTAGAAAAATATGACTATATTGTCTGTGCGATCGAAGAATCCAAAGATGTAACCAAAATGAGTATTGAGGAATTACAAAGCTCTTTAGAAGCTAGGGAATTAAGATTGCTTGAGAGAGGCAAACAGAAAGCCACTGAGCAAGTTCTGCTTGCTCAAGCAAACCCTAGGAATGGTGGTGAAAGTAGTAGAGGGAGAGGAAACAGAGGTAGAGGACGTGGTAGAAACAATAGAGGAAGAGGTGGCTATGTTTCTAATGGTGGAAGAGGTCAAAGTGAGAATAGACCTGATCAATCACAAAGAGGTAGAGGCAGGGGAAACTTTAGAGGAGATAACACTGCTAGAGGCAAAGGAGGAAGGAAGAAGTTTGATAAGCAGAATATTCAATGTTACAATTGTGATAGATGGGGACATTTTGCAGATGAGAGCTATGCAAAAAAGGATTCCCAAGGTGATGAGGCAAACCTTGCCAAAGGTGATGATGATGAGAATGAACTAATGATGCTGATGGCAACCACAACTGATGATGATAATGAGAATGAATTGATGCTGTTGATGGTAACCACTACTGATGAGAAGTGTACAATTGTAGTGTGGTACCTTGATACAGGCTGCTCCACACATATGACAGGCCACAAAGAATGGCTTGTAAATTTTAATGGCTCAAAGAAGGACAATATAAAGTTTGCTGATGGAAGAACTATGAGATGTGAAGGTAGTGGTGATGTGATGGTCAGAATGGAAGATGGAACCATGTCTTGCATTACTGATGTGTTATATGTGCCTGGTTTAGAAAGCAACTTACTGAGTTTGGGGCAATTTGTGGAGAAAGGCTACTCAGTAACTATGGAGGACATGAGACTGAAGCTGTTTGATTGTAGTGACAAAGAAAGAGTGATCTTCAATGTTCCAATGTCCAAGAACAGGACATTCAAGGCAAGCCTTGAGGCACTAGAGCAGGAGTGCTTGTCTGCAACAGTTGATGAAGATGAATGGATATGGCATCACAGGTATGGTCACTTAAATTTTAGAGACTTGCACGATTTGAATAGCCTTAATATGGTCACTGGACTGCCTAGAATTAATATGCCAAAGAAGTTGTGTAAGAACTGCGTTGAGTCAAGTACTTTGTGTTATTTGTTGATGACTACACTAGGAAGATGTGGGTGTACATATTGAAAAAGAAGAATGAAGTAACCAATGTGTTCAAGAAGTTTAAGAGAATGGTTGAAAGGCAAACTGGGCTAATGTTGAAGACAATAGTAACTGATGGGGGTGGTGAGTATGTCAACAATGAGTTCAATGAATTTTGTGATATGGAAGGTATGATACACACTGTAACACCTCCATGCACTCCTCAACACAATGGTGCTGCAGAGAGGAGAAATAGGACTTCGTTAAACATGGTGAGATGTATATATGCTCAATGGAAAGAATTTACCAAAATTCCTTTGGGCAGAGGCAGTGTCTATTGCAGTGCATATATATACTTAACAGAAGCCCAACTAAAAGACTGTCTAAAACCACACCAGAAGAAGCCTGGTCAGGTAACAAGCCTGCAGTGAGTCATTTCAGAGTTTTTGGCTCGATTTGCTACAAACACATTCCTGATCAATTGAGGAAGAAGCTAGATAGTAAGAGTGAGGTGATGATATTGCTAGGCTATCATCCAACTGGAGGGTACAGAATGTACAATCCAATTACAAAAGCAGTGGTGGTGAGCAGAGACGTGATAATTGATGAAAGCAAGTGTTGGGACTGGGAGAAGAATTTTGAAGAAGAACCTGCAAAAGTTGTAGTTGATACATGCAGTGATGAGACAGAACCTGCAACTGCAGTGATGAATGATGTTGCAAATCATGAAGTGAATGATGAAAGAAGGCCACAAAGAACTAGACATATTTCTACTAGATTGCAGGATTATGATCTCATCCCTGACTCAGCAATAGGGGCAGAGGGTGAGCTATTACAATTAGCTCTATTTGCTGAGTCTGAGCTAGTGAGTCTAGGTGAGGCAATGAAAGATGATAGGTGGATATGTGCCATGAAAGAAGAATTAAAGGCCATAGAAAAGAACAATACCTGGCAGTTAGTGTCATTGCCAGAGAAAATGAAAGCCATAGCAGTGAAGTGGGTTTACAAAGTGAAGGTAAATCCAAATGGTGAAATCTCAAAGTTTAAGGCTAGACTAGTGGCAAAGGGGTTCTTGCAGAAGGCAGGGATTGATTTTAATGAAGTATTTGCTCCTGTTGCTCGAATGGAGACAGTGAGAATTGTCACTACTGTAGCAAATTTGAATGGATGGACAATACATCATATGGATGTTAAATCAGCCTTTCTCAAAGGGCCATTAGAAGAGGAGGTGTGTGTGTGCCAACCACCAGGCTTTGAAGTAAAAGGGAGTGAAAATAAAGTGTTTAAACTGAACAAGGCTTTGTATGGCTTGAAACAAGCTCCTAGAGCTTGGAACAAGAGGATTGATGGGTTCCTCTTGACACTTGGGTTTCTTAAATGTACTAGTGAACATGGTATGTACATTAAGAGCAACAAAAACACTGAAGTGATCATGGTTTGTTTTTATGTAGATGATCTACTGGTGACAGGAAATAATGAAGGTGACATCTCTCAGTTCAAAAAAGAAATGATGAAGGAGTTTGAAATGACTGATCTAGGACTTATTTCCTATTTCTTAGGGATTGAATTTAAGAGAATAAGTGGTGGGATGGTCATGCACCAAGAGAAATATGCAAAAGATGTGCTGAGTAGATTTAGAATGGTTGACTGCAACTCTGCAGATACACCAGCAGCCACTGGTGTGACACTGGTGAAGGAACCAAATGAAGAGGAGGTTGATGCAACACTGTATAGACAAGTGGTAGGTTCCTTGAGATATCTTTGCTGTACTAGGCCTGACCTGCTGTACTCGGTTGGTTTAATTAGTAGATTCATGGAGAACCCCAAACTATCTCACTTCCTAGCTGCTAAGAGGATCTTGAGGTATGTAAAGGGCACTATAAACTATGGAATTCTGTTCCCTAACAAGTGTGATGAAGAAAAGTGCAATGTCCTTGGCTATTGTGATTCTGATTGGTGTGGTGACAAGGATGATAGGAAAAGTACAGCAGGGTATGCATTCTACTATGGTGATGCAGCAGTGTCTTGGAGCTCTAAGAAAGAGCAAGTGGTAGCTCTGTCCTCATGTGAGGCAGAGTATATTGCTGCAGCTATGGCAGCATGTCAAGCACAGTGGCTTGACAACCTTTTGTGTGAACTAAAAGTGAAAGTGAATGAAGCCATTACACTAATGGTTGATAATAAGTCAGCAATTAATCTTGCCAAACACCCTATTGCTCATGGCAGGAGCAAACACATTGAGACACGATTCCATTTCATTAGGGATCAAGTTAGCAAAAGAAAATTGTGCTTGGAATATTGTCCAACAGTTGTGCAGATAGCAGATATCTTTACCAAACCATTGAAGGTTGATCAGTTCAAGCTATTGAGGAACAAATTGGGTGTGATTGAAGTGCTGTGATGATGCAATGAAGTTGTGCTAGTGTTGAAGTGATGCTGTGAACCTGTGTTGTAGTGATGCTATGCATCAAGTACTGTGAATAAGTGCTATAGCACTATACTTGTATTGTATATATAGTTGAGTCTGTAACACTTGTTATTGTTGTGTTTTACATTGTTGATTTACAGAATTAAAGGGGAGTAATAGTGCAAGGGGTAATTCTGTCAATAGAATAAATAAGGAGGGGTATAATAGTCATTTACCATATGAATGTTAGTTACACAGTGTATATTAGTTGTATTTCTGTTACAACAGTGAGTTAGTGAAATAATAATAAAATTTCCCTCCTTCATCTAGTGCTCCTCTCTCTCTGGTTCATCAATGTGTGTGTGAGAATGTGTGATTCTTGCTCATAGTTCCAACAACCTCAAGTACTAATATATTGAATGTTATTATTAAACAAAATACTATCATTTGTGAAATTTAATGAATAGATTTGGAAGAAAAAAAGTTTGTTTTATAATTGAATATTTGAATTACGATAATCTTTATTTTATTAATTGATTTTTAGTTGTATAATCTGTGCAAATGGATACTTAGACGGGTGTGAGATGAATAGTTAAAATTACTAACCACACATATATTACTCTCTTTTTTGGGTAAAATATTGGATATTATTTGTACGCAAATATAGACTAATAACTCGAATTAGGTAAGACTACATTGAATAGCAAAATTAACTCTATGTTTTAGCACTGCTGAATTCTGAGAGCTGATTTTAACCAAAAACTTCTACTAATTAAGTTAAAAGAGACTTGAACTATTATTGCCATTCCTAATTCCCAATAATTAAATTTGGTTATGAACCCCAAAGGTGGCTGCGTTTGTCAATCATAAAAATAATCAGAATTAAGAAAGCACGTGTCAAACGATAGTCCATGTTTGACACGTGTGAGTGAGTCTGTGTGTACCTTTGATAGTATAAATTCGGTCAAAAAAAAAAAGATTGAGAGTATAAATAAATACTACTCCCTCCGTTCCTGATCTTTGGTACTTTTAGCCTTTTATTTTTGTTCCAAAACAATGGTACTTTTAAAAACCCAATGTATAATTCACCTAATTTTTCCTAATATACTCTCTATATTTATTTATCCTTTTAGAGTTCCAACGCATGAATTAATTGTCGCAAGACTATTTTACTTTAACTTCAATTATCCCAATACAACTACAAGTGGGGCATTTTAGTACTTAAACAACACAAATTAATGGTACCTTAATATGTGTGTAACAAGCCAAAAGTACCAAAGATTAGGAACAGAGGGAGTATTAATTAATAAAGAATAAATGAGTTATACTTTAAACAACGTTGAATTAGTTGAATGTCAACTAGAAATAAGTTGCACTGAGTTTCATGCGTTGACTTGACGGAAGCGTATGGTTATTTTCTTAAGAAAGAAAGAATGTTAAAAAAAAATGCAAAAAAGAGATTATGCTTTCTACTAAAAAAAGAGATTACATAGGATTTTTTTTTTGAAATATTATGGGTTTAGCAGCTCAAACACAGGGCCGATTTGACGTGAGGCCTATCAGATAAACGTCAATGGATCTTAATGTCCGATTCAATAGGATTTTAATTCTATTTTTTTAACTCAATGAATCTCAAGTAAGTACCTCAGTTGGCGAGTTAAGGGATACTGAAGGAGTGCACCAAAAGAGTGCAAAAAAAAGGTATCGAGTTTAAACCCCGGAAACTAACATTGCTTGTAAAAAAAACTATTTTTTTAAAGTTAATGAAAAGATTTGTCCACTTCGTAATAGCATTAAAATAATATGGATAAAATATTCAAATCCCTCGTAAAAGCTTTTTACTAGAGACTCCAATTACATCAGAGTCACTTAGAAGTCTTATACTATCGAAAGAACTATTAAAACAAATGAAATTGTCATCTCCTACGAGACCACACCACAATGATGTTGGACCATCGGTAACGTTGTTACCCTCATGGTAAATATGTTGGATCTTGACCAATCCAAGTGGAGCACATGGTGATCGAGTTCTTCGAATAATTTTTTCTTGAGCACTACCCTTTTTTAAGCCCAACTTATCATGAACAACAATCTTAGAGGAGCCTAAAACACCAACGATCTCCATATTGGACCCAGAGCAAATATATAAATGGATTTGACACCACATTTTTCACCTTAAACATTAAGACATTAGGTGTGTGGGTCATTCACTTGTATATTGCTCAACATCTCTATTTTTATCCAATGTGGGACTTCTTACTCACACTTGATATTCCAACAATCTATTCCTCAAATATGAGTCCATTCGTTGCTCCTTCTCAAGCAATGGCTTTTTCACCCATGTACACTTGCACCGCCGTTGGCTCGTTATTCATCAACAGGACACGCTGCCTAATTCCCACACGTCACTTTAACCATCAGCTCTGATGCCACTGTTATGTCATGAGAGAGGAGCCTAAAACACCAAGGATCTCCACATTGGGTCAATTGGGCCAAGAGCAAATATATAAATGGATTTGACAATACATGTGTCACTCAAAACCTTCAGGCATTAGGTGTATGAGTCTATTCACTTATATATTACTCAACATCTCTATTTTCTTCTGATTTGAGACTTCTTACTCACACTTGATACTCCAAAAAGAGTCAACATGAGGCTCAATATATTTAATTTTTTTATAGAGCCAACTTCAAACCATCAAATACTCTGCAAAATAAATAAGCGGTGAACAAGCTTAAAGGTCTAGCAAATTCAACGAGCCATCTACCAAATTCATCTCTTAGGACACCACCACACGCAGCTTTACAAGGGTCGCCTTTCTTAGTGGGACAAAAAATAGCCTATAATATATTATCAAAAAAATATTGTAAATTATTACAAAATACATAATTTTATTACAAGAAAAATCCTAAAATACATAAATTTCTACAAATCACATAGCTAAATGATATTATCTTTTTGTTTGTGTCAATCTCTATCATAACTTGTCCCACAAGTAACCAATATGATGAGACACAAGTGGTAGGATGTGGCGGACCTAGGCTTTAGTGAGGGGGTTCACTTGAACCCCTTAAAAAAATTATCCATTTATCTATTATATAATTTTTTTTATCCATTTATCCTCTATATAAAAATATTATGAACCCCCGAAAATTAAATTATTGCATTAGGACCTCTAATTTTGCACCCAGTTGCACTGAAATACTTCACACAAACACATCACTAGGCCAATTATGAGTTGTATAAGTTATTTATTTGAATATATTAAAGTTGTTTTTAATTATATTTTTAGTGAGTCATGCTTTTAAAAAATTTCAACCTCAGATTCCAGGTCCTGGGTCCGCCATTGGTGGTACTTACTTGGGTCTCTTAACCATTTGGTCTTGGGTTCGATCCCTGGCTAATGTGTATGGAAAAACATTGTTGGGAGAGATCAACTCCTAAAATGGATCTCTGATACCTTGAAGGACTAGTCTCCACGGTCGTCGTGGAGGATACCATGGTTTTCCAAAAAACCTGTCCCACAAGTACTTGTGAGGATTCGAACTCCCCTTACACATCACAAGAAAGTTTTGTTGAAATTAACGACCATTTGATTGTTTCACTTGCAGGGTTGCCAATAAAACAATAGGGAGGTGCAAATATAACAATACACCACCCCACTGATGGTCCAATCCACTTGCTGCACAGAGTGATGCCAAAAAATTAAAAAGGGAACTAATCGGATCCTCAACCGGGTTAACACGGACCCGGTTATTGACCTAGAGTATATATTTCAAAACCCTAGTTTCACCACCAGAATTTCAAGACTCTCTCTCTCTTCTTTCTTTCTTCTCTGCTCGCCTCTCTCAAAACCCAGAAACCACTATGCTAGGATTTCAAGATTTCGTTGATTTCTTGATGAAATCAATTCAAATCTTAACAACGAAGCCTCAATCGATCACAAGGAACAAGGTAAACTACTTTTCCCTTTCTATCTTTCCTTCTTATTCTTCTTCTGATTTGGAACCCTAGTTTCCAATATTAACCTTCTATGTATTCTTCTTCTTGCATGTACCAAAACTGAGCACCGTGAGACTCAATATTCACTAACGGAGGTAGTTTCCTCACTTGGGTTTATGTTTCTTTGATTTGTTTATGAAACCCAGAAACCCTAACTTGTGTTTTTGTGTTTCACCTATAGGTCCTTACCAAAAGGAGGATACGAGTATGAAAAAGTTAAAATTACTTCCTCAGTGTAATTTTACTTTCAGTTCTTGATTCAAACACAAATTACACAAACCCTAATTTGTGTTTTATTGATTTTATGCACTGGAGCACTTCTGATTCTGAGAACACCTCCAATTCTCAGTGGAATACCTTCAGCACACAGCTTTGTCTAAAAGATAGAACCCTAACCTCTCTTTTCTTAGTTTTCTTTCAAGTTCACTCACTGAAATTTGATTCCAAACCCTTCTCTTTCTTATTGCAAGGTTCAACATCCACTTGTTGATAGGGATGGCAATGGGTACCCTATGGGCAGGGTACCATAGTGCCCGTCCCCAAGCCCGCGTTTGAAAAAAGTGCCCGTCCTCGAGCCCGAGCCCACATGGGCACTAAAATTATTGCCCGTCCCCGAGCCCTATGGGCATCTAAGTGCCTGCGGGTACCCGCTACCCGAACTTTAACGATGTCAATGCAACAAAATATGAACCAAATGTCGTTCAAATAAACTCAAAACATTATAAATCATAGTGTTTTGTCAAACAAAATATCCAAAATACGAGTCGAAGATCCAAACTTAAAAACAAATACATATTACAATAAACATTAAAAACAATAAAATCATACACTTGTAATTCCCGAGCCAACATTCTCCATATGCTGAGAAAATAAAATACTTTACATTAGTTATTAGTTATACATTATAAAGTTGTAAAGTCATAATAATAAATTGTCAATAAATTTATTATTAGTTTATCTGATCATCGGAATCAGAATCTTGAAAAGATTGCAAACGCTTGTCTTTCACAGGCAAGTATTGCTTTGGTCCAATTATACCAATAGAAACTACAATAGATAAAATTATAAAATTAATAATTAGAATAAACAGAAATTTCATTGAACAAATAGATAAAAATAACATCAAAGTACCTTTCTTTTCATGCTTCATCCAACTTTGTGCACACGAGCGCCTCCAAAGTATCCTCCAACTTTACAAGATAAATAATGTCTACACAAATGATTAGTTCCATCAGATCTTTTACCCACCAACATTGCATTGCAGTAGTTACATACAGTTTTTTCTTCCCCCTTAATTATTTTTATCTTGAAGTGGTTCCAAACAACTGACACCGTTTCTCTTTTACCATTAACGGTCAACTGACTATCATCAGCATCAAGGTCAACTGGAGGAATAAGATCAGCATTGGGTTCTAATGGGGATTCAGTGGGGGAAGAATTAGGAGTATTGCCTGCATTACTAGTAGAAGGTTGTGTGGGAGAAAAGCTAGCTTCAATTGATTTTTCCATCTAGAAATTAACAAAGAAATGTATGTACATACCAGGCTGTTTGCAACCAGAGTCGCTGAAGTTGTGAAGTAGAGGAAAGAATGAAGAAGCAAGCACTCATTACAAACTTATAGCCACTAGAGGAAGGCAAGAGGTCGATGGGTTCATGAAAGGAAAGAAATAAATGAGTTTATGATTTTAAGTCTAGGGACTAGGAGGGAAGGCAAGAGGTCGAGGGGTTCTTGAAAATTGAAAGGAAAGAAATAAATGATTTTATGATTATAGATCTAGGGACTAAGGATCTGAAGTTAGTATATTTAAGAAGTTATTATATAAGAGAAGTAAAAATTATAGATATATATATGTATGTATGCGGGCTGCGGGGCGGGCTGGGCACTAGGGTGCCCGTCCCCGCGCCCGTCCCCTATCAAAAATTGTGGGTAAATGCTCAGGCCCGCGCCCAGGCCCGCGCCCATGCCCGATGGGCCGACTTTTTTGGTGCCCATTGCGGTTTTTTTTGCGGGTATCCACCGGACCTGGGTCCAATTGCCATCCCTACTTGTTGAAGACCCCTGCCTCTCGAAAGCTGAAAATTTATAATTTAACTTCTTTTTAATTTTTTGACAATATTATACTTCAACTTCTTTATCACCTAATTAGTAATTATTGACTTACTTTCAATTTGGTATTAATTCGCTTTCTTTAACTTCCCAATAATCCAAGAATAGTGGGCATATCTTGTGTCGGCAAAACAGTAATGCACTAATACCTATTTGCCTAATCTTTTTTGGATATCGACCTATTGCCTAATCTAATTGTTCGTTTAGGAAAAAGAAAAATATATTCTCTAAAATTGACCATGACCTAAAGATACACCAGTTTAGTCCTTTTAAGAATTGTATCATTTCTTCATATCTTCTAAATATATTTTACAATACAATTCATCACATATCCCCATATAAAATAAATATTTGTGGGGATGTTTTACGGTGTAGAATTACAAAATGGTGTCACTTGTGTGAAAAAAAATACATGATTATAAATTGATTTCCTTTAAACTTATTTTAGATGTAGAAGTGGTAGCATTTTTGCAATTATGTTGAGAACTCAAAATTCTCAATGACTTTTTGGTCCGTTTGTTACTTATTGAAAAATAAGTAATTTTGTTGTTAAATAATTTATAAATTAGTTTTTAGAGATTTTTAAGAAAATGAGAAGTTGTTTTGTGTTTTGTAACATACTGAAAATCATTTACCAAAAAAATAGTCATTCTTAGAAAAATAGTTTTTATGAGAACCTACTCAAAATAGATTCTCATCCGAAGTAGTTTTTAGATTATTTTTAAATTCTCATTTTAAAAAAAAGAATTATAACAAACGGATGAGAAACCTCTAAAAAGTATTATTATTTTTTAAAAAAGTGATTATTCTTCAAAATAAGTTGTAATAACTAGACTTTCATTATTTTTTAAAATAAGTGATTATTCTTTTAAAAAGTAATTTATGGAAGAATTAATTTAGAAACTTCGGTTGTCAAGAAAACCAAATGGTATCACCAATATTTTGCTGCTTGCATGCGACTTTCGCCCTCGCCTCTTTCAATATTTTGCCGCTTGCATGTGACTTCCCTCGTCATCTCTTCACCCTAAATATGTGATATAAAAAAAATAAAATAAAAGTGTCTAGTGTTGAATAGGACCAGTTGATGCTCATTAGACCCATTAAAAGTGACTATTGATATTTGTGGTACCATTTTTTATTTTCTTCAATAGTAATGGAAAGAGTAATGGTCAAGTAACAACCAACACACTATCATTTTCAACAATGTCTGATATTAATTTCTTAATTCCATGATTGTAAGTGGGTTGGGTAATCTAAATCTCAATCACAGTGCAAGTTTTGGCCTTCAATGGAAAAAAAACAGTGCTTTTCAATCCACTTCACCTATCTATTTATATATATGGCCCAGAGATCCAATGAGAGAGAAATGACCTATATCATTGAGACAATGAGTCTTTATTCTTAAGCCCTCTTCTCTAATAATTCAATTTTCATTATTTCAAAACCATGTGAAAATTTCAAATAATAATAATAGCTAACAAAGACACACAACATATGACTTAATTATTAGTAAAAAATGGACTATGCACAATAGTGTAGTTTCCCATTGAAAGAATTTTTATTTTATTTTATTTTTTGGTCCAAAATTCAAAGAAATGAAAATACAAAAATTCACCAAAGGGTGGATAAAAGTGAGGTGAATGATTCCACCAAAAAAAAGTGAGGTGAATGAAAGGTAAGAGTGGTTAAGAATTGGAAGCCCATAAGTTAAAGTAGTCCATACAAAATAACAGGCCCACGAAGAGGCAGACTGGGCTAATGTATTTGAGCACGCTCTTATTATTTGGAGCATTACTTTTCACCCCCTCCAGATTACTAGAAACACCTCCAAGAAATGTATTCTAAACATGTTCTCGACCAGATTTACACTTCCAGTTGTTGGCAATACGTGATGCGATTTGGTACCATTCATTTTTTTGTCTGCGGATAGAGTGGTAAGCACCACTCATAAACTCATACCTGCAAAATGGAGATCACGGGTTTGAATTTGGGTAACCATGGAAAATTTCCAACCTAACAATGTTCACTTTATTAGTTGTACTAGGCCATACAGACAATTCAGTACCATTCTGATACGTGCATCTAGATTCAGAGGGGCTAAAATTGAAGGAAAAAAAAGAGTACAAGTAATACTTAAGAATATAGCTACAAAATAATGCCATTGAGAATGTTTTTGTTAAATGCTTAATTTTCTTATAAATATTTATCAAACTTATTTAATTCAAAACTATACAAAAGCAAATTCTCATACCTTTTTCAAATTTGTACAATTAAAAAATAAAAATAAGAAAGTGATACGATGAAGTGAATGTAAGAAGTTTGTAGTTCTTTGATCGAGAATCTTTCTATAGCTTTATAGACTTTCAAACCTGTCATGTATTTTCACTAAGACTCGGTTTGGTAAAAATTAGCGGATAGTGAATAAGTTAGCGGATAATAGATCAGCAGATAGTGGATAAGCTAGCTGAAGCAGATGATGTATTTGGTAAAACTAGCGATTAAACTAACTGATAATTTTTGATAAAAAAACTAACTGATATAAATTTAAAATGACATAAAAGAAAATATTTATTTAATTCATGATTAAATTATTTGGTTTATTTTAATAAGGATAGAGAAAGAATTTAAGAAAAATATAAAGGGTAAAAATGCCAAAAAGTGAAACGTTATAGCTATGAAGTAGCGTTTGAAAAAACACTAAACATTACCCAATCAACGCTAAACGCTAGTACTTACCAAACATGTGTACTCGTCACCCACTAGTTAAATCTGCTTTCCGCTAGCGAATGAGACTTGCTAAACAGAGCCTAAATAATGCAATCGTTAAAGAAGCATTCAGGTAAGGACCAGTTGTACTACTGCTTCTCACTAATATAAAGGTTATAGTTTCGAGCAAAATACCATTTTAGACTTTTAGTTTTCAAAAGTTTTAAAACAAGAAATTTGTTCTTGTAAATTTTTTGAAAACTAAAACTGTTTTTGAAAACGGATTTTCAAACAGGTAAATCTAATATGAAACTTTCAAAAATGGTTCAAAGATCGACAATTACCAGTTTTAGTAAAAATAATTTTTATAATAATAAAAAATAGAAAATGAAAAATAATATCTTGGCTTAAATGCACATTACCCCCCTGCAAATATCTCCAGTTTCCATTTACCCCCCTGCAAAAATATTTTTTTCAAAAAACACCTTGTAAATATTAAGTCATTCCAGTTACCCCCTTGCTGTTAGTTTTGGTTAACAGCGTTAAATGTTTGGTGACTAGGCTTCCAGTTTGGATTGCCACGTATATATTATCTAGGGTTTGCTTCTTCTTCCTCATTCATTCCAGATTGAATCTCAGTGTTGTTGTTCTTCATCTTCTTCCATCTTCGTCCTTCTTCTTCTCTCTTGTTCCATCTTCGTTCGTTATCAACAATGGCCACAAGCAAGACGTCTTCCAATACTGTTTCAAGGCAAGGGCAAGCTCAACTCCCTGTTTGTGGATGTTGTGAACCAATGCGTTTATGGATTGCTGACACTGCTGAAAATCGTGGTAGAAGATTCTGGAAGTGTATTAACTGGGGGGTAAGTAATAATGTTGGTTTAAATTATATTTCCAGGTTAATTTTTGGGTTTTATATGTATGTTCTAACACCTGAGATGTTGCCTGTTTTTCTGAAAATGTGTAGAGGGGAGTAAGCTGCAAATTGTTTATTTGGGATGATGAGCTAGAGCTTCACAATGTGCCCATGGTGGCAGTTTCAGAAACAAATGAGCCTAAGGCAACAGAGTTGGATTCAGCAAGAAACTCAGTTGGTCAATGCAAATGTGTTGAGTTTTTTAATGAATGGGAGTCAAAGAAAGTTTCCAGGCTGAAGCAGAAGATGTTGGATGAGAGGAAGAAGAATAAGTGGATGCAAGCAATGCTAATTTTACTCATTTTGTTTGTAGCATTTGAAAATTTTGAATTGGTTAAAAAATAGGGATTAGCCTATTAGTATTGTAATGTTTCTATATTTCTGTTAGTTTTTATCAATCAATGGGTTGCATTAGGATGAATGTTAGTGACAATCCAGAATTACTGTTTAAGTTTGTGTTTATGTTTGTTTAATTATCAATGAAGTTAAAAGTTATTTGTGTTTATCAGTACAAAGTTAATTATCAGTACAAAGCAAGAAAAGTGTTACTCATAGAAAGTAGATATTTTAATACATTCATATATGTTCCAAAAGGTACACAGCATACATAGTGCTAAAACAAAAAACATGACTTAATTGACCAAGGCCAAGTCATAATACACAAAAGACAGCATACATATTGCTAAAACAAAATACATAACTCCTAACAAGACGAACTTAAAATATGGTAATTCCTTCTTGTGTTAAACAACCATCATTGTCACCATCTTCAACCATCAGTGGCTTGTTTGGGTCACTACCAGGACCAGTATAAGGCAACACAGTCTTTTTGATCCTTGTACTAAATCTGGTTTTCTTGACATTCAAGTTCAATTTCCTTGTCACTGGAAGCTTTGGAATTCTTTGAGCAGGAGGCTTAAAAGGAACTGAAGCAGAAGCAGAAGCAATTGCAGAAGCAGATGCAGAAGCAGAAACAGATGCAGAAGCAGTTGCAGAAACAGTTGTAGAAGTAGTTGATGCAGATGAAGATGCAGAACCCTTTCTTACACCCTTTCTTACACCCATCAAAACAGAAATAAAAGGATCCAAATCGTGGCTGAAGTGTAGGAATGGGTCTTACCATTGAGATCTTGCAAGTGTTTCCTGGATTTACCCTCCTCAACTCAGCTGCATACCTCCATAGGAGAGCATATTGCTTATCTGCTTCACCTTCTATCGTTTCTTTTGCCATTTTTTTTGCTCTCCAAGCCCTTCCTACTGTAATCCCAGCCTTGTAGTTTACCCTAATTGTCAGCTATTATTTCTCTCACCTTGACTGAGTCAGTGGTTTGTAACCTTTTAGCCACTGATTTGGCCACCCATTTGGCCCTTGCATTGGTATTATTCATTACCCTAGCACATGTGTGGGTCCCATCCCAAGTCTTCATTCTAAAAGTTTTTATATAGGCAACTTGACTTACAAGTGCAACAAATCCACATTTGGCCTTACATAATACCCTCACTCTGTCACTCTCATTTTTTTTCAAACTGAATCTCCCTACCATTTAATATAGACCACTCTAAAATTGCTTCTTTAAACTGTGCCAGACTTTTAAATTCCAACCCAACCTTAAACTTGTAGTCTTTGTTCAGCTCCTCAACCCGAAACTTGTCATATTTTGGACAGTGTTTTTTCTCAACTGCTTCTTCATCTGGATCAGTTGATTGCAATTCCTCAGACAGATAATCCTCATGTATTTCATCCACCTCCTCAACTGGTGATGAGATCTAAAGTAGATCTTGAAGTTTACGATCTTGAAATTTAGCAAATTAACAATTTTCTCACACAATCTAAACACCAACATCACAAAATCAAAGACACAAATGAAACAACACTTACTTGAAGGGAAGAAAATGCAAATATGGAAGAGATAGAAATGGAAGTGGAGAAGGAAGTCCACCACTTCTTCCTTGGGAAGATGATAAGGACAACACTATCCTTGAGCTCTCCTAGCCTCAAGGTTGTGTGCTCAAGGTTCTCATCTCAAGAAACCTTGGAGAATCTATGATGAACTTCCACCTACACTAGCAACTAGCCACTCACCACTCACTTAGGTCTTAGGGCACTCTCATGCTCAAAATGTAAAAGTGAATTTCATTCATCAAAGTTCTAACTATTACATGGAAAGGAAAAGTATATATAGGTTGGACTCTTGAATCCTAAGCCCAACACTCTAAAGTCCACTAAGGAAAGAAATAAGGCCCAAGGCCTAAACTAAATAACCACCAAGGCTCAAAAATAAATGTTCATTACAATTAGGAATGAAAACCTAAATTTATTGAAAAGCAAATACAAATAAGTAGGAAACACTAGAGTTTGGATATTCTAGAAATTCCCTAATAGTATCATTGGTCACCTTTAGTGTGTCCTTGTCAATTATCAAGGTGGACACACTAAAGTATATTCCCTTTAAGTGTTGAATCTCTTTTTGGTATTTTGAGTCTTTATCTTTGTGACCTTCATTCAAGCTCCATGATTGGGCTAGGTATGCGTGTGGGCTCACATCAACTGGGGTACTAGAGCTAGCACCACCTCTTTTTTTGGGTGTTCTTCTTGCCCTAGACTTGACTCTATAAGGGGTTCCATTAATGACAAGTCTTGAACCACCAGGGGATACATTAGAATCTGATGGGGCTCTAGGTGGTGTAGGAGCAGGGGCACTAGGAGCAGGTGGTGCATCAATTGGTTCTGCATCTCCAAACCCATCATCTTTCCCATATGTCCTCTCTTCTTCACTTTCATCCATATGAATACCATTAAGTGATCCTTCACTATCACTATCAGTCTCATTACCATCCTCAATTTGTTTTCCATTAGCATGTTCACCTTCTTGTTCAAAATGCTCAATATAGACATGTGCTTCAACATTAGACTTTTCTGCATATTGAGCTACTTCTAATGCATCCTCATCACACATTAGTCTCACATCTCCCTCAACTTTCCACCATAGTCTAAAACTAGCAGCATCATACCCCAACTCCTTCACAATACCTACAGCTTCAAAGTAGCTCCATGTATCAACATCCTGCCTTGCTACAGTTTTTACACCGCCCCCTTCATATTCAAGTGTTGAATTTTTCACAAACTTCCCTCCATGGTGGATCAGAACCTTGATAGACATAACTGTATAAGCCAACAAAATAGTAGAAATTTAACAGGGCTATAATGGACATTTCGTGCTCAATTTTAGGCCTAAAATAGACATTACCACAACACATAACAAGTGGTCAACAATCAAAAGCAGTAAAGATTCCCTAGACAAATGAATACGACACCCAACACATTGAATATTGACCCCATAAACAGAAATTTCAACTTTAAAGACACAAAGTACCAAAACAAACGAAGTGAAAACAGAATCCCTAACCTGTGTTCTGCGAAAAAAGAAACCTTAGCTGTCTTTATGTCACGAGTTCTGCTTCCTTCTTCGTCTTTGCTTCCTTCTTCCACTGTGCTTCACGACCTTAAACCGTAACCCTAGATTACTTCCTTCTCCACGAAACGAGAGTGAGAACGATAATTAAGAACAATGACAATGAGATTGGGAACGAGACGAAACACGATTTTGCAATTACGTATGAGTGAGATTGGGAATGACTGAGATTAAGAATGAAAGAAGTGAGACATTGAGAGCCATTGTTAGGGATTTTGGGAGATTGAAGAGTTAGAATCAGAGATGGAGAGTGAAAGATTAGAAGAGTGAAGAGTAAAGTTGACTCACGTGTCACCTAATCAGCCACGTGGCAATCCAAACTGGAAGCCTAGTCACCAAACATTTAACGCTGTTAACCAAAACTAATAGGAAGGGGGTAATTGGAATGACTTAATATTTACAAGGTGTTTTTTGAAAAAAATATTTTTGCAGGGGGGTAAATGGAAACTGGAGATATTTGCAGGGGGGTAATGTGCATTTAAGCCTAATATCTTATTAAAATTTACTAAAAATATGAGGGTCCATTTTTGGACCGGGTCCATATAAGATAACCCCATTTCAAATAGGCTAAGTTACATTGAAAAAAAAAATAGGCGAGTTACCTAACACAAATGTAATGTTGATGCAGATTGAAATAAATGGTTTTTTTTTTGAAAAATATACATATTATTCAACAAAACATTGAAGCATTTTTATAAGAGTTTTTTTTTTAGATAAGCAATTGTATTAAGGGGCGCACAAGGGGTGCACCAACCCCTTACACCTAGGGGCCTCGTTAAAACCTCCATAAGGGTCTCTTCAACTCAAATACAAGTGGGCTGACCCAAGGCATTTTTGGCTGAAGTATGATCTACATGAGCTACAAGAAGTACCCTCTTGTGACCAAAAAAATCAGCTACAATCCTTTCATGGAAATACTAAATACACCCTCAATTTTAATAGCATAATATGAGAAAGAATGAAATGGAATAAAACTGTAGAATTATGCTCCACTAATGTTTGAAAAACTAGAAAAATATGGAATATGGATTTGAGTAAGGAGTGATGCATTCATCCAATAGCACCACCTCATCTCATTTATTTCCCACGCCGTTATTTTTTCAAAACGTAAAATTGTCAAAATGTTATTTTGTTCTTCTATTTTATAATCTTTCTCCATAATACTGATAATAGTATTTTTTTTTAAAATAATGATAAAAAAGAAATAAAAAAGTTATAACTTATTCTCTTTTGTCCACTTTCCAAACAATAAAATGGGAACTTAACGTTGTTCCATTTTCTCATAAAATACCCTATAGAAGCTCTCCCAACCACCGTCGATGGTTGGAGCTCTGTCGTGTCGGCCGCCAGAACTCCGCCATGCTAACCGCCGTTGCCACCACCACCATATAAACTAACGTTTCTATATATATAAATATAGAAATAAAAAATAATCACTTTTGAAAGGAAAAAATTAAAATTCTGCACTATTAAAAAATATAAAAATTATGACTAATTTTTTTTTGACTCAATCTTTTTTTATTAAAAGATATTTTATGTTTAAGAAATATTAATGGATGGATTGGATGGACTTTTTTTTTTTAAATGGATGGATTGAATTTGTTTGTACAATTTTAATTGATATAAATGGATAAATGGATTTCTCCAATCCATCCAATATAATCCAAATCCAAATTCAAATTCAAATTCATCCAATCCATCTATTTTGACTCCCCTAATACCACCCTGTTGTGTTTAAACATGCTCTAATGAGTAATACCATTTTCAGGAAAAATAATTGAAAATTTTCCCAATCATAAATAGAAGACCAAACCTTATAGGACACAAGGAAAGATGAAAAGATTCTTTGAATCCCCTTCATGTATATATATCACAAAAATATAACAGACGGGGAAATAGAATTAGAAATGGCGAAGGCATGAGTATCTAAATGCTCTTAGTTAGAATATTCCAATAGCCTAACAAACTCCACTAGTTAGATTGTTAATATTGAGTGTCCCGCATCGAATGTCATATGGCTTGAAAAAGATTTTATTAGTCGGAGACATCACTCACTATACAAGCTGGTTTTGCAGAGTTGAGTTAGGCCCGATCCAAATTCTAAGATATTATCTGAGTCTATCACAGATTTGTTAGAAAAATTGTTATCGAGCCACTCGAGTCACACCCTAATTGTCTAGTCCTGGGCAGGAGGGGGTGTTGAGAGGTTCACATTGGAGGTGACATGGTCTGAAAAAGAGAAAAAATTGAGAGACATCCCTCACTGTACAAGCTGGTTTTGTATTGAGTTAAGTCCAACCCAAATTCTAAGAGTTAACTAACTCCATGAGTTGTAATGTTGTGATGCTTATTGGTGCAGTCGACGATGATGATGTTATGCGCATGATGATATTTTGTTGCTCACATAAGTGTGGTCATACGCAATCTCAAAGGTGATTAGGCCTGCTTGTGTTCCTTTTGGAACCGTCTCCAATGTTGGAGGAGTCCATCCATCTCAAAAGCCAAGCCATCAACTTGTATTGCTCGTAATCAGGTTGATGGCTTGGGTAGAGTTGATAATTGAATCGGACTCTCCCCAAAGCCATCTGACGTGATTAGGAGCAATTTCAATCATCATCACCCCTTGTTTAAGTTACTTCATGGTGTGTTGCATATTGGAGGACACAAATTGAAGTTCACGCGGAAGAAGATTGGAAGAGAAAGCAACAGAGTCACACGACATTAATGAGTCCTTCATTATTTACGATGCTATTCCTTCTTGTATTGACTGGGCTCTCAATTCTGATCAGATTGGGCTTATGGACATTTTTATGTAGGGATTTTTTTTAAGCCCACCTTTTCCCTCTATACCCCCACAAGATTTTTTAAGACGAAAATACCCCTGCCTAAAATGAAGGCGCTCGTATTTACCTTAGGGGAGGTAAATCCGATTTGTTAATTTTAGCCATCGGATTTACCTTTTCGTGCACCCCCACTAGGTAAATACGACTTTAAAATTAACAAATCGGATTTACCTTAGGGGGAGATAATCCGATTTGTTAATTTTAGCCATTGGGTTTACCTTGGGGGGAGGTAAATCCGATTTTCAGGAAAATCGGATTTACCTCCCCAAGGTAAATCCGATATTGGATATTAATTTTTTTATTTAATTTTTTAAAAAAAACTTCTAAAAACGCTACTAAAAATCTGTTAAAGAGTCAGAACTAATCCAAAAATTATACAAACACCACTAAAAATCTAATAAAACCAAACTAAGGCTATTCAATTTTTTTTAGATTTTTTGGAGACTGTGAAAAATTAAAAAAATTAATAGAAAATAGTAAACGATGGAATTTGGGAATTTGAGCCCCGCAGTCCCGTAAGAAGTTTTTTCTAGGGGAGTCATGGTCTTTGATTTATTTCGGATTTAATGGTTGTGGTTTCATTGCAATCGAAGTAGGTTGCCCGAAAACTGATTTTTTAGCCTAAATTATTCGCTCGACGTACAGCATCGTCACTAAATTGAACCCAAAGAAGACCGATATTCATATTATTGATATCTAATTTCTTTTTAAAAAAATAATTTAAATTTTTTTAATGGTTTATTTATTTATTTTTGGATAAAAATCGGATTTACCTATGGGTGGGGTGCATCCGATTGGAAATCGGATTTACCTTTGGGTGGGGTAAATCCGATTTTCCTTTTTTTTTGAGTTGGGGATATTTTGGGGTTTTTGAATTTTGTGAAGGGGTGTTTTGGTCTTTTCAAGGGTGTGTGGGGGTATAGGGTCAATTGGGTGGGGGTACAAAAGAAAAAACCCTTTTATGTAATTTTCTCGCTTGGGCCTTTAGGCCCTACCTTTCATAAAAAAAAATGTCAAAAGCCAAACTAGTGTTCCTTTATTGACCAAAAAATTGGCGTTCCTTTACACGGCCATTCAGCAAAGTGAAAGATTGTTGTAGAATTTACTATTAATATTTAATAGCAAAGTGAAAAATTGGCGTTCCTTTACACGGCCATTCAGCTATAATAACAACAACAATTTTCAGACCCAAGCAACATTGCACAACAATTTCAGCATCACATTCAAACCAACAATTAGAACAATTGTTTATGCAAGCCCAATTGAGAGCCCAACTGAGGGACAAATCTTCAGTAACTGTGGGACTAACAGACCAATAAAACTCCATCAGCAAAGCAGCCAGCATCTATATTGATCTTCAATTCACCAGCAGGAGGGCCAGACCAATGCAAAACCTAAGGGGATGATTGAGCTCCAGAAGACTTCAAATTTGACATATTAGATGGGGCACTGGGTATCAAGTTGGATCCCTTTTCTTTCTAATCTACTCCTAGTTGGGAGAATATCCTTAACCGGCCTCCAAAGAAAGTTTTTGATTATGTTGATAGTAGAAAGAAGTGGAAAGAGTGGGAGACAGGAAAGAGAAAATTAAAAGACAATGTGAGAGTGAGACCCATTAATGATAAAAATGAGTGAGCGAAAATAATTTGAAATAACATTTTTATCCTTAGGATTGAGATAAAAGTTGGGGAGAATTTAGTAGAAGAGTAGATAGATAGATTGATTTTTCATAGTTCAAGTTAATGGATGAGATTTTTCATATTATATACTATGATCTATTTCCAAAACTATAATAATAGACATCTTCGTTTCGTTTGAAAAAAGGAGAGACTTTTAGTAAACATAGTGTTCGGACATAATGTTCCTAAGACCTAATACAACAGGCAAAGCCAGAGTTGTTAGACTAGACATTTTTCATGGTTACTTGTTTTTTGATAGACAATGTTAGTGGAGGTGGGGGAAGGTTAGTTTTTGAGGTTTGAACCTTGGACCTCTTTCTTACAACTCCTTTATGTTCCTTAGCTTGCCATCTGAGCTACATTCATTGGACATTTTCCATGGTTACTTGATTTAAACTCTGGATTTCTATTTTGCGTGTGTGAGTTTAGGTGTGGTACTTGTCTCTCCATCTGTAGAAAAAAATAGTGTTGGAACATAATCCATTTGTAAGCCTTAACTAGGGGTTTCCAGTGGTTCATGCAAATCAAAACCTTCCCATAACCCAATCCAAACCGATTTGTTTGGTTCAGACATTTTTCATGTTCGGGCCAAATCTGAACTAAAGCCTAGTAGTTTGATTTGGGCAACGAGTTTTAAAAAAGAAATCCGCAAACCCGAACCACCTCATACTAACTCATAATAGTTTTGTAATTTTAGAAGCACAAAGGCTCTGTTTGGCAAGTGCAATCCACTGGCTTATAGCTAATAGCTTATAGCGAATAAGTTCATTGTAGTTGTTTGGCAAGACAAACTTATAACGTTTTTTGAAACGCTACTTGAAGTAGCGTTTTTTTAATCAAACAGGCATCAAGCCGAATTTATTAAGAAAAAAGAAAAAATAGAGGAAGAAGACAGAGAAGAGCACAAGGACTAGACCAAAACCCTTGGCAAAATAGAAACTAAAAGCAACACAATAAATGGGAGCCCCTAACACAGATCCCTTAAACACAACAATCTAGATACTAGAACAAAAAAATTAACTAACTAAAGTTAGATAAAAGAAACAGAGACAAAAGATGTCCTAGAAATGAGAAAATATAACCAACCAAACTCTGGCCAAAACTGATATCCTAAAAACCAGGACCCGCTAACAAAAGTCAGATCAGAAAGAAACAGAGACAAAATTTGTCTTTGAGCATGTGTTATAGGCTGCTGTTTTCTGGACCAAATTCTTTTTGTGTTTCTTTTTGCGAGTCGTGGAAACGACCGACTTTGACTTATCCGCAGTAGTTCCAAGGGTCACAAGATCAACAACGTCGTCAGACACATCACCCCAAAGTTTCCCCGAAATTCCCATGTTAGGAGAAACCATAAGATTAGAAATAGCATCAGAATCTGAGACAAATACCGAATCTGAAGTAGCGTTTGAGCTTATAGCTTATAGCGTTTCATTTTTTTTCTTCTATTTTTACCCTTATGATTTTAATTAAATTCCTCATTTATCCTCCATTAAATGAATCTTCTCTCTCATTTTTAAGCATTAATTACAAAATGTCCATTTATGTCATTTTATTCCTATAAGCTAGTTCAACCGTTAGTTTTAACAAACACTTTTAAATTCAATCGGCTAGCTTATCCGCTATAAGCTAGCTTATTCGCTATCCGCTCTTTTTTACCAAACAGAGCCAAATTGTTATTTGCTTAGACTTTTTATCTAATAATATATGATTAAGTTGTAAGATTTTAATACTATGGATTGGAAGACTATTGATAGGTTTGAGTTTGATTTGGTGTAAATTTTATTTTATTTTTTTTTGCCATCTAGAACAGTTGGAATATTACAAAAACACAGTTTTGTATATTTTAAAAAATTAACATTTTTTGGTGCATGACTCGTAAGCCAAATCCGAAGTAGCTCGTCTAATATCAAATTGGTTTGATTGAGTTTTGAAGAAAAAAACGTAAAATCTAGACCAACCCAAACTAAATGGTTGTAAATGTTCAAGTAATAAATTTGGACAAATTCAATCCAAACCGACCTACAAACGCATGACCTTAAACCTTAGATATAAAACTAGCTCAAAAGGTGAAAAATATATACATGAATATAAGTGGTGAAATACTTTCATTGACCCTAAAATGTAGTAGTGTAACTTGTAATTCAAGCCTGGGTCACTTAGAAATATTTATACTCTTCTTTAAGATCCAATTATCACCATTTTCCAAGGCAACGGTGGTACTAGTATTTAATAACTTTGCAAGGAGTTAGGAAAGAAAAGTAGAACCATTCATACCACCTTAGCAAACCCACCTCTTGTTTTTGGCTTTTTGCCAACTAGCTAGCCATTCTCTGCAACAATGCAGTGTGTTCACAAATAACTTCACATGTAGTGCGAGTAAGCTAACTAACTACATTAGAGTGGGGACCGTTTAAATGGTGGGAATAGACTCTTCTCAATTCACACTTATTAATGGAAAGATTTCACACAACCTAATTTTAACGATGCTTTTTACATTTTTTTTATCTTTGATGAAAGTTTTATTTTGGTTATTTATTTTTATTTTTATTCCTGTTTTGATCATTTATATTTCAAATCTATGTCAAAGTGGTCATTTATATGTTTGATATGTTTCAATTTGGTCATTCAATTGGTATGATATGTTTCAGTTTGGTCCTTCTGTGTTTTTGTTTTGGAGGACCAAACTTAAAACATATCAAACATAAAGGATCATTTTGACACAGATTTGAAACGTGAAAGACCAAAGCGGAGAAAAATAGATAAATAACCAAACTGAAACTTTGGTCAAAGTTAAATGATAAAAAATGCAATTTATTCTTTTAATTAATATTTGTACTTTCCAAGATACATAGTATTTTTTTCCAAAAAGTACCATGTCTCACTACAACATTTTGACCCTACGACAATGCTATAATTTGTACTTTCCAAGTTACATAGATCTATTAAATGGTTCAAATGAATACTTGATATTTACATTTGATGTATTTGAAAATTAATATACATTTCTTATATTTTGGTGAGAAAAATGGACAAACTTCAAGAGATTGCTCTAGTAGAGCATGGTAGAATTTGTATCTAAAAGTTCTCGGTTCAAATCCACACTTGTCAAGAGAGAAAAATGGACCATTTTATTTCTGAAAATATGAACATTAGAAAGTATTATGCAATAAATTTATGCAAAATCGTTTTGATACAATAAAATTTTGTTTATTTTTTATCGTTTTTTAATGCTCATGTTCTATTTATTAACAACAAATATAATTTGATACCTAATCATTATTACAAACCAATAATTACGAAATTGGTTTATCGTTGCACATAAAAATTGATAAAAAAAAACAGCAATTTGAAAACTGTAATTCTTTTTTGGTATTTAACGGAGCTAAGCCCCAAAATTGTAAGTTTTTTATGAGCAAAGAAGTCACGAGTTTAAGAACACGACATAAATGTTAAACATCTACATAGTGAAATTTATTTAGATGACTGTTTAAAAAGAATTTACACTCTCGGTTCATAATCCTTAAACTCAAAAATTATCGTTAAATTATTATTATTTCTAATAGAAGGACTAATCCATCGAGGTACAAAGACCCATTTATGGATCCGTGGTCGAACCTCTAACCACATACTTAAGTAGGAATGAGCAAGAGATGAGTTGGATTTGGCTCTAACTCGGCCCTAAACTTTGACTAGACCAATTCTTTAAACCTTTGTTCCTAGATCCCAAACAAATGCAATATTCTGTAGATTAAGATAAAACCGAATGATATTTAAGACGAGATCGAGTTGACCCAAAGACAATAAAGTTAGATTATAAGGTTTTTACTAAATTATGATTAACAGTAAAAGCAAAAGATCAAACATTATTAATTAGTTACCATGTATACAAACCTAAATATGCTCTAATAATACTTTGCTACAAAGATTACTAACAAACTAACGTGGATTCAAATTTAAAATATTTTGTTTATAAAATCATTATCATAACCATCGAAGAACTAACATTAGGAATAAGAACGGATTGGGACGAATTATACTTGACCTAAACTTATCCCCGAATTTGAGCGAGTTAACTTTATAAACTCCAACCCATTTTTAAATCCGAACAAACTCAATGTTCTACGAGACTGTGACAAGATGAATCATCGGTTGAGTTAAACCCTACTCACTCATGCAATGTTTGCTCGTTTTATTTGTCAACCGTTTCAAACCATAATGTTATCACATTAAATAATTTGGTATACCACATCATTAACTAATTAGAACTCAAAAACTTTAAAAAAAAATTGGTTCGAACTAAGTTACCCACATCCCAACGTTTTTAACGAAAAACTAATCCCCGCTTGTGCTTAAGATCAAATTTCGCACCGACCAATGTTAAATTTGTCCACTGCAAGAATCAAACTCGGAAGCACTCGGTCGACCCGTGTCAAACTTAAAATATTATGTAAAAAGGCACAATTTTATATAATATTTGCAACTACCTTTTCACATGAAAATCTAGTATCCCAATCCCATCTAATACTTTATATTTTCCACCATCGTCGATCCATCATAATATTATTAATGGTAGCACATGTGTCATATACTTGTTCTTGGCATCACACAAGCCTCTATGCAAGTGTTCACATCCAATAATAAATCTTGATGTTAAATGAGGTAGTTTTCCTACCCCCATCAACTTCTATAAATGCTTCTCTTTCCCTTTGTTTTATTCCATCATCACTCTTCTCTCTTCCCTTTTATTCCCATTTAGTGCTACACTCATTTTGCTATAAAGTTTTGCATCTAAAGGCCTCATCTCTACTTGAAACAATGGCCATGGCTACTAGATTACTTGTTGTTTTGTTCTTTTCCCTCATTGTCATTTCCATGCTTCAAACTATGGTTAGGATCTTTCAAGTGAAAGTAGAAACACCAACACACAAAGACACGTATTTTTAAATTTTTGTACATTTGTATATGGTTTTGAAAGGTTCTCACATTTCTATGTCTTGATTTTTTAGGTCATGGCTTCTCATGGACATGGTGGTCACCACTACAATGACAAGGTGTGCATGATCTCTCTCTCTCTCTCTCTCTCTCTCTCTCTCTCTCTCTCTCTCTCTCTCTCTCTCTAGATTCAAGATGGGGGGGGGGGGGGGGGGTTTGGTAATTTTGCTTTATGAGGGAATAATGCTGAATTGTATATTTTTTTGTTTTTCAGAAAAAATTTGGACCTGGGAGTCTCAAGAGCTACCGTAAGTGAAATTCCTTTTCTACCCTTCTTCTCTTTGTATTTTTGAAATTTAAACAACTTGGACTCGTAGATCTCTCCAACTATGAACATGAAAAAGATAATCGAAACAAAACAAGTAACATTTACTAAGGACGTGTTTGTATAGAGTTAAAAAAATGATTTTAAAATGGTGAAAAAATTTATTATTTTCTTGGAAATTTTTTTTAGAAGCTAGTCAGAATTGTTTCACAACTACAAGATGGAAATTGATTATTTGAGATTGAGACTCTAGGTCTTAGAAATGATTTTTTTTCTATAAAAAAATGATTTGTTTCCTAGTTGCATTGGATCCATTTTCAGATTAGTCCTTTAGCTTTGACTATGGTCAAATTTTTGTTCTTATAAAAAAAGCTGCATAATTTTGAGTGTTTGACTTTAATTTTCTCTTTATTTATTATTCTCCTTTTGAATGTGTGATATGACCAGAATGCCCATCACAATGCTCTAGAAGGTGCAGCAGGACTCAGTACCACAAGCCTTGCATGTTTTTCTGTCAAAAGTGCTGTAGCAAATGCCTTTGTGTGCCCCCAGGGTATTATGGGAATAAAGCTGTCTGTCCTTGCTACAATAACTGGAAGACCCAGCAAGGAGGACCAAAATGCCCTTAAGTTTGTTCTTCATCAAATTAAATTAACATATATATAGCTTTAATTTCCAACCTTATAATATAATTCCCTTGTTTCCTTAATTTTCCTAACCAAAACTATGTTCTATTTGGTTTCTATGTAATACATTGTTGAGTTGAGGATGCCTTTTGGAGTATATAGGCTCCTCTAATGCCACTACTTGAGGCTTATTTATGGTTTTAAATGAATATTTAGTCTCTAATATTATTTATTGTTGTCAGCTATAGAACTTTTAATTTAATGCTTCCTTATCATCTTTTTCTTCTTTCTTTGAATGCACAATTGCAAGAATGTTGATTTGATAAAGACTATGCAAAAAATCAAGTTACTAAACCTAAAGGTGCTGAACTAGAAATTTTGTGGAGAACCAGATTCCATAATACAAATTTGTGTCCATTTGGTAAAAATGACCATAGTCTACAATTTGGTACAAAATGACTCTTAGAATTTGAGATTAATTGAACCTAATACGAAGCTAAAAGTTAGCTTATGGTGTAAGAGTTACTCTAATGTGTGACTTCCAATACACCCTCTTACGCCCAGGATTGAACATCTGTCGCTTGACTCATGTGGCTCAATAACAGATATAAGATAGACTCTGATCCTATCTTAGAATTTTGGATAGAACCTGACTCAAATCCATAAACTAGCTTGTGGTGAGGGTTGTTCCCCGCTTATAACCATTATCCGGGCCATATTAGATATCACTATCCAATATCGAAAATCACCATATTTTGCTATGAGCATATTATGCAAACTCGGTTATGACCATGTTCCACATACATGGATTGTGACGCTATTCTGCTATGAGCATCACGAAGGGGGAAAAATCAATAACTAAAGTGGCTTAATCATCCAGAAATTGACTACCTAAGTAGTAACCATCTATGAAGCTCAGACACGGACACGCACACGCCAGTTTTAATTTGAAAGATACAAGTAATTGAAGTGTCTGTGTCCAACACATCTTCCACTGGAAGTGTCGGTGCTACAAAGATAACCATGATTGTACATTTAAATTGATTGTTGAACCAATGTTGCTTAAATTGAGCATATATTATGCATTGCTTAAAGCTTTCTATCACTCATCTTTCGTGTTTCTCTCTTCTTTTCCTAGCTAAAAAATTGTAGGAATATGGAATATAAAACTTAAGAAATGGAAATTGATATCACAATGGGAGGGACCACGATAGGTGAGATGTTTCTTATGAATTATCATTAAGGGTATGTTTGAATGGAGGGTTTAGGAGGGGAGAGGAGGGCTTGATTTTCAATTCTAAATTGAGGTAGCTATAAAATGTTTCTAAACAAAAGTGAAGTGTGATTAACAAAATTTTATCATTATCTATCATGTTATTCTTTCTATTTTTTAAAATTTCAAATAGAGATTAAAATATAGACCAAGCCCTCCAAAGCTCTCTCCTCCAAAACCCTCCCAAATCTCCCTCCCAATTGATCTCCAACCCAATGTGTCTAGAGTAATTAAGATGTCATCATGAGCATAATCTTTGACCCCTCTATGAATCTCAAGCAAAAACAGAAATTCAAATCTTGACAGATTGGTGTATCTCTAGAGCTGCATGCCTCTTCAAGGACTAGAAAATTCTTTTCTAGTGACTTGAGAATCTGGAGAAATTTGAGCATTAATCACATGACTAAAGAATTTCATTTGATTGGAATCAACTCCTTAAGTATTTGGCACCTATGGAATAACTGTGCTTTCAAAGGTGATACTATTGAGAGGCCATGTCTTTTGTGAATTTGACTTAATTTCTTTCCCTTGAAATAAGCCATAGGGAGGTGGTTAGCCATTCTTACCCTTGTTATGACTTGATGAGTTGGGAATTGGTCTCCCAGGATCATTATAATGTAGGCTTGATCTGTCCAAGCGGAGCCAAGGTGGTTGCAACGGAGGGGTTCTTCGAGAAGCAGCGGAGCCAACACTCCATGCCAAAGTCAGCAAGAGAGATTGAGAGGTAATTAATGTGCAAAGTGTATGTAATTTCAACGTGGGACCATGTGTTTGTAGCAAGGTTGTCAAAACCGGACCGGACCGGCCGGTTCAACCGGGAACCGGACCCCTATCCGGTCCAAATGAACCCTAGAACCGTTTGAGGTGAAAACCGGGAATTGAACCGGATAACCGGCTGAAAATCGGGAACCGGACAGGAAACCGGCCAAAAACTGGGGAACCGTGCAGAAAACCGGATTTGGTTTATTTTCCTTAAAAAATGGTATACCAAGTTGATTTTTGGAAAAAAAATGATAAATGATGTTGATTTTTGGTATATGAGATATTTTTTATCATTTTTTATAATTAAATTGATGTAATAAATAAATAAATAATTAAAAAACAAATGTGTACACTAATATTACTATGAGAGTATTTACATTATAGTATCTAATTATCTATGATTGTTGAATATTATAGTTTTATTATGTCATATTATGATTCTTTTTTGTTTTTTATCCTTTATATATTGTAAAAAAATATATTAAATAATCTATTTAATTAATTCCGGTTCAACCCCCGATTCAACCGGTTGAACCAAGAACCCCTGAACCGCTACCTCTTCCGATTCAATGTCCGGTCCGGTTTTGATTACCTTGGTTTGTAGGTGATGTTGACTAGTGACACGCAGGTCTCCATGGCGCGTGCGGAGCTGACATGGTAAACTTTGTTATGGCGTTATGACCGAGTCCCAGATATATATATATATATATATTTGCACGACTTATACATTTACATTAGAATTGTCCTAGACTATATACAAAGGACAACCTAGTAAGAGACATCTCCATGATGATAAATGAACTTGTTTGTAAAAAATTTCAGTTTTTAATTTGGTGGGTAGGTTAGGTTAGTGACTTTAACCACCTATGGACTTAATTATAATTTGAAGTCACAAATTTGTGGTTATCTTAAAATCTCAACCAAAATTTCATGATACCCTCTTCTTCTGTTCTATCCCATTTTCAGAGAAGCTGTTTTAATAGCTTCTGAATAAAAAAATCTAATTTTTAATAACCGTACTAGATGGGAAAGAAGATTAACAAAAATCTCACTATTATAAACAATAACAAATCAGTTTCAACTTCGAGTTGAAATTTCTGAAAATAATCTTTAAATTATTTTATCTAATAATCACTATTTTGATTAGTGGAATAAAATAATCAAAACCAGTAAGTACACACCCTGCGCACAAACCACTTGCGCTAAAACCAGTAATCTTAAACAACCTACTCTTTATTTGGTGAAATAGAATGAGATCCATATAACTTTATTCAACTTTTCTTTTACATTAACTCTATCCAATTTTTTTATTTTATATTTAACATGGTCATATATTTATTTTATTTATTTATTTTGGTCGAGACCAGGGTATCTATCGCCGAACGTAGTGACTAATCTCCTCGTTGGATTGGAGGCACCTCGAAGGGTGGAATAGCTGGCTCAGGGATTTAAAGCTGCTCCATAACCAAGTGTCGAGGGTCGAACCCTCGATCCACGCCTTGGGGACGGAGCAGCTTAAATCCCTAGGCCAGTTGTCCCACCCTTCGAGGTGCCTCCGATCCAGCAAGGGAATTAGTCACTGCGTTCAGCAGTAAATACCCTAGTCTCTGAACAAAATAAATAAATATATGAGCATGCCTTACACATGGTGAATGTTAACACTGTCCTGTGTCCTGTCCTGAACTACAACCCAAAAGGTCACCTAATCACATACACCTCACACTTTCATGTCTATGAATAGACTCGTTTCACAAATTTTCACTTATAAAATTTGTTGTAACTTTCACACCAATTATTATTTTTATTTTTGTAAGACCCTAATTTCTCAAGAATTTTGTGGCTATCTTAAATTCTCATCCAAAACATCAAATAAAACTTACTCTCTTCTTCTTTCTCTTCCATTCAATTTCCCTTCCACGCTTTTTCCAAAGAAAAAACCCTGACCTTCAATTCATATTTGCACCACCATTTTCTTCAATTGGGTCCACCCCAATTGCAAATTTACTCACTTTCACCATCTGGGTATTCAAATTTCTCATCAAAAATCTCTTCTTTTTGTTGATTGATGATGATATCACTGAGTTCTTTACCATCACTTTTGGAAACTAATGTTGATACTACTGTGTTATTTCTTCACACTACTAAGAATCTCAAATTCACACCAAAATTTAGTACTTCAAATGTTTCTGCATTTCGTGGTGGATTGAAACATAGGTTTGGTAGAGATTTGTTGTGCTTATTGGGGAATAAGAATAAGCAGTTAAGAACTTTAGGTAAAAGCTTGGGAACAAGTGAAAATGGTGATAATGATGAGGATGATGATGAATCAGATGATGTGCTTCATGCCACCATTGAAAAGAGTAGAAAGGTTCTAGCTATGCAAAGGGAACTTCTTCAACAGGTATTTTAATTTTACTATTTTGGAATGTGTTTTTACAAAAAGGGTAAAAAAATTCATCTTTAGGTCTTCTTATAAAAGGGTTTAGGTTCAGACCCCTAAAATTGTTAGGTTGGTAAGGTTAATTTTTTTTACTTTAATTTTTACTTTTTTGGTCATTGATTGATTTGGATGAGATTGGGAAATTAGGACTTTACTAAAAGAAATGGAGTTAATCTATTCTCCTGTTGGAAATGTAAATAGTGTGAAGCAATGTCTAATTTGTATAGTTTTGTACTTCTACTTTGATTGAGTGTTTGGTAAAGCTCCCAATTAATCACTCATGCTGTAGCAAAGACAACTTTTTACAGATTCATTTATTGTGTTTTGCTTTTTTTTTTAATAGAAAATCAATCTTTGCTTTTTTACATAATGTAATCTTATTGGCTGTTTAGTTATCTTGATTTTAGAACTGAATGCAAAAGCTACATGGCAGTTTGTTATGAGGTTTGAAGTGATAAACCAAGATATGATTATGTACTAGGGGTGTCTAGACCGCCGATAGGGGGGTTCAAGGACTGAGGAGGGTTCTCTAGAGACCGAACTAGACAACCCTAGGAGCACAAGAGACACCGAGCTACCCTTACAGGGAACATCCGTATTGTCTGCGCTGCCGTACGGACCACGTACAAGCCAGGACGTGTCCGACTAGAAAACAAAACAGGGGTGCGTGGCAGGCAGCCATTGGCTTGTACTGGAAGTAGTGGCCATTCCTCTACTTCGGTGGCAGGAAGAGGACATTACTACCCTGCTAGAGGGAACACCGTAGGGACCCAGGGTAGTATAAATACGACATGTTATTGTTGTATTTGGGGATCCTTTATACACACTCTTGGGAGGTCTTTCTAAAAAAGGTTGGCACCTTAAGAGCAGCACCACCCCTACTTACACGAGAACAGCCTGCAATAGAAGAAAAGATAGATCACTATTAACTGAATGGCAATATAGAATGTGAATCTTTCATTTTTAAGAAGTAAAAACTAATATTCATGTATGGTGTAGGTAGCCTCACGAATTAGAATTTTCATTTGTTATTATTGTTGTGACTTGTTTCTGTAATGTTCTTCTTCTTAGTAAATGTACCATTTGATACAGAATCATATTACTAGACAAGATGTTCTAAAAGTTAAATAGGAGAGTTTCAATTGAATGCTGAATAATAAAGAGAGGGTGTAAATAGGCTTTGTTATTTGAATTGAATAAGCTGGATATTCATTCTATTTAGCTGGCGAAAAGTACCTAAAATTTCTTTACCACTTAATCGGTTTGGTAAGTAATTTTGAAATGAACAAATGACTGAGGTAGTGTAATAACAGTAGCACATTTTAATTTTACATTTTATATGCTAGTGTGTTGTAATTGTGATGTCCTGTGGTGCTAGACGAATATTCTGAAAACAAAGTCTTGTAATGGGTTTGTCAAAATCAAGTTCTCATAAAATGCGCTGTGTATGAAAACATGTGGATGAGTAAGCTAAAATAATCAACGGGAACTTAAGTAATTTTCTGCATTATGATAGTGAAGTTGATTATACACGTTACAATTATATTTGTGACAGCATTCTTCATTTGATATCTTCTTATATAATTTTTTAACCCTAAATGTTATATTATAATCATTCATGTTGTGATCTTGTTTAGCTTTGTCCTTTATTGTAGATTGCTGAAAGAAAGAAACAGGTTTCTATAAATAGCGACAGCACTCCTGGATCAGAGGGAAACAGTAGTTCTTACGAACACAATGAAAAATCTCTGTCTAGTGAGTCAAGTCCACAGAAGGGTTCTTCCAGAAGAAGCATCGCTGTTGAAAACCAAAATGGTGGCATTAATTTAAGCAACGCTGTCCATTCTACCGAAGAGGAAACACTAGATGTCTCGTCTTTAGGCACTGATCGAGGTTTTGATAAAGGAAAAAAGAAAGATGATGAGTTCTCACCGACTGTAAGGGCTTCATCTAGGCTATATAAGAGACCTGAGACAATTAGCCCTTATACTCTGCCGAAAGACCTTTCTGGTTTAAAGTTTGAAAGTCAGGAAGGTGCGAGTGATACACGTTCAAAGGAGGTCATTAATGAAGCTGACATTGTTGTGAGTGAAAGTGAAAAATCGCCACCGCTGGCAGGGGCTAATGTTATGAATGTTATATTGGTTGCAGCAGAATGCGCTCCTTGGTCAAAAACAGGTAATTTAAGTATCTAACATTAATTTTGTTAAGAGTCCCTCATTGGATGTGATATGGCCTAAAAAAGAGTTTATAAGTGGGAGACAACCTCACTGTACAAGCCGGTTTTGTAGAGCCGAGTTAGGCCCAACTCAAATTCTAAGAAATTTATGTATCAATATAGCTCCCTATTTCTTTGTCAGACCTTTACGTCAATCTCTGCTTATCCGTCTGTATATGCTACATTGTCTCTGTGATTTACGGACTTATATATGAACTAATAGGTGGGCTTGGAGATGTTGCTGGAGCATTACCAAAGGCTTTGGCTCGGCGTGGACATAGAGTTATGGTAAAATGTTATTCCCCTAGTGAACTGTTGTGTGAAGAGAACCTCTTCAAATTTACTTGTTGCTTAACAAAGAATAACATGAACACAATTTTTCCTGCTTTGATTGGTTTATGATCATTGATTCTATTTTGGTTATTAAATCTTGCATACATGTTATAAAAATGATTTTCATTCTATGATTTCATTCCATGTTATTTTAGATGTGTAGAGATACATATAATGTAAGAGGATTTGAGTCATATAGTTTGTTTTACATTCTTTAGAGATGCATACATGCTATATAAGTGATTTTCAACCTATGATTTCTTTCCATGTGATGTGGAGGTGTAAAGACACATAATGTAAGAGGAGTGCAGTCCTATAGATTGTTTTACAGACCGGTGCTTGCTGAAGAAATTCTCCCATCAAACTAGATGATCTCTCCACACCCAGTGACGGACCTAAGACCCTGGATTAGGGGGTTCCAAAAAAATTCATTATCAAGTTTGTTGGTTCAGAAGATTGTTTGAAATTTTCTTTTCAATATCATATCTTAAATCACTGAAATTAAGAAACCAAGTTGAGTAAATCCTCAATTTAGTTTTCAAGCTTAAGTAATCCCTAAAATTTGTGACGCCAATCAAATTAATTCCTAAAATTTTATGAGTAGTTCATTACAGAGACTAGTTTGACACGTCGCAAATTTTAGAGATTACTTATTACTTTGTACACGTAAAGGATCAAGTAGAAATGAGAGTGCAAGTTAAGGAATTAAATTGAGAGTATAATCTTTATTTAACCATCAAAAATGAAGGAGCTGAAAAGTCTAGGTGCAAAATATTAAACTCAGGGGGTCAAATTAAAAATTATATAGGGTTAAGTGATAATATATTTTTTTAGGGTGTGCAGGTGCACCCCTGGGTTGCACCTATCTCTGCCCCTGTCCACACCTGACCAAAGAAAGTTAGCCAACCCAACTGGAATTTGAAATACTGGGAGATAGGAGATGGTGTATCAGATTTCTTGATAGGCAAGCTTGAATTTACAAAGACTGAACCACTCGTACCCATCGCTTGAGTAGTAGAACCTTTCTAATTATCCAGATGCTTTGAGATCTTTTGAAAGTTGAAAGACATGATCCCAAAAAATAAGCAGCCTAAGGGTTGCCACTCAAGAGGACTATAAATAAGCAAAATAGGCCATTGCAAGACTTGGTAACCAGCCTGAGAAGAATGAGAGATCATTTATAAATGCATCAAAGTTTACACCATTCTTTGGAATATTGTTGACCTTATATCTTTGACTGTAAGCATTAGCAGGTCTCACATTAAAGCTAATTATGTTCTAACCATATATCTGTGCTTCCCTTTGAATTGATTTTTCTGTGTCCCATATGTTAAATTAATTGTGCATCAAAATGTAATGATACCGTGTTTCATGTTTCATCATATTACTAAGAGATGCTTAAAAATAAATTTTCAATATCCTTTTTTTATTACTATTTCCATTTTCTTATTTTTTTATTTTCATACCGCTCTTAGATTGTTGTACCTCGATATGGTAATTATGCGGAAGCGGTAGATATGGGAGTACGAAAAAGATACAAAGTGCATGGTCAGGTATGCAGCAGCTACTCTGTTCTAAATAATTTATGGTTTATTGAAACAATTGTTAGCTAATATTTTGGAATTTTAATGCTTCAACATTTTCACTTTACAGGACATGGAAGTAACTTATTTCCATACATATATTGATGGTGTCGACTTTGTTTTTATTGACAGTCCAATATTTCGCCATTTAGAGCAAAACATATATGGCGGAAACCGAGTGGTAATTGTCTATTCTTGTTGAGTTAATGTGCTTCAGTTGTCATAAGCAGTAACATTACTCAGCTCCTTTTCAAGGAGAAAAAACAGAAGGAAAAAAAAGAGAGAAAAGAAAAAGAGGGAAACAGAACTTTCTTATTTTTGTGAATTATTGGTTTCCTGCATTAGCAAAATGATTATGAATTTATGAGAGGAATTGCCAAAATGCTGTGCTGTTTTGATTAAAGGTATTCTAGAAACCTATCTTGTATTGGTACGTATTCAAGAATGCTCAGTTACCTATAACTCGTTTTCTACTCTTGTTATTTCTTAGCCTTTTGACTCTTTCATCTCCTTTAATGAAACAGGATATTCTAAGACGCATGACGTTATTTTGCAAGGCGGCTGCTGAGGTACATGAACTAAATGGTTATCTGACCGAATCATGTTGATATTGATGAATAAAGCCTGTGAAGTAGGATTCTTTTTTAATAGCATATTGATATTGATATTGATGAAATTATTCTCAAATAATTGAGTAATTGACATGGTTTATCCAAATATTTTTTAACAACATTAAAAATATATTCTTGCAGATGTCTTCTATATGAAATCCTTATAGTTGTTGTAGAAAAAGAAGACACGATATTGGTCACGCAGTTCGGCCAATCTTTGCCTACGTCTGCGACTACAGAGCAGCTGTAGTTCCGTCTTATTAATTGTGTAATTGTAATTTGAGTACAAGCACTACTGAGTTTAAATAGGCTACTTAACGGGCCAGGTAAATGGGCCGAATACATATATAAATAAATCTACTATTTACAACATATTTCAACACTCCCCCTCAAGCTGGTGAATGGATATCTATCATTCCCAGCTTGGATGTAAGTTCTTTGAAATGCTCTGTTGGCAAGCCCTTCGTTAATACATCTGCCAATTGATGTCCGGAAGGAATGTAAGTTGTAGATATTAACCCGCTGTCAAGTTTTTCCTTAATGAAGTGACGATCTATCTCAATGTGCTTCGTTCTGTCATGTTGAACGGGATTATGAGCAATACTGATAGCCGATTTGTTATCGCAAAATAACTTCATAGGACCTTCAAATTGTATCTTCAAGTCATTTAGTATAATCTTCATCCACAATAGTTCACAGATTCCTTGTGCCAAAGCTCTAAATTCAGCCTCAGCGCTTGATCGAGCCACTACATTTTGCTTCTTACTCCTCCAAGTAACAAGGTTCCCACATAGGAAGGTGCAATAACCTGAAGTAGATCTTCTATCACTTATTGAACCTGCATAGTCAGCATCAGTATAAGCTTCCATAGTTAGGCTCCCACCTCTTTTGAACAATAGTCCTCTTCCTGGAGAGGCCTTGAGATATTGAAGAATACGATCAACAGCCTGCAAATGTCTCTGCCTTGGGTCATGCATGAATTGGCTCACCACACTGACTGCATAAGCCAAATCAGGTCTAGTGTGTGCCAAGTAAATCAATTTTCCCACCAATCTCTGATATTGGACCTTGTCAACTTTGGCACTTTCTTCTTCAAAGCTAATTTTGTGATTTTGCTCAATAGGAACACTTGCAGGTTTACATCCAAGCTTTCCGGTTTCTTTCAGAAGGTCAAGAATATATTTTCTTTGAGAAATAAAAATGCCTTTATCGGAGTAGGCCACCTCAATCCCTAGGAAATACTTAAGTTTCCCAAGGTCTTTCATTTCAAACACTGCTGATAATTGCTCCTTAAGTAGCTGTCTCTCAGCCAAATTGTCACCTGTAATAATGATATCATCAACATAAACAAGAAGTATAGTCAGTTTTCCATCTTTCGAATGTTTGAAGAAAAGAGTGTGATCTCCTTGGCTTTGCTTATAGCCTAAGCACACCATTGCCTTTGTAAATCTCCCAAACCATGCTCGAGGAGACTGTTTTAGCCCATATAAAGTTTTCCTTAATCGACACACCTTGTTTGTTCCATCTTTTGAACCAAATCCTGGAGGAATCTCCATATACACCTCCTCCTCTAAATCTCCATGCAAGAATGCATTTTTGACATCAAATTGGTTTAGTTCCCATCCGGAGTGAGCAGCAAGTGATAGTAAGATCCGAACAGTGTTCATCTTTGCCACAGGAGCAAAAGTCTCCTCATAATCAATGCCATAGGTCTGAGTGAATCCTTTAGCCACTAGTCTTGCCTTGTACCGATCAATAGTACCATCTGATCTATGCTTGACTGTATAGATCCACCTGCAACCAACGGGCTTCTTGCCTCCCGGTCTCTCAACAATTTCCCATGTTCCATTCTTCTCAAGTGCTTTCATTTCCTCATCCATGGCTTGAACCCAATTTCTATCTTTGAATGCTTCTTGAACAGATGATGGGATTATCACAGAGTCAACAGCTGAAATAAAACTCTGATGCTGCACAGAAAGATTTTTAGTGGAGACAAATTGAGAAATAGGGTATTTCGCACAAGACCTTTTCCCTTTCCTCAAAGCAATAGGCAAATCATCTGTATCAGTGTCACTAGTGTCAGAACTGTGGGAATCACTAGTAGGAGGGTTAATTTCAGTACTTACCTCCGGTTCAAGCAATTGAAGTTGTGTCTGGGGCAGGTCGGGCTTACTTCTTCTCTGATACACCAAAGTTGGCTCACCAGCTTTAGCATTTGCTGGTGCCGAAGATGATGGTTCCTGCAAAACAGAAGATAAAGGAGGGACCAAAATAGAAGTAGGTGACTCAAATTCGGTATTTGTGGAAGCAGGATCAATAGTAGAAGGTGAGACAGGAGTCACATGCGACTCAGGGGACTCAAATGAAGGACTTGTGGATGCAGGACAAGTAGGACCAGTAGTAGGACTTAAGACAGGAGCCTCAGGTAACTCAGGTAGGACCAGAAACTCGGACTTAGATTCCAAAATACTCTCCCCCTGAAGCTGAGGATGAGTGAAGTAGGATACATTCTCATGAAACGTGACATCTTTAGAGATAAAGTACTTACGACTAGGAGGATGATAACATTTATATCCTTTCTTGTTAGGAGGATAACCCACAAAAATACATCTGACTGCACGAGGGTCCAACTTACTTCGATGTTGTTTGTGAACATGGACAAAAGCAACACAACCAAACACTCGAGATTGAAGACTCTGCAAAACATGAACAGAAGGAAACCGTGAAGTCAAAAACTGAACAGGACTAACATTACCTAACATTGGTTTGGGGACCCGATTAATCAAGTAGGCAGCAGTTAGTACTGCTTCTCCCCAGTATGAGTTGGGAACAGCCATTTGGAAGAGAATGGCTCGAGCAACTTCAAGTAAATGACGATTCTTTCTTTCTGCGACACCATTTTGTTGTGGAGTGTCGACACATGTAAACTCATGAAAAATTCCTTGTTGACTGGTAAAATTTGAAAGACTCTGATTGGCATATTCCTTGCCATTGTCAGAGCGAATTCTTTTAATGCCTTTGCCAAATTGTGTTTGCACCATGTGATAAAATCTGATAAATAATTCTGGTACTTCTGATTTATCTTTCATCAAAAAAATCCAAGTTGCTCGAGTACAATCATCAATAAATGACACAAACCATTTAGCACCCGAAACATTAGAAATAGGTGCAGGTCCCCAAACATCAGAATGTATAAGATCAAAAGGTTCAGCACTTTTAGTGGAACTAAGAGGAAAAGAGACACGATGATGTTTAGCTAACTCACAAACTTCACATTTAAAAGACTCAACTGAATGATGTAAAAATAAGGAAGGAAACATAGACTTAACTAAAGAGAATGGAGGATGACCAAGACGTTTGTGCTGAAGCCAAATTTGTGCGGCAGAATGAGAAGACTCAGCAGACTCGGTTTGCAAGCAAGAAGCCAACACCTTCGAACAATCTGGTTCATCAGATAAGTAGTATAACCCTCCCTTTTCCTTAGCAACTCCGATTATCTTCCCCGTGGTCAGATCCTGAAAAACACAATAAGAAGTGAAAAATGTTACTTTACAATTCTGATCACGAGTGAGTTTACGAACAGATAGTAAATTGTGAGAGAGTGTGGGAACATGTAGCACATCATGTAATTGAAGTGAAGGTTGCAAGTTAATACTCCCAGAGCCATCAATACGGGCATAAGAACCATCAGCAATTGTAACATAACAATTCTTCTCAGAGGAGGTATAAGAAGAAAATAAACTCGAATTGAATGTCATGTGGTCGGTGGCACCAGAATCCAAAATCCAAGCATCCTTAGGGATTTTACCGCAAACATTGAAAGATCGGGAGCATACGCTAATACCGGTCGTTGGTAGAGAACAAGACTTACTGAGAGAGTAAAGTAGGGCTTTCAAACGATTCACCTCATCCTCAGTGAATGATAAAGAGTAATCAATAGCAATATTATCAGACATCTGTGACAATAATCAAAGAACAAATGAAAAATAATCACAATGTCAATGTCCAAATTTGCCGAAAGAGCCTGACCAAATGTGAGCTTCGAATAACCCACAAACAAGAGTACCCGGGTCTTAAATAAACACCCAAAGCAACCACAAAAGGAATGTTCCTCAAAGGCGAAGCCACGTGCTAAAAAGATCTCAAAGTAACCAACAGATGCAGCCCAACAACAATAAAAAAAGGGAATAATTCCTGTAAAAACAGTGAGATATTGACCAAATTCCTCTCACAAATCAGGTACGACCCCTCAAACAGGCGAGAAAACAGTAATAATAACAGCACAAAACACTGCCACACAGCAACCAGAAGCAAAAAATACGTTGGCTTAGAAATAACCCAAAAAATGAAAGTTCCCAAAACTGGAAAATCACACCTGAAACAGAAGGAGAATGCAACGATCTACCACTGAACGGAAAAACGGAGTCAAAAAATTACACCGTGGCGGCGCGTGGGTCCCACGCGCTCGAGAGATCCCTGGAGCAAAGCTGCGCGTGGCGGCGCGTGAGGTGGTTTCCGGCGGAGATTTTTCTGGGGTTGGCTGGTTCTGAAATTCCGATTCTTATGGTATGGTCCGTGTCTTGATACGATGAACGGTCAGCGATGAAAAGAGGCTTCTCCTTCTGCGTGAACAGTACTTCTGCGTGAACAGTAACTTTGGAGAGTGAACAGTAAAAGGGCTGTTGTCACCTAGGAAAGAAATAAGGCACAATGAAGGTGCCAAAAAAGGGCTGCACTGAAAGAGTGAAAAACAGCAAGACAAGCCGCAATGAAGGCGGGAAAGAAAGACCGTAATGAAGACGGCTAGGGTTTATGCGGAAGCAAGGCCCTCAAGAACGAGAGCTCTTGATACCATGTAGAAAAAGAAGACACGATATTGGTCACGCAGTTCGGCCAATCTTTGCCTACGTCTGCGACTACAGAGCAGCTGTAGTTCCGTCTTATTAATTGTGTAATTGTAATTTGAGTACAAGCACTACTGAGTTTAAATAGGCTACTTAACGGGCCAGGTAAATGGGCCGAATACATATATAAATAAATCTACTATTTACAACATATTTCAACAGTTGTTTTCTTTTAATATGAATAATGAATTTAATGTTTCTTCAGGTTCCTTGGCATGTTCCATGTGGTGGCGTTTGCTACGGAGATGGAAATTTGGTCTTCATAGCAAATGATTGGCACACTGCTTTGCTACCAGTGTATCTGAAAGCATATTATCGCGACCATGGTTTGATGAAGTATACAAGATCTGTTCTTGTGATTCATAACATAGCTCACCAGGTTCGTTCTTAATCTTGACGTAAGGTCAATTGATTGTTCTTTATGGTGAAGAAAGAAGCATACATACATCACTATAACAATGATTGACACTCCTAGATAATAACCTTCTATCTTGGTTAAATATAAAGAGTTTTAAATCGAGAACAATGTTTCCCCATATGAGAGACTACTATGATAGTGTGATTAGATTGCATGGTTGTAGACTATTTTGTGTTTTTCCTTACACGCACAGCGAGTTTATATTGTACTCCTCTGGTCCTATTTATAAGAAAAATTGAATAACAGATGTATCTAAGCTATAATATAGACCAGATACATTAGTTATTCAATAAATCTAAAACTGCAAATTTTTCTTATAAATAGGACCAGAGTAGTATGTAGAAGGAACACTCATCCACTTGCTTTACTCACAGGGTCGCGGTCCACTTGATGATTTCAACGTTGTGGATTTACCTGGAAACTACATAGACCTTTTCAAATTTCACGACCCCGTAGGAGGCGAGCACTTCAACATTTTTGCAGCTGGTTTAAAAACAGCCGACAGAATTGTAACTGTTAGTCATGGATATGCATGGGAGCTAAAAACTTCAGAAGGTGGTTGGGGTTTACATCGTATCATAAATGAGAATGACTGGAAATTAAGAGGTATTGTAAATGGCATTGACACAAAAGACTGGAATCCCCAATATGATATTCACTTGACATCAGATGGCTACACTAACTACACTCTCAACACTTTGCATAGCGGCAAACGCCAATGTAAAGCAGCCTTACAAAAAGAACTCGGTTTGCCTATCTGTGAGGATGTTCCGATGGTTGCTTTCATCGGAAGACTGGATGATCAAAAGGGTGTTGATCTCATAGCTGAAGCAATTCCTTGGATGATGAGTCAGGATCTGCAACTAATCATGTTAGGAACTGGAAGGCCTGATTTAGAACAAATGCTAAGGCATTTTGAATACCAACATAAGGATAAAATAAGAGGATGGGTTGGCTTTTCTGTGAAAATGGCTCATAGGATAACAGCAGGTTCAGATATATTGCTCATGCCATCAAGATTTGAACCATGTGGATTGAATCAACTGTATGCTATGAATTACGGAACAGTTCCTGTTGTACACGCGGTTGGGGGGTTGAGAGATACGGTGCAGCCTTTTAATCCATTTGAAGAATCTGGTCTTGGATGGTTATTTGATAGTGCAGAAGCTAATAAGTTAATAGATGCATTGGGAAACTGTTTATATACTTTCAGGGATTATAAGAAGAGTTGGGAAGGACTTCAACAAAGAGGGATGTCACAGGATCTTAGTTGGGATAATGCTGCTCAGCAATATGAGGAAGTTCTAGTTGCTGCTAAATATCAATGGTGAATTATTTGCATGTAGTTACTTTATCTTAAGAGATTGATAAATATGGAGGCTGAATGGTTTCAGAGTCAGAGTCTTGTGCTAGGGGAAGGAACTGAGCAAAGGGCAAATCAGTCATTGCCATAACCTTCATGCATGTGGATCTTGGAGGAACATTTTTGTCATGTGAACTAAGGTTTATGTAATACAAGTTGGTACACCTGTCATTATCTTGCACATATCAATGTAGTTAGCTGAAGTCAATTGAAAAATAAATTAAGCTTGAAACCTTCTTCTTTGTGCTAAAGGGAAAAAAGGAGAGAAGATAGTATTACCCTTTACAAAGGGGTCTCTCTCTCTCTCTCTCTCTCTCTCTCTCTCTCTCTCTCTCCCCCTTTGAGGTGTTGTTTTATATGCATAAAGTAGGAAGAAAGGGGAAAGGAAAAAGAGAGAAAACTCACTTTTCATTGTTTGATTGAGAGGAGAAATAGAAAGGAAAGAAAATGAGTCTCAAAAAGTTTGATCTCACTATTAAAAAGAATGGGAGGAAACATTATGTTTTTATGAAGTCTATATTGTTTTCCTCATCATAATCCATTTTTATTTAGAGGTATTTATGTTATTTCATATATGTTTTTTCTTTCTTATTTTCTCTACATTTAAACAAGAAGTGAGAAAACTTTTTAGCTTTGTATTCTTTCATTTCTCTCCTAGCAAACTACCATAAAGTTATCTCATTTTGCAATATCTTTTCTTCACTTTCTTTCCACCATATTTCTTTTGAGGCTTAATTGCACTTTTAGCCTCCTAGATTTTGCGATTGCGTGATTTTGGTCCTTAAGGTATCATGATTGTTCGATTTTGGCCTCTCAAGTTTCAATTATAAAAATTGAGTCATCCAAATATTGTGATTGTGTGATTTTGGAGTATCCCATTTGGGTATACCTAGAGGGACCAGAATTAGAAGTTAAAATCATAAAATCACACAATTGCAAAAAATAGAAATGACATTGTTTTTCCATTAAAAATTGAAAGGTAATTAGAATGCGAATGCGAGGATCAAAACTGCACAATTGGGATACTTCAATAACCCAATTCGCCTAATTAACATCTGGAGACCAAAATCGCACAATTTAGGTACCCAGCACTAAAAGTGCACTTAAGCATTCTTTTGAACCTTATAGTGTGTCTCAATAAAATATAGATCGTAGTTGGAAAATAAGGTTCATGTGAGTTGCAACGACAATCCAGTTTACATGTCTATTGTTTGTATATGTCACAACTTTGTTATCGCCAATAATAATCACTGCACAAACTAATTATGTTTTAATGGTAAAATTGACTGTATCTCTTGCACAAGTTTTGTGAACCAAAACATTTTATGTAATTAAAACTTTTTCGAAATTCATTTGATCAATAAAGTAAATGCGAAAAATTTAATACCAATTGAACACTTCAACAACCAAACAAATACAAATTAAAACTCAACCGATAACAAAAATCAACTCTACCATAAGGTGTACATCTTTTCAATCCTTTGAAAACACAATGTACTTAGTCACAATTAAAAGACCTTGCTGAAACAACAAAATTCTTAGAGTCGATCCGATCAAAAATTTAAGTCTAATAATCTAAATCACTAATCAAATACCGCCAGAAAGGGGACAACAACCCTTTATAAAATCACCAAAAACATGGACTCTTACATAAAATATGTATCTGTTAGGTCAAGAATATGAAATAACATTCGAATAGTGTCTCTCCTTGATGTTGGTAGAAAAAATGTGGCCATAGCATCGAAGCAATCTGCATATTAAGTGTTATCCAAACTCTTTTTATTTGCATCTTTGTTCACTTTCTCGCAATAAGTTTTGCCCTCCTTCTCTACTAGGTTTCTTTCCATTATGTAGTAATTGAGTTATAAATATTTTTAATACATACTTATAAAAAGGAAGGGGGCTACCCCCATCGTGAGAGAAGAGAGGGAAGAGGTTCTACTTACCGACCCAAAAAAAAAAGGAAAGCATGATCCCTTAAACACGTGGAGAAAAGGAAGTAGAACCAGTTTAAGGTGCGTCATGTGAAAATCGTCTAATCGACCGGTTTGAATAGGGCAAATATAATTTCAAGCATTTTCGTGTCATCTCAAGAATCCCTTTTAGGATCCACTTCTCTAGTTACTCTGTGTTTGATTTAATTTTTCATTGTTATTTGTTTTTTCGTCGATTCGTTTTAAAGAAAATACGTTAATGTATTTTCTTTTGCTAAGGGTCACTAAAATGACTTCTTTGTGTCACAATTAACCACAAGTATAACAATTTCAAATATTTTTATACTCAAGTTAAATTATGATTTATGGTGGGTAAAATTTTACCAGAATAACTGAAATGTGCCTGAATTCCAGTTCAATTTTGAATTGAAATTCGAACTATGCCTTTTTTTTGTTGAAAACTATGCCTTAATACGATATATTAAATCTCAAATATTTTTTGTATTCAATCACTTCATTTATAAAATAAAAATATAATCAAGCAGGTGTTAATACAATTAACCATATGGTATATAGTAAGAAAGCAACAATCAAAAATCAAAAAATCTCAGAGTTTAAGATAGGTCATTTTAATTTTGGTGCCCAATTTTGTGGATACAAATGCGTGGTTATTTTGATATGATATTAATAATTCTCGATGACCAAATTGGACACCAAAATTATTGTTAGTGACGAAATTGCGTATTCACTCTAAACAAAATGACAAAAGAAAAGGTAATTTGCAACGACTTTATAAGCTTGGCATACTGATCAATATTGATATGTTGATTACTAAGGGTATGTTTGAGAGGGGGTTTAAGGAGGGGAGGGGAGGAATTGAAAAAAATTATTCTGTATTTTAATATGTATTTAAGATTTTAAAAAAGTAAAAAGAATAACATGATAGATAACATACCCTAAAACATTTTAATATGTATTTGGTCAAAAAAAAAACAATATAGTAATTTTAGTCACACTTCATTTATGCTTATTGACATTATATAGCTTACTCAATTTTAAATTGAAAAATAAGTCCTCCCCTCCATTCCCCTCCCAACACATACCCTAAAACATTTGCCAATCAAAATACATTCATTGTGGTCAGAAAATCAAAATCGTCAAATAATGATCAAACAACTCACATTCCGAGTTCGTGTTTTGAATCCGATTTGTGAGGTTGAAATATGAGTTGTCCAATCTTTCATTTCTTAACCTATGGAAGTGTCCTTGGGAGGAAAAAAAATGAAATGTCAGTCTTATGTTAGTGTTAGAGGAACCTTCTGGTCTTTAAATTCATGGATCAATGCACAGAAATAAATAAGCCCTTTTTTTGTTGCAATGAAGGTAGGTGCTACACCCCAAGTGAAAAAGGTTGTTTATTGGTAGGTTAGGTGACAACTAATCAATTGAAAATTCTATACAAGGTTTTCTTCTATTCATGATAACTTCAATTCAACAATTTCAGCAAAACAGTGCTATCATGCTGCAGAATGTCAACTCCTATATAATGTATGATGGAATATTAGCAACATCATCTAAGATGGTACACATAATTTCTTGCTGTAAAAATATTTACATCACCAACCAATCAGAAACCATGGTACGAGTGACTTTTAAGATTGTTGAGATAAAACCAAACATTTTTTATGACGTGTTATTTTATGATTGGTTGACATTGTAAAGAGTCTCCTATACCAACAGTGTATGTAAATTAAATTCATAAGAAAAATGCACCGTCTTGTTCAAACATCCGATATGATATAGTGCTATAGCTGCTAAATGAAAAAACTAACGGACAAATCGCAAATCATGGTCAAAACTCAAAAGCAAGTTTGTTAAAATTTCGCTACGTTATAGCGCCACTATACCCGCTATTTGACAACTCTGGAAAAGAAAAAAAAAAACATTTCCTTTTGCCAAGTGCTAAGTGAGCCACCAGAAATTAGTGAAAACCACATTAACATGTACCTGAAAATAATATATATACCTAATTGTTTGAGATACATAACTTGTTTTAAAATAATGTATGTAATATACCCCAAATCAACAGTTAGGATGTGGAATAACTTTATAAAAGTTACTCTTAGGGTAACTTGAACCCCACTATATATATATATATATATATATATATATATATATATATATATATATATATATATGAGTTAGGATATATTGATACCAGGTGTCAAACTTAGCGACTTACACCAACTAATAACTTTGCGTATAAAATGAAATTTATCAATCCGACCGTTGAATAATGTGATATTATCTTTGAGATCATATATGTCAAATTTCATAAAAATCCGAAATTATTTGATGGTCCATTTCACTACTCTATTTCGATGGTTAATATGTTATTTAAAAGATAAACAAATGCGTGTTGTTAGATAACACACCTTTGAGTATCCAATTTTTTTGAAATTTAATATACATGATCACAAGGGTAATATAATGTTATTCAACGGTTAGATTGATAAATTTCATTGTCTACATGAAGTTATTAATCTCTCTCTCTCTCTCTCTCTCTCTCTCTCTCTCTCTCTCTATATATATATATATATATATATTACTCAGTGATGTATTATTGACCGATATGAATGATATGAGGGGTGTCAATAATGAATAGTAGGGTGTTAATGACAACCACCTATCTGAAATTGAAATAGCCAGAAGCTTGTCATTTCTTTTAATTAATTCTGCCAACAAAGTCTCCATGCAAGGCAAACAAATAATGATTTTCAGAAGAATATTAGCAACAACTTTATTGGACATGTTCCTCACAAGTAATCCATTTTTTTAAAAAGTCAATACTTCTTAAGAAAACTATCACTTAAAAAGGCAAATATGTTGAATTTTAAAAAAAATAAACTAATCATGAAGAGTGCATTAAAGAGTGTGTCAAGAAGAGTACATTGCTAGCATTGCTCTATTGATATGATTACTCAAAAATTGGCAGTTAAAAAGACAGGAAAAAAAAAACTTCTGATATAGTTCGAGTGTAACACCCAAAACATACAAAAAATGTGGAAAAAAGCAGTTATATATGGAGGATGATTACTATTAGTATTACTATTATTCAAGGTTGACAAAAAATGTGGGAAGATGCAATTATATATTGAGAAACAGGTAGATATTCCAGAAGAATTTTCATATTGCAGACTATGAATTCTAGAAAGTAGAAACCAATAGCTAGATCTTACCAAATTATGCTGAAAAAGTGTCCGAATCGAACACCGACACTTCAATTACTTGCATTTACCTGTCAGTATCAGTGTTGTGTCCGGTATCTGTGTCGGTGTCTCATACCTAGATTTTAGGTTTATTGCAAATGAAAGCAATCAAGTAATGCCACTGATATTTTAAGTTTTAACACATCTTCATGCAGAAATGGTTTGAACAAAAAAAAAACAAATGAATATTTATTTGTAAACACATTGTGCATATTAAAAGTAACATATAATCAAAGCTTACAGAACTTGATGTCATGTCGATATAAGCAATTTCCAGCGATATAATCTAAGCGGATTTTATGGATTAAATCTTCAATTTAGTTCTTAAACTTACACAATCTCGTTAGCTAGTCCCTAAAGTTTGTGTCATCCTTCTATTTAGTCCCTAAAGTTTTATAAGTAGTCCTCAGAGAGACTAATGAGACAAATTTCACAAAAAACTTAAGAGACTAATGAAATGGTGTTCACAAATTTTAGAGATTATTTATTAATGCCATATACTATAGGGACCAAGTAGAAGAGATGTAAATTGGGAGTTTACTCTTATTACAGAAAAACAAGAAACAAAGGAAGGAGGGAAAAAAAACATATTTCAGGATTAAAATTTGTTAGTGTACTTATACAAACAGATAACATGTATAATAAGTACAAGGCTCAAGAAGCAAAGGAATAAACAGAAGTCCAATAAACATGGACCAGATATACAACACAACAAACTATAGAATGAGACATCAAATAAGAAAACAGTAATCTTCAGTGAGAAAATTCAATTTCCAGAAAAAAAATGCATACAAACAGAAAACCAAACTTTACATATATACCTGCATAATAAATGTCCTGTATTTGAGCAATCCATTCCATGGTTAGCATCCCAGACAGGATTTGGATCCTCTGCTGCGCGCAGCACAAGATCCGCGTCCTCCCAGGCAACCTCTCCTACAAGAGTCTGCCTGCAATGACAACCTAATCACTGAAAAAAGAGAAAGTGTACGTACATCACTGTTTAACCGCGAAATCATGCAACAAAAACCAAAATATTAAGCTTCTATGGAAATGTAAGGCTTGTAAGTTTCACATGAATATTTCATAAGATTGAAACAAACTTGACAATGTTGAGATGTATCATGCATGTTCATGAGACCAGAACAAGAAACTTACTCTATTTATTGTAGCACCGACACTTCCGGTTGAAGACGTGCTCAGACACTCAGACACTGACATTGACACTTCAATTACTTGTATTTTTCAAAATTAATATTGGTGTCTGCGTGTCAGTGTCGTGTCTGGTGTCTATGTCGGTGCTTCATAGATTGTAACCTGCAGTAGGAATTTCTCACAAATATGAATTAACAACAACAATTTAGAGATAACACAATTCAAAACCCTTATGCAGCAAGTATTGAGAATATAAATCTTGAATGCTAAAGAAATAAACTGAAATAAATGTTTTTATATTTTCAAGTATAAACCAACTAAACTTTGTATGAACCCAAAGTTCCTTACAACTTATTGCCAAATGGCTTATTTAAAGACATTCTAATTCCTAAAAATGAGAACATATAAGAGAAATCAAATAACTTCTCTACTAAAAGGGCAAATTAAACATTCTATATTGATTCAATTATCCTTCTCATGCCAATAAATCAAAAGGATGTTGTTGTTATTGCCCTCTCCTTTGTAACCTACTTCTTGATCTTTCGAACTTTCTTCGTCGGTCCCGGAACTTCTAACCTACCAACAGAACAACCGCATCTAGCTCGAAGCACAAGAACAGCTCTTCCATTAGGTGGTGCCATCTTCTTAAGTTCAGCTTCAAGTTCTCTATGATGATCACGCGGTAATTCGAATAAACCTTTCTTAACACCACCACCAGAACCACCAGAACCGCCTTCTTTCGCGAAAGAAGGCGAATTCTTCACACACTCTTCAGTCTCTAATTGAATATCAAACTCAGCAGCTTTCTTCAAACCCTTACAATTTGGATTACCACAATAATTACTAGTACAAGCAATAACACCCCAAGTAGCTAATGCAGCACATAAAACACTTAATCCTATAGATATATAAATTGAAGGTGCAATAGAAACTTCTTCTTTAACCAAAAACAATACTACTTTTCCAATCTGAATTGACTTAGTAATCAAAAATTCTATGTAAGGGAAGAATAAAAAACCACAAGCACAAACAACAGCAATGAACATAACAACATCAACCATAGCTGATCTAGATCGATCACAAGGTGGAATCTGAAGAGAAATTGATGAACTGTTGGGGTTTCTTCTATTCCTTTGAAGGTTATTGCTTTGTCTTGATTTTGAAGAACCAAAATCAATTGAATTCGCCATAGTTGATGATGGAGGTTGGTCAACGGACTTGCAGAGAGAGATTGAGTTATGGAAATAGACCATTTCAAAACACCCAACAACCTTAAAAAACAAAAAATCTCGAATTCGATTTTTAGATCAAACCCAATAATATTTAACCAAAATTGGATCGACCCAGAAATCTAAAACATGAAAAGATTGTAACTTTGAAGTGATCTGGGCACAGATAAGATCGAATTTTGTCGGTACCCAGATGGATCAAAATTCACAAAAGGTGAATTTTTTATTTTTTTCCCCCTTTTTTTCTTCTTCAAATTTCAATCCAATATGTGATGATCCAATTGAAGAGAATCCAAAAATTAAAAGGGTGGAAAAATTAGAGTGTGGAAATGGGTTTTAGGCCGGTTTGGAGGGATTGCAGAAAGAGTTAGAGGAGAAGCAAAGAAAACAAAGAAGGGTCATCATCATTCACTGATTTATTATCATCATATGAAATCAGCAAAGTTTATTATATATATATCTTTATAAGAGTCGTAATATAATACATGAGTTACATACACGGCAACACAAGAGAAAATGAAAAGGCATAAGCACTTACAAAAGTGCTTATGTGAAGGATTTGACTTGGGCTATGTGATGATGAAGAATGAGATCTGCTTGGGATGGGCTTGGATTCACTTTTTTTTTTTTTTTTTTGCAAACTAGTTTTCTAAATGATGTGGGAATGATTTAGTGGGGTATATCCTATGGGCTTGACCCACTTTACTTTGTTTATATTTAATTATTATTATGAACAAAAACAACAAAAGAAAATGTGGTCATTATGTGTGGTAATATGTCTCTCTATCTCTCTTTACTTGTATATTTTTCTTTGTTTTTTTGGACAAAAGATATCAAGGGTTGGGAGTATTGGAGAAGCAAATCCAATAATGGTGGAGCGCCGAGTGTATGAATGTGATATTTCCTTAGGTGCAAGAAATTCGAGTCCTTACATATGATATACAGTGGAGGTAAATGATAACATACATGATAACATAAGATGACTTCATATATCAACGGAGACATTCAAATCCCTTACTAAATGCAAGTCATTACGAGTCGTACAAATTTTTGGAAAACGAAAATAGTTCATAACACATAGTCATAAACATTTTTACTAAATGCACGGCAGTAACTCAAGTAAATAAACAACCATAATTCAAATACAACTAAAATACTTTGACTTTAGAACATAATCCTAATAATTAGCTATATGAGACTTCTTGACTTGAGTCTTCTTGATTGAGTCCTCTTATCTCTGAATCATCTTGACCTGAATCTTCTTATCTTCGATTCTTTTTGACGTGAGTTGTCTTGACTCTTGAGAAGGCATTATACATCGTTGTTTATGACAGTCTTCTCATGGTTTGACTTCTTGCTTTCGTGGCTTTTAATATCACTTAAAGTCTTCTCAAAATACTTCAATAATCATATAATCTTCCTTGAGTAGTGATTATGGTTACCTATTCTAAATAATCACTCAAGAAGACACATTAGGCACATTAAATCAGAGAACTTAACTTTCTCATCAAAAAGGCTGGTTAACCATCAAAACCATTTGAGAGATTTTTCCTCAACAATAGAACATAAAAACAGTTAGCTTTAAATAGTCATTGCAGAGTAGGATGAGAGGGATATCGTTGCTGAATATGTACCACTTCCTTAGAGATGTACGATCTTCAGATCATGTATGATGATTGCAGTCACGTTGGTTGGGAGATTGACAGGACAACCTATAGAGGGAGAGCGACGTAGGTGTATGGTTCACCAAGGTTTTTCGAGACGAGGTGGATAAGGGACGTGCATATAGCACATTGGTCACCCTTCAATTGCATTTGAGAGGCACATGGAGTAGAACACCATGACTACATACATGTGGAGCCGCTTAGACGCTGAGTCTAGTGATCTTACGATAGATAGTGGGAGCCACGATCTTTGAGTTCCTACAATTCCGAAGTTGGAGGAGTCGGGAGCCATGGTCTCTTTTTGTACAGTTATATCAGTCAGCCAGTCAGTCAATCAATAATCAGTTAGTGGTGGGAGGTTGGACCATCTCTGCTGTTGCTGCACTATCGTTTCTGGTACTGGACTGTGTTGTTGTCTCGGAGTCACCCTTGCGAGCTCCCATTCATGGAGATAATCAAATGCCTACTTGTGGAAAAAAGTAATCGGTTTAGTCACTCCCTCCCACACCTTTTCGTTCTGGCGTTTCCAGATTGCCCAAAAGGTCATGGTCGCCAGCTGTTGTTGTGTTTCAGTCAAGCTGTCAAAAAAATCAAACAAACAATTAGCAAAACCAGTAGCATTGTTGATGCAGTTTAAGACAACAGTGAGCATTGGTTGCGGTTCCACATTGCTTTTGCATCAGCACAGTGGAAAAATAAATGCACATCGTCTTCGTTTCCCTCATCACACAAAGAGCAATGCACTTCACACATCAAATCCATTCTAGTCGGCAGGCAACCCCTCGCAACTCTCCAAAGTAGCAACTTCGCTTTGTGTTGTATAAGCTTGTAACCCCTAATTAGTGTGAAACCAGTTGTAACGCTACAAGACAAAAGGAGTTGGATCCCAAATAAGGCAGTTGAGTTCACTTTCAAGTCTTCCTACTCAACCTTATTCATAGTGCGTCGTCTTTATCATAAAAGGATAGAATTTGCATTTGGAAAAATGATGTTTCCTCTAAAATTGGTGTCTTTGGTCGGAGATTCTTAACGAATAGATTAGCCACAAGAGAATCATTGAACTTTAGAGGTATTACTAGCGGTATGCCCGTGTGTATGCACGAGGCACCGTCGTGTTCTTTCTATGAATCAGCACAGATAGAATTTAATTAGTCCAAATATTACTCGGTGGAAAGCACGAGGGAGTGAAAAAAGTTTCAAAATGTGTGCGAGAGAGAGTGAAAAATGTTTGTTTATATTCTAAGAAGAATAAATGTTCATTACTAGAAAAATGGCAAATTGCAACCAAATTAGAGACCGAATATATTCGGTCACTATAGAAACCGATATAGAGACCAAAATGAGATAGATAATGTAATTCTATTGTAGCAACTGATTATTAAAAAAATAAGTTTAACAAAAAATAATGCAATAATTGTTGTTTGGACTAAAAACTTTCAGCCAACTTTCATTGTCAATTTGCGCGTACAAGAAATTAGTATGTCCTTTGTCCTTTAGGTTTGATATTAGTGGTCATTGCCAATAGTCAAGATGGATTAGACCATTCATAATCAGTAGAAAAGCACTCAAGATAAGTTTAATAAGCACTTAATTCCTTTTCTATCTTTGACGTTTAAATTTTTTCATTTGAACCATTATTATATGTTGATCTTTTCATTAGAAGTTCCAAATCATATAGGTTTCGACTTGTGAGCATGTACTTTCCTGTTGTTTTAGGTTCTTGCCTTTATTGGTACATTGCTATTATTTGGCCAAATGGTAGAACCAACCTAAAGTGCTAAGGTACCAACTTTTAAGTCTTTAGTCTGGTTGGTGGTTTAGGAAGAAAAAATGATGTCATGATAGCATTATAACAATACTTTTCAGTGTATTAAGTAGTGATTAAGTAGTGATGCAGTTGAAGAAAGCGATGCTCCTATTTTTTAGTTTACCACTATTATATGTCTCAAGTAGTAACTCAGTTTGCGAGCTTAGAGATACCGAAAGAGTATAAGAATAAGGCACTGAGTTTAAATTTTGGAGATTAACATTTCTCCTACTTCTCTAACAATTAACAATTAACATTGTCTATAAAAAAATTACCACTATTATTTTTTGATAAAAATCTTAAATGGAATATCTTTACTTTTTTCGAAATTAGACAAAACTTAAGTGGTTTTTTTGGTACCCCCTCATTGACCCTATACCCTCATAACCCATTTTATCCCCAAAATACCCCTCAAACTTTTAACAAAGTTTAATTGAAAATTGTTTTTCCGAAGGATTTCCGGAATTATGTGAATTTTTCCGGAACTATGTGAAAAAACGGCTTCCGGAAGTATGTTAAATAAGGTATTTCCGGAATTCCAAAAAAATGACTTTTACACACGGTTTTGTCCATAGGTAAAAGGTTTTTTCGAAAAAATGACTTTTACCCACGGTTTTGTCCGTAGGTAATAGGTTCTTTTTTAAAAATGACTTTTAGCGACGGTTTTGTTCGTAGGTAAAAGTCATGTATTTTTTTAGGATTTCTGGAAATACCATATTTCTGGAAATAACATATTTCCGGAATGTTTTTTAAAAATCCACGACTTTTACCTACGGACAAAACCGTGGGTAAAAGTCCATTTTTTTGATAAAAACCTTTTACCTACGGACAAAGCCGTGGGTAAAAGTCAATTTTTCTGAAAAGTCCCAAAAAAAATTATTCCAAAAATACCCCATTTTAACATAATTCCGGAAGCCATTTTTTTGGGAATTCCGGACATACATTTTTTTACATGATTCCGGAAACCTTTTTTCACATAATTCCGGAAATTTTCACGTAATTCTAGAAATCCTTAACAAAATACCTTCCGGAATCATGTCTTTATAGGTAATTTCAATTTTTTTTTAAAAAAAATCAGGGGTAAAATCGTCTGTTTGGCATATTTAGGGGTATAGGGTATGATGGGGGGTAAATAAAAGCCCAACTTAAGTATAGTTTTGTTTCCTAAATTTATATTAGAGTTAAACTGAAATATTTAATACATACCACATGTTATTATAATTGGTGAACAACACTAACCAAGTCATATAAGTTTGTACATAAGTTTTTCCTTTTCAAATTCAAAATTAAACTTATCATTTAAAAACTTGGCAATAAACAATAATTGATGGAAATAAGTATGCATAGGAGCTAATTCATATTTAACCATTGTATATTTGTGGATTTCCTTTAAATATACACTCATAAATCATAATATACTTTACAAAGTATAATTTTTCTTAATAAGCAATAAAGTGTTAGTAGTTAGTAATTAGTTAGGGGAGGGAGAAATGTTAGTTTTCAGGATTTGAACCATGAACTCCTTCTTCAAACTCCTTTGTATCCCTTAGCTCACCAGTTAAGCTCCCTTCTTGAGACTTTTACAAAGTATAGTGATTTGTCCCAAATCTCTTATTTACTAGTTAATATAGTGATACCGAGCCCTTCTTTCATATGCAGGAACTATCAAGTTGGGTAGGCTAAATTGTGTCTTCCTTTCATAACTAGTAGCTACAAAGGCACCTAATGCTCAAGTTAGTTGTTCCAAAACACAATGGGGTAATCTTCATAAAAAAACCTAAAATACCATTGATTAAAAATTAAAAAAATTCATTTACCTCTCATTTTTCTCGTGCACACACCACTCAAACATTATCATAAATTGTTTTTACGACAAGTATAATGTTCACCTTCTACCATAAATAGTTGATTTACAATAAGAAGTTTTTCAAACTCCATACCGCAAATAACATATATAAGGTATGGATTTTTTACTGTTAAAAGCTAATTTACGGTATTGTGTTTGAAAAACTCCGTACGTCAATTCAAGAACAATGTCAATCCAAGAAGCATTCTCCTTACAATTAAATCCCGCAATGAGAAAAACCTAAGCACCATCAACTATATATCTTTATAATGAGTTGCATAAGTTTCATTCAACTTCGAAGGACTAAGAACAAAAAGGCAACATTTTTCGTACTTAATACAACAGGATCAATATGTAGCTGGTATAGATGACATAAAGATTTCAATGTTATCAGAGACATATGTTGGGTGCATCCGGATTCCGGAGGACATAAATTTTGTTGAATACGTTTTACTTGTGACGGTCGGTCATTTATAGCTCGTTAGCAAAATGGTTCGCTTTATGGTAGATAGTCACAAACTTTAGCTCGGCAGCACACGTGTTTTTTGATTTAGTCATTAGGTTTATTTTCATTAATCATTGAAAGTTAGCCATGTAATGTGTCTTTTCATGAAGTTATTATGTTTTGGGTTCGAAAAAATTGTTATGGAGATGAAAAAATAGTTCCAGAATAAGTGCCTTAAAACAATTTAAAAAAACAAATCTATGTAGCATAAACTAGCTAATTTATCTTTGGCATGTTTTTCTAAAAGGTGATAAATGTTACCTAAGAGTATATTAGACAACATTTTAAGACTATTGCCATAAAATGAGTGGTTTATACTACACTCTTCTCGCAACACTGGGTAAGTGTTCTCTAAACACTATATGGCTACATTTTTAAACAGTTTCTAAGTCATTTTGTTTGCAACTTTTAATAACTGTTCCCTTTTCTTTAAGTAGGAAGATTTTTAAACGGACACACTTGGTTATCCTAAAAGGTTACATTTCTTCTATTGTTGCCTTTGAAATTAAACTTAAAAAGTTTATTTAAAAAAAAAGATTCAAACTGAATTAAAAAAGTTAAAAGAAAGTTTTACCTAATAGTTGAGTCTTTCTTTTCACCAAAAATAACCAAGGAGTCTCTCTCGTTCCGTCTTCACTCACTAGCTCCATCTCAATCGCTCTCCCTCCGTTCCAAAACTTTGGTTCTTTTGACATGTTTCACACATATTAAAAAACCATCAATTTATACTCCCTAAAGACTAAAGTACCCTTTTGTAGCATTAACTCCCAATTTGTATTTTGTTTTTACAAACTGGAATTGTTGGTAGGATAAATGCGGCTGATATTAACTTGGAAAGAGAAAAACAAAAAGCAGCGCTATCCTATACTCCTTCATTTTGTTAAATGAATTGTTTTTGCAATTCTTATTCCACTTTTACTGAGAACTGTTCATATCCTACTACTATTCCACTTTTGCAATTCTTATTCCACTAAGGTTTCAATTAGTATAAATTTTTTTCACAATGTTTCAATTAGTGTGATGGACGTTGAGGAAAATGTAAATGGACGGTATTCAAGTGCAATATGAACATTGAGGGTCAGTGGATGATTTACATATGTGTTATGTGTTGAAAATGTAAATGGAAAGTTCCACTGTCTTGGGACTTCAAATTAAAAATAATGGGACAGTTAAATTTAACTAGGAGATTTATTAAAGATAAAGGGTAAGTTTGGAATACTTAGGTAAATTATACATTGGTATGTTAAAAGTACGATTGTTTTGGAACAAAAAAAGAGGCCAAAAGTACCAAAGATTAGGAACGGATGGAGTAATTTTGTATAGAAAAGAGAGATTGTGAGTTAGTTTACCAAATTGACCTTCATTAATGACATTGGAAACATAAAAAGTAGAATTGTAAGAAGAGATATATTAAATAATAAAAGGTATGACTGGAAAAGAAAATTGATGTTGCATTGGTATTCTAAAAAGTCGTGTATTGTGGGACAAATTTTTTTGGTTAGAAATTCATATAATATGGGACGGAGGGAGTAGTTTTAAAAGATATATACTATAAATTAGTTGTTTATCGTAAATCAGTTGTTTACCCTACACACCTATCGAAACTGTCTATCATAAATTAACTAATTTGCGATACACATTTTATCAAAATGTGCATTGCAAACTACCTAATCTACAGTACAACTTAAAACAACTGTGTACCATAAATAGCTAATTCACAATACACAGTTTTTGAAATATTCTATATACCATTAACTAACTATTATGGAAGAAAAGAGTACATACCATAATTATATAATTTACATTAACCCTATAACACTTCGATGAGATGATATAGGTCTCTTCCAGCTTAATCAAGATTCTGGGTTCGAATCCAGTCTTGAGCATGCAGTAGTGTTAAATCTCTTGAGGGATAGTTTTGCCGTCCGTTGTGGTATACCCAGTTTATACCGGGGGATAAAATCTAATTTACATTAGATACGGAGAGTTTCAAATTTAGCTAAACTTTTATAGGTATTTTAATCTTTTCATGTATTGGGGAGGCGCGCCTCAAAATTGAGGGTGACTTTAGTATCATCCTTTTAGTTCCACATTGTCAATGCGGGAGAATAAAAGAATGAGTCTTGTGCTTTTAACACCCCATTTTCCCTTTATGCAACTCCTTATTTCATTTCCCTTGTTGCTCAAATATGAAAAGAATGGAAAAATACGGAGTTGCATAAAGGGAAAAATACGATTTTTTGAGCCATTATGAAAAGAATGGAATAATACGATTCGGAGCAAATATGAAAAGAATGGAAAAATACGATTTTTTGAGCAAAATTAGGTAGAATGAAAATCGTATTTTTCCTTATTTCTACACAAAATTAGGTAGAATGAGTTAGTATCCGAAAAAAAAATCTTTTTTCTAAATTGCACCATTTGGTAGTTCATCAATACATCACTTGCACGTACTATTTATAGTTAATACAATAATTTTTTTGAAGAAATGGTTAATGCAGTCATAGTATGTTGTAGGACATTCACATGCACTTTCCCTGGGAGATCTTATTTTTTTGGTAACCCTTTGTGAATACCTTACCCATAGTATGGAATTGTTTGAATGTGATGATGCTTCTACCTAGGTATTTCTTCATGGGATCGTGATTTTGGAAGTGGCTTGTTCTTTCTAGTGATCAACTCGTAGGATGTCGTCCTTCGTAGCAACTTATCGTTTATTAATCCTTGGCTCCTTGCTTCTTTTTTTTCTGGTCAATAGTGATTTGATTTATATAACCGGGTCAGGCCCAAACCAAAGCACCCAGTGGGCGACAATATGTGGATCCAACTGCACAAACAACACAACATTACACATGTGGGACTTATAGCGAATAGCCCAATTGACATTGAAACCGGATTCCGGGTTACCCAAAAACTAGATAGACAAAAGTAGTTGAGGAAATAAAAGCATCCATAAATGACTATGTATGCAGATCCCCAGATACCCTAATTTAGCGAAGAACCTTAACATCATGCGTCACGCCGCAGAACCACACAACACACGAACTCCTCTTCAACCTTCAGTTTTCAGTTTCTTCTGCAGATCCAAGTTTCTTCTGTCATCACGTGTCATCACCTACGAACTCCTTGCTTTCTTTTTTGGCATCCTCAAGGTGTTTTTTTTTCTAGTCTAAATTGCCCGATTCTCATTGAAAGTGGGCAAGGCCCAAACCAGTACAATCCAAAGATTACGATGAGTGGTGCAGATAGCAACCAACCAAGGTGATACACTACAAATGGCACGCATGCCTAAACTCGCAAAGAGGCACGTAGGCCCAACAAATATGCGGAGATCCAGGTGAGATCCGGCCCGAAGACTACAATAATTGTGAGACCGGAAACTACAATAAATGAGAAACAACTACTTACACTAAAGTGGAAGGTGCTTCAACCACCACCACACGTTACAATTGACTGCAATCCCTAATTAAGCAAAAAGAAACACAGTAACCTCACCCAAACTTCGCCATTTTCAACGCCAAACCTCTCCATGATTCAGATCACCTTAGATGAAGGAAACGATGACAAAGAAGGAGAGAGATGAAGGCGCTAGAGAGTTGCTAACTCATAGTGATAGTTGACCTGTCTTGAACCAAGGCCCGACGAATTGTCACCGGAGGGTTGAAGTAAGTGGGAGGTGTCTTAGTGAAAGGTGTTGAGTATTTGTAATACTTAGCACATAGGTTGAAGTAAGTGGGTCATTTTTTTGGGAACTTTACAGGCCTATAACACGTGAAAAAAATAGCCCATACTTCATCCAACCCCCTAGCTACTCAGTAGATACTCCTAACACGCGTGAAAAGACCAAAATGCCATTAATGAGTCCTGTGATCCAACGATGGTTCCGCGCACGGTCGTCCGAACCGGTTCGGACGTGGTGCCACCGAACCAAAAACAAACACACAGACACCCCCCCTTTTTTACTGGTTCGGTGGCACCACGTCCGAACTGGTTCGGCCAATCGTACGCCGAACTAGTTAAAATGCAGTGTGGGGGGTTTTTCTCCGTAAGGGTATTTTGGGAATATTTAACGTTTGGGGGTGTCCACCGAGTAGAGGGGGGTTGGACGAAGTATGCCAAAAAATTTGGTTAGGTCCATTTGTTCATATTAAAAGAAAATTTTAGTTGTCAATTATGAAAAGTGAATTTTATAACATTACCCCCAAGACTGGTTTTTAGTATTTTAGCTCTCTTGGGGCATAAAAATTTATTGCAAATTCTAGAGACTAGAATCAAAAATTAACATACGTGAAATCACTTCTCACTTCAAAATTTTAAAAGCTGTGGTGGAATGTATTCAATGCAACATTATGTAGAAATTCATTTAGTGGTTCTATCCACATTCCACACCCGGACCCCTTCCTCTATCCATTTGTCAAACTGCCCTCATGATGCTATTTTTTAAAAAACCATCATGAACTGAGTTCACTTATATAGTGAACTGAACAATGGTGCCAATGAACTCAATTACGAGTGCTATTTTGTTAAAAACAACCTTGGTTAACTGAATTCATATAGTGAATCGATTTTATTATAGGTGCGTAAATTTGAATGTCATAACCTATAGCGAACTCAGTTCACTATTTGTACAATCATGAACTCAGTTCACTATAGGTTTTATGGGTTTCAGTTTCTACAACCCTATAGTGAACTAAGTTCATGATAATACAAGTCACCCCCCCTGTAGATACATCAGTTTTCATTCGGTATTTAGATTTTGTCCAACTCTAAGATAATATTGTATAAAACAAATTTTGATAATATTGTATAAAACAAGTTTTCAAGCATGTGACAACTGCCTTATTTGCCTAATCCTTTTCCCATCCTTTTAGAAATACCATACCAAACAATATGCATAATTAATGTATTCGTTTATGAGTGTAACTATTTTTTTGTGAGAAAAAAGGGGGGGAAACTTCTGAGAGAACCAAAACAATTGCACAGAAGTCCTCCCTATTTTATCCTCAAGTAGCAACGAGTGGATGAAATTAGAGGCGCAGAGTCGTAAAATTGAAAATCACAACTAGAAGCTAAACTAAACTTTAGCTAAACTACCTGCCACCTTGTTAAGCTCCCTAGGAACTTTGGTTCACCTACCTAACTTCACACTTATCATTAACCACACCCTGAATACCTTCAATTTTTAGAGAGAGAGAGAGAGAATTCGAACCCACTAACAGATCAATCACACCTTGAGAATCAAACTCCATTTATGAGCGTGACTATTGTATTCCTAATAGTCATCATTCATATATAGTTTTAAATAAATGTGTCATAAGATAACTTATAATGTTACTTAAAGCTAGTAACCAAAAAAAATAATGTTACTTAAAGCAAAACAAAAAAAAAACAGCTCCTCACAATTTGCATTGGCAACATGGAAAATAAAAATATGCATGTGTTGTATAAATCTTGTTTATGATAAGAAAGAGTCCTTTTACAAAGTGTTTTGAAATCCGAATTGAATTGGTTGTTTAATTGTGATTCGAACAATTTGACAATTGATTTTCCTCATTTAAATCATTGGCTGAACTGCCAAGAACCGGATTGAATCAGATCAAACAACGATGACCCACTTTAAAATGCTAATTGACTCAAGGTTAAACTACGTAAAGGGATTATTTTTTTTGTATTTACTCCCCTCTTCCATTTAATACTTATACTTATTTATTCGCCATTCAATTCCATAGTGACTTTGACTAAAATCTATAGATTGATGACCCGAAAGGTCATGTCGGGTTTTTTGTGAGAAAAAAGGGCCTACGGCCCTACCAAACAAACGCTGAAGACTTTTAATGTCAAAAGAGTTGACTTCAACTAACAACCGATCAAAAAAAAGAGGAACAAAGTCCCAAAGCTTAAATTATATTTTCTTTGACAAAAGGAAACTTATAGCATCTCATTAATAATCAAATCCGTATTACAGGTTGGACTAAAATAAAAAAAAAACATGGGAACTAGCATACTGCCTTGACACTCTTGCCAGAGTATGAGCTTGTGTTTGCCTCTGGATAAAACTAACCTTATAGCTTTATAAATTAGATAGTAAAGTTTGACAAGATCTTAAAATTGAGTCATACTCAGTTATAGAACTACACACTCCTCTAATGTCATCGACTACCGCCTTGCAATTCAGCCCGATGACAACTCTTTGAACATCCAATTCTTGTAACCAAGTGACTGCTGCCAATAGACCCAACGCCTCTGCTTCCTGCGGTTGTGGGTGCAAGTGAACCAAACGGACTTCGCCTTCACAAAAACCTCATCCTCGTTCAGGATGCAAAGACCAATCCCGAACCTGCCATCAAACAAAGCAGTGTCGACATTGCACTTAACAGAATTAGCTTCAGGTCTAACCCAAACCGCTTCATCTCCACTCTGATGAGCCCGATGCGACAATGGGTTAGGCAACTTCGAACGCTTAGCTTCTTGCCGGTGATACAACAAATCCAAAGCTTGAATTCCTCCGCCATATTAATGCCAGTTTGATCTCTCATTCAATCTTTAAAACATTGCTTTTATTCTATAGATTAAATTAAATCCTTTTTAAATGATATAAATTAGATAACATAGAAATACCATGATGATAACATTTTAAAAGATGTAAAGTACATCTAAAATGGGCCACAATGAATTGTCATCCACAAAATGGCAAGAAAAAAGTGATATGAACATACACCAAGGAAATTCCAAGTAAAAATCTATCATGTAAAGTAATACAAATTACTACAAGTTTGGTGGTTAAGATTTAAAGATAGACAATAGAATAAATAAAAGAAATTACTTGATACATTAACTTAACATTAACAATCACTAATTAATTACTTTTTTGATACATTAATTTAGGTGTTTATCTCCATCGAAAAGGTTGCTGAGTTGGATTGAAAAAGATGGTGGAATTGTCATAAAAAATTAAGAGACGTGCATTTGTAGATTCACAATATAGAGAGAGAGAGAAAGAGAATGCAAAAAGTGGGAAAGAGAAAGTAAACAAAAACAAAAAAAAAAGAGTTTGTGGCTCAAAATCATTGTTGCATCTGATGTAGCAACCTTTGAAGTCTCTATATTGTTTCAGCGTATCAACAAAAGAACACACACATACTACACCACGACACTCTTCACACACACACAAACACAAACACAACGTGGCACTTTTTCTCTCTCTTCGCTTTTTCTCTCTCTACACTTTTTTCCTACTTTATATCCTTTCAATAAAATAAAAAAAGAAAAAAACACAAAGAAACTGAAAAATGTTGGAAGCAAAAGACCCAGCGATCAAGCTTTTTGGGAAGACGATCCCGGTGCCGGAGATTGGTGCCGGATCCGGTGACTCTACTGGAGCTCCTGATTCATCTTCTGGTGATGTTGTTGATGATTGTGTTGGTCAGAATCATGCTTCTTCTATGAACTCTTTGAATACCGACATGGATTGTGAAGAGCGTGAGATTGATGAGGTATGAAGAAATTTTTGATTTTGAAAGTTACCCTTTATTGGAAATGTGAAAAGATTTAGTGGGTTGGTGTTAGTTTACTTGTTTCTTTTGTATTTGAGATTCTGTTGACTTGCTATGTTGCCTTGTATTTTTGTTTTATTTGGAGGGGTTTAGTGTTGAGTTTGGATTTGGATTTGGATTTGGGGTTTGTTTGGATCTGAGGTGTTAATTGATTGGTTTGTTTTGAATTTATAATTCTTGTTTAGTTGTGTAAGTGTTTTTTGATGTTATGTTTGACTTGCTGCTATTGAAGTTTCTGAGGGATTGGCTTAAAACAAATATATTGGTAGAAATTTAGGCATAAGTAATTGGATTAACTATTAATCTACTTTGTTAGTCTTATAGGTTCTTGAATTTGCAGTGTAGTTTAGCATTATGTGAGAAATTATATTTAAGCATACTTGTTGTCTTGTTCATATAGTTTCTGTAAGAGCAGTACTTAGGACTTACATACGGTACCTTAGGTGCCGTATGTCCCGTTCTAGAGACAAAGTGTCGGTTTTTTTGTTAGCTGACATAACAATTGCTAATCAAAATACACCCCCAAGTAGTTTGTTTCTAGTAGTTATCTAATTTATTAAATTATGTGAGGAACAGCACCACCGGTACTTAGAGCACTGTATCCAAGCTTTTTTCTTTCTGTGATTGTTGTTTCTTGGATTCGGGTTTTTGGTGAGATCTCTATGTGATAAATTAGTTTTGAGCATACTTGTTTTGAAGAGATACAGTTTTTGTATGTTTGCTGTTAGTGTTCAGTTTCTGTTACCTTTTCGTTGTGTTTGATGTGGAAAGCTGCAGACATTAATGTAACTTTGCGTTTCTATATGTTTGGTTCCGCTGTAGGATGCCGCCTAATTGTGGTATTATGCTTGTAAAAAAAAGGCTTTTTCTATGTACAAAACTTATATGCGGTTGATTAGATACGGTTTTTACTGTTTTCAAATAAAAAAATGAAACGCGTTAATTTCATTTAAATGAGTTAACGTGTTTCCATTTTCCGTTTGCTGTAATCGACTCCTGCCACCTTTGTCGTGCTTTCTTCTAGATCTCCACCGCCTACGTGATGCACAATCTCTCCACCCTTGCTGTCAAGTTACGCTCTTGTAGTCTTGTTGATGTTGTCAAGTTCCCTGTTTCTGTGAACAAAATGGTCCAGGCACTATTTGAGTCACTGAGAAGGATAATAGTTATTTTTTTGGTTTCATGTGTTTTTTTTCCTCAATTGGACAAAGGGAATAGTGGATTATGCAACTTGAATGATGGTTTGGTACATAGTCACATAAGTCTTCTACTCTATGGAGAACTGCGAATTGGTTTGCGAGAACCAGTTCGTGGTACTTTGGCGTATTGGTTCTTCAATAATTTATAAGAATTTGCATTAATTAGAGGGCCCAAAAAAAAGGAAACTGATAAGATTAATTTAGGATTAATTACCACAAATATCCGCCTACAAATATTTTATTTTTTACTAATGATATTTTCTAGTATGCAATCTTTATTTTCTAGTATGCAATCTTTATTAAATAAAAAAATCATCAATAACATACTAATTAATATATTGGTTAGAACTTTGGTCAAAAAAATATATATATTGGTTAGAACTCTCATGAGCCCATGCGTACCAACTATGTATACCCCTCGCGTACCTAATTCTTGGTAGGTAGCAAACTGTGTACCCGTACCCATACCACATACCGAAGTGAATTTCGAATTGTGTTACTATGGTTTGGTGTGTATGGTGATTAATGTGGTCGTGGATGGCACTAGAACGTTAGAGGAAATTCCGTGGGTGCATTGGGAAGGCGAGCATAACGGACGTTAACTCATTTAAAGAGATTTGGAATAAATGGTACACTTGTCATGTTTTCTGTGGAGAACAGTACCAACTGAATGTATGGTACTGGATTTAAGTTTTGTCCTTTCTCTATTTGACTTTTGAGTTTCGTATTTCAGTTTTTCCAAATACGACAAGATAGGATTGAAGAATTGCCATCTTATGATTTTGACTTTTGAGCTTAATTTGCCATACTTTCTGTGTTTGTTTTCTTGTTCTTTGATCTTTTGTCTATATTCACTTTAAACCTTGTTTTCTTGTGGATTTAGTGTGTGTTTGGTTTCACGGTGGACTATACGAAAATTTATTTTGTCTCTTGCAATTTTACGGTACAAATCTTGGTTTGACTAGAAGTGATAAAATGTAGTTTTTGTCTCAGCAAGAATTTTCATGTCTTCAGGATACAATGGAAGAGGAACCAACTGAGGGTAAGAAGGAAGATGGAGCTCTCATCCAATCATCGGAAAAGACAACCGGTCTAGATACTGCCTCGAGATCTGGGGAAGACTCTATTAACCCCTCGACTGAGGGGGAGGCAATTACATTGAAAACTTCAAATACCGAAGAAGAACAAGGCGAGAATTCACAAGACAAGACCCTGAAAAAGCCAGACAAAATACTACCTTGCCCTCGCTGTAAGAGCATGGACACCAAGTTTTGCTACTACAACAATTACAATGTCAGCCAGCCACGTCATTTCTGTAAGAACTGTCAAAGGTACTGGACTGCTGGCGGAGCCATGAGAAATGTGCCTGTAGGCGCTGGTCGCAGGAAGAACAAAAACTCTGCCGGTTCCCACTATCGCCAGATAACCGTTGCTGAAGCAGCCATTCAGAACTCTCAGTCAGACTTGCCAAATGGAGTTCATCACCCTTCTCTAAATTGTAACGCCGCGGTTTTCTCATTTGGATCTGATACACCCTTGTCTGAATCAATGGCATCTGTCTTGAACCTTGCTGATAACGCGGTTAACAATTCCCCGAGAAATGGATTTCATAGTCCAAAAGAACTAAGAATTCCTGTTCCTTATGAAAACAGCAATGACCATTCCAATAAGTCTTCCGTCACATCGACAAAGCCAACAGAAGATGCAACTGCCAACAGTTCCGAAGAACGAGTTGTACAGAATTGCCAAAGCTTCCCACCTCAAGTTCCCTATTATCCTGGTGCCCCTTGGCTTGTTCCATGGAATCCAGCCCAATGGAGCTCTCCGTTACCACCACCTCCTTATTTTCCACAAGGATTCGCTATGCCACTCTATCCGACAGGAGGTTATTGGGGTTTTCCTATGCCTCCACCGGGTGCATGGAATAACCCTTGGCTCGCTCAACCGTCGTCACCAAATAGTCCCAACTCCCCAACCTTGGGTAAGCATTCTAGGGAAGAAAACACACTCAAATGTAATGACGTGGCGGGTTCGGATGAAGGAAACAATAAGGAAAAGTCGCTTTGGGTTCCGAAAACATTGAGGATTGATGACTTAGGAGAAGCAGAAAAAAGCTCTATATTGACAACTCTTGGGATTAAAGACAATAATGGGGGAGGACTTTTCAAAGCATTTCAATCAAAGGGTGGTGAAAAAGATGGCATGAAAAACTCACCTGTCTTGCAAGCCAATCCAGCTGCATTGTCAAGGTCAATTACCTTCCATGAGACCTCATAATTTGTAGCTTATTATCTTTGTTTATTGGATGCAGCAGATGACCCCAAGTGATGTGGCAGTGTTGCTAGGACACATTGGTTCTCCTGTCATTTACTACCTCCGATCCACTTTATAAGAGACAATTCAGTTTTTGGTTCATTGTATAACCAGATACATCGATTATTCAATGAACCAAAAACTGCATTCTCTCTTATAAAGTGGACCGGAGGTAGTATTTTTATAGAGGTAGTTTCTAGTTGTTAGTCACCAGAAGAAATTGAGAAGATGGTTCTTCTCTTTGCACTTTTGCAGAGTAGTATCATACCACTCCTTAGGTGGCGGCTAGGCGATTTTTCGCCCTTCCCTTTTCATTTAGATTGTTTTCTTAGTTCATGTACATGTTAGTTTATGTGACATAGCGCGGCACATTTATTTAATTTCAAGATCCCAAATGTCTGTAAATAAGATAAGATAAGATTGAGAATTTAAATTGAACTTTTGTTTGCTATATCTCTTTCATAATGTAACCCTTTATTTTTCTAACTAGGGCTGTTTATCATGGTATATATTGTTCAGACTTACCTTGGTTGAGGTTGTAACACAAAAGTGCACACGTTTTTCCCTATCATAAGAATAACATTAGTCTTTGTATATATTGTGATTTAGTATAAACATCAAAGTTTTGCCACATAAAACATGGATTCACCCATATCATATGATCTCTTTTGTTTTTCAATGTGGTGTCAATCTGTCTGGGGGAAAATTGCATAAAATGAGATAAGAATAGAAAATAAGTAGTTTGCAATGGAACGTAATATTAGGAAATTTAATTTTAATGCATTGCTGTCGTAAAACTAAACTTTCCCTTATGTTCGATATTTTGGTGGTGCACATGAATAATTTAGGCTTAAATATATGCTTACTTCTTACAAATATACGTTTGATCCGGTTTAGTTCTTATAAAAATAGAATTTTGTTCTTAGCTCTTGCAAATATACGAATGATCGAGTTTAGTCTCTGCAAAAATAAAATTTTATTTTTAATTTCGTCCCTACAAATATACATTTTTATCTAGGTTGGTCACTATAATATATGTAAAATATTTGATTTTAGTCCGTCCAATATGTGTGGAAAAGGGACTACAATCAAATATTTTACATATTACATGGTCCAAACTGGATAAAACATATATTTGCAGGGACGGGAAAAAAATTCTTACATGAACTAAACTGGATCAAACATATATTTGTAAGGGCTAAAAACAATATTTTATTTTTACAATGACTAAACTGAATCAAACATATATTTGCAGATACTAAACATATATTTAAACGAATAATTTAGTATCACAAGTATTATTTAAGTCCTTAATGTATGCACAGTACTGTAGTGTTCTTTATATGAATAGGCTTAGACAAAATTCAATTAGTCTGAACATGCGAAAATATATTATTATATTTCAGATCAATTTTATAATCTACTTCAACTTGATATGAAATTAAATTTCATATGTTTGTGCAATTGAATTATAGTTCTAAAATTGTAATATTTGAGATGTATTTACTTGACCAATCATTCGATGTGCTAATTTGTTGTCAAAATCAATGTTTTAAAACACTGATCGGTGACCGGTAAAGGTACTGGATCACTGGGTTAAGGGTCAATCCGAGGGGTCGGCAGTTTAACCGCATGACCAAGACCCGGTTCCAATTAAAAAATTTCTGAATTTTTAGGACATATAAATCTTATACCTGTAATACTTAATTTGCTAAAATTACACATCATGCCTAAAAAAATAAAAAAGAATCCACCACAAATTTAATAATCCCACAATGCCATCAACATACATATAATTCCTGGAACATACATATAATCTGACTTTGAACTTTGGGTTGATGTTTCGATTTTCAGTCTCTCTTTGACTCTTTAGATTAGGGCTTTGAAATGAAATTGAGAAAGAGACACGACTCTTCTCGTTTCTCTCAGGTTTATAATTTTTGTTTTTTCTATTTTTCTAGATTAACTGCTTAAAACAACGTTGTTTTTGTATTTTTGGATTTTTTTAAAACATGTAAAACCCGACCCGATTTTACAAAACCCACTGGGTCACCAGTTTTCACCAAAACCGACCGAGTCACGGCGGTTTCCACCTAGTTGCTGTATTTTCGGTCCATAGCGTGGCTCGATCCGATCAGCCCTCTAATTCCCGGTTTGCCTAGTCCGAACCGATTTTTAAAACACCGGTCAAAACAATAAATTAATGACATGATGCAAAAGTTACATACCAAAATATCAGGTGATAATAATGACAAATAGGTAGCATAGTTTTATTTCCTATGAATAATTCTCATATCAGAATCGAGTATAGTTTCCAATGCACACCCCGGCTATCCTCCTTAATCACCCTATAGAAAGTCCCTTTAAATTTTGATCATCGATTTAATAACCCCTTTGGAACCTTGTAGAAGGAAAAAAAAAATATAATGGAATGCTATTTAAAACCGAATTAATCAAAGTTACCCGACCTCCAATAGAAAGATGACGCCCTTTCCAAGAAGCTAATCTAGAACGGAGTTTGTTAAAATTCTAGAAAGTGGGACCATATATTGGATTAAATAAATGGAAATATATTTCACTTTAATTATACAGAAGATAAACATTGTTTTCTTTATTCTTGTCGAATCAAAATTTTAGTTAATTGATGAAATTTAATTCATAGAAGTACATATTCAAAAGAGTGAGTTTGCAACAATTGCTAAAGCAAATGCCAAATATTAAAACCTTATTGTTAGACAGTAATAAATTTGAGATAACTGAAACAAGCTACATGCACTCTCATTTTTCTCTACTAGGGTTTTCATCTCCTTAGCGAGACGGCGAGACGGCACAACGTTCTCTCCTTATGTGAGTTTTACGATTGGTTGTGGTTGATTAAAGTTGGTTCATACGTTTTGTTACTTCATTTTGTTTCATGCGTTTTGGGTTTTATGTGTCTTGCTTTATGTTCATGAGTTTTGTATCGGTCCTTCGTTTTGTTTCATGTGTTTTGGGCTCATGCGTTTTGGGTATCGTTGGTTCATACATTTTGGATTTCAGTGCTTTGTTTATAGGTTTTGGGTTTCATTGATTTGTTTACAAGTTTTGGGTTTCACTTGTCCCGTCCCTTTGTTGTATTTGTTTGGTGTTGTTGCTTCTTTCTTTTCGTGTTTGTTATTTTTTATTTCGGTTTTGTTTCAGTCTACGTTCATTATTTGTCTTATATCGTTTCTTTTTGCATTATGGTTGACATTTTTTAAATAAAATTAAAAGCAAGATTTATTTTTACTTTTAATTATTTGTTTATTTTCTTCGCTAGCATATAGTTAGATTGATGTTTCTCTCTAACTTTATTTAAAAATATGAATTATTATTAAATTAAATTCCCTTCTTTTCAAATTACTAACTATTTATCTTCATGTAGACTAATAACATGCCAAAATGTCATTCAAATTACTTACTGTTGAAAGCATGTGGCATTAAAAGGCTAGGTAACAGAGTGGAAACATTGCATTTATGGTCGTACATTAGTGGTTGTAATTTGAAATAGATGCAATTCCAAATTGAAAAATATTGGGTTCCCTCTTAATTGCTTGATCCTTTCCATTTCGAAAATTTCAAAGTTCCCCTCCACAATCCCTTATCTTGTTTCTGTCATCACATTGTGTCGCGTTCTCATCCTCCTCACTTTCTTCTGATCCTTCCGGATGCAGCCAAACACTCCCTTTTCATCTATTTGGCTCCGACAGCTTCAACACATCGGCTAACTAAATTGAAATCGACGGCGATAGTGAGAAGTTGACGACAGGACTTCAAATCGGCGACAACGCCAGAAGTCACAGTACTCATCCGTCATTTGAAGGAACACGTGGCGCAATGCAACATGCAACATTGTTAATTGTTAACGGTGATCTCGACGTTGACGTCGTAACAGAACGTAACAGACGTCCTAGAGATCTATCCTTTGTATTTTTCTTGATTGTTCTGTCCCTTATTTTGAAAACAAAAAGGAAAAAGTGAAGTTCGTTTGAAATTTGATGGTTAGCAAATGTGAAAAGGATACAAATAGATGCTGCTTGCAATTCGTTCGATAATGTTATTTGTTATTGGTTTAGGGATGGAAAGATCTTGAAAAGAAAATATGTTTGGATACTAATAAAAGGCATGATATTGGTATTTCAAATTGTTGGGCAATTTTTTACCATTCATACAAATGAAGGCCTCCCTATTTCTCCCAATATGATGTATGCAGAAACTTTAGACCAAAATAAGGGTTACATATCAGCAGGTGGAGTTAAAAAAATAAACCTCTTTGCTATTTTAAGTGATTTTGTAAGCATCCAGTACCCAGTTGTTGAGATGTAAAACAAATCCAAGCTTATTGTGTTTGCTGGAATAGTTATATAAAAAATCATTTTGTCTGCTGATTATGATGGTGTGTTTTAGCATCTCAACATGTCTTAATTTGGTTGGTACTGTTTATTATACTGATTAAAGCTCCAGTCTTTTAATTTGTTCGCTAATATTATGATACTGATTATCAAAGCCTGTTTTATTTATGATACTATGATACTTCTTTTAATCTATATTGCATGCTTTTAATCACACAAGTGACAACTGGTGCTGTTGCAATTAAAGGCGTATTGCATGCTTTTAATCAAGTTAGGTTCTATAACTGGACTGGAGATTCAACTATGTGGTATGTAGTTTATTTTATTTCTGATTTGTCGTCACATTGCAGGATATAACTTATAAGTCATCTTGCTGCTTATATGAGAGATCCCACCAGAATGATCAAGCATATGCAAGTAAGAAAATCAGCTGTAGCATATTTGGATGAGTAAGTCAGACAGTCAATTTCAATCTTCTTTGTCTTAAAACTGTGCTGCGGATTCCATAGTAGACTGAAACTTGCTTAAAGAGTATGCTAAGTAATAAGCTGATATATTTACCTTTATTGTCGACACCTAGTGGCATATGTCTCCAGGTTGCAGAGGTTAAGGATAGCTCTAAAGAAGAGGTAAGCCTTATACATTACTAATGTCTGAGTGTTGCTCTGTTACAACTTATGTGCCCCCAGAGATATGACCATTTTGGTCAGTTGCATACCCATACCTGACGTCTTTCAACCATTCATTGACTTTAGAGGCACAAACATACTCACTTTTGTCATATACAAGTACATAAGCATCCCACAACCATGGCTAACAGCTCACTTAGGTGTACTGTAGGTGACAAATGCCAATGAAGTCAAAGTTGGTATCAAAGTCGAAAATATTTTGGGGCAAAAAAAACAGACCTAGACCAGAAGAAAGAATAATTGCTTATCGGAAAAAAAAAAGAAAAAAAATTACTAAAATAGAACATTTTTTAGATTAATTACCAAAGTAGAACACTTTTTTTTAGGCTAGAAGTCGCCCCCTGTGGTGGAGACTTCTACACTGCAATTTTGCAATTATTTTTTATTTTACAGTGCAAAAGTCGCCACCTGTGGGAGAGACTTCTACACTGCAGTTTTGCAAATTTTTTTTGGTTTTACAGTGCAGAAGTCGCCCCCTGTGGTAGCGACTTCTACACTGCACTTTTACAATTTTTTTTGGTTTTATAGTGTAGAAGTCGCCCCCTGTGGGAGAGACTTCTGAACTGTGTTTTTCTTTTTTTTTCAATTTCTTTAATATTAATATATATAAACCTAATTAAATTCTAAAATTAATTTTGTTATTTCTAAAATAATTAGATAATTAATGGTAAAAAAAATAAAACACATTAATTTTTTTAACTTACTTAACTGATAATTACAATAGTTGAGTTGAGTTGAGTCATCCGTTGAGTTGGTACCGCACGTCGATTACGGTTACGGTTACGTTCGCGACGTTCGGCTTTATTGGCTGGCACAGGTGGTGCTTCTGGCATAATCGTCGTTTGTTCATCTTGATCATTCACATCACCAACCTATGAACTATGGTTTAAGAAGTGGTAACCAAGTGAAAAACTAAATTAACCAACTTTTAAACAAAGTTAACCAAAATCTAATTAACTTGGTTGGTTACCTATTTTTGAGGCTCCTGTCACCCCAATAATAGGAAAAAAAAACCACTGTAGGAATTTTTTTTACCAAAATAGATTATAGAACATATTGTTGTCGCTGCTAGCCGTATAATGCGAAAATTACGACAGAAAATAAAAAACAAGTCAAACCTCATCAAAAAAATTATAACAACACCACTAAAAATCTAATAAAATCGAAAGAAGATTATACAAATTTTTTAGATTCTTCAGAAATTATGAAAAATTCAACAAATTCATAAAAAATAGTAAACGATGGAATTTGAGATTTTGGGCCCTGCAATCCAGAAAGAAGTCTTTTCTTGAGGAGTATTGATCCTTGATTTTTTCGGATTTAATAGATGTGGTTTGGAGACAATTGGAGAAGATTTTTCGAAAACCGATTTTTAGTCTAGAACCATAAAATTGAGCAGTGGTCTAACCCGAAAACCGATTTTTAGTCTAGAACAACCAACGACACAACAACCATAAATTTTATAATTACTTTTGAATTAACAATATTAGTTTTTAAAATTAATTAAATTCATTAAACTAAAATTATTTAAATTAATATAGAAGAAAATGAAAAATAAAAAAACACAGTTGAGAAGTCCACTGGTGGCCGTGGGGTGCGACTTCTCAACTGTAAAGTAAAAACAAATTGCAAATTTCATGTTTAGAAGTCGTTGCCATGGGGGGCGACTTCTACACTAAAAAGAAAAAGTGTTCTAGTTTGGTAAATAATTTTTTTTTTGACAAGAACAAACTTAATTCATTTCATTAAACAGAATTGTTTCAATACAGGTTGGAATGAAATCAAAAACGTGGGAACTAGCAAACAATCTTGATGCCCGTGCTAACGTATGAGCAACAAGATTAGCTTGTCTCCGAATATAGCTAACCTCAAAGCTAGGAAAAAGACGTAATCTATTACGACAATACAATAAAAAAGTACCAAGCTCGGTATTCGGCAAAGGCTCTACCTTCAAGCCATTTACAACTGGAGCACAATACAGTTCAATGGAAACAGAAGATAGCCCCAAAGCTTCCAACCAAGCCAATGCTTCCTTAAGACCAATTGCCTCCGCTTCTTGCGGTGTTGGGACTCCATGGAACCACATAGTTTTGCCTCTATAGAAATCACCTGTGGACGTTCGAATACACAAACCAATACCATATTTGTTGTCTTCCGCAAAAATTGCCGCATCGACGTTACATTTTAAAGCTCCTGCTGCTGGCCGAACCCACCTCAATACCCCTGGCAGCTGCTGGCCCGAGAGCACAGGAGGATGGTGCTGTTGCTGGCGCGCTCCAAACCAAGCGTCAAACATATCCTTCGCGGCGTGAACGACTTGCTCAACCGGTTGTAACACCCCAGCCCAAACCTTGTCATTACGGCGACGCCAAAGAGCCCAAATACCCATTAAAAACCTGTTTCTACTAGCCACGGACAACGAACCCAGCATCGAAAAAATGGCATCACGCAGAGTTGCTGCGTTTTCTGCTGCAACCCGAAAGGGCAGCAACAAGTCCAGCTTCTGCCACACTTCCTGTATAGCGCTACACTCCAAAAAAACATGACTATCTGTTTCCTCTTCTTGTTCGCAAAAAGGACACAAAACGGTGCAATCAACATGTCTCTTAACCAAGTTACTACGAGTAGGAAGACACCCCCTAGCAAGCCTCCAAATTAATAATTTAACTTTCGGTGGAACGCCCGCTTTCCAAATGGACATCCAATCACCGTCAATTCTAGCATGTGAATTATTAATAATTTCCGGAGTATCCATAAGCGCATAGTAAGCCGAGCGAACCGAATAAAGACCGGACCGACTCCGCCACCAAGATAATTTATCTTCCTCCAAGTCACTGTACCTTGGCATGCTTTTGATGAGCATAGCCTCTTCTTGACAAAAAAGTTGATCAATTAAGCCATAATTCCAACCACTATTGTCTTGGTTCATCAAGTCCTTAACCCTCATTTCTTCCATCCCTTGAGCCATAGGTGATCTAACAAAGCTATCACTACGTCCCTTCAACCACGGATCTCTCCAAACTGAAATTTTGTCGCTATTCCCAATCCTCCAACGTGCCCCCAAATTCACAACTACCCGGGAAGAAAAGATACTACGCCAAACAAAGCTGGGATTATGGCCCAAGCGAGCCCCCATAAAGTCATCATTAGGATAATATTTAGCTTTAAAGATTCTACTTACAATAGTATCTGTACGAGTAGCAAGATGCCATGCCTGCTTCCCTAGCATTGCCAAATTGAAGCCATGAAGATGACGGAAGCCCATACCTCCAAACTCCTTTCTAACCGAAAGCTTCTCCCAACTCAACCAATGAATACCCCTCCTCGTGCCACGGTTCGTACCCCACCATAATGAATTCATCATTCTTTCAAGCTCCTCACCCAGTGTAGATGGAAGCATGAAGGTGCTCATACAATAAGTTGGAATGGATTGAGCAACTGACTTGATTAAGACTTCCCTGCCAGCCTTAGATAAGTGCTTCCCCGACCAATGATGTATCTTCCTCCAAATCCGATCCCTCAGGTAGCCAAAGAGTTGTTTCTTGTTTCTTCCAATCATAGACGGAAGTCCCAAATATTTGCCCGTTCCAAGACATTCTGTGACTCCCAATATAGCTGTAACATCAAAGCGAGCCTCCTGTGAAGTATTCCTGCTAAAATAAATTTCAGATTTTTGTAAGTTAATAGCTTGCCCCGATGCTCTCTCATAGGTGTTAAGAATATCCTTGAGATGCCTACTCTCTCTAGCATCGGCTCTGCAAAACAAGAAACAATCGTCAGCAAAAAGGAGGTGTGAGAGAGAAGGAGCCCCTCTGCACACCTTCACACCATGAATATCCCCTCTGCTCTCAGCTCTCTGTAGTAAAGTAGTGAGACCCTCTGCACACAATATAAATAGGTAAGGTGACAGTGGGTCACCCTGCCTCAGTCCTCTCCCTGGAATGATAGGTCCCACTTTTTCACCGTTTATCATAACTGAGTAAGTAACTGTTTCCAAACACATTTGCATCCACCGAACCCATTGGTCATCAAATCCCATATTCACAAGAATACGCTGCAAGTAGACCCAATCCACTCTATCATAAGCCTTACTAATATCAATTTTTAGCACCAGCTCCCCCTTCTTCCCCGTTGTTTTGCACTTCAAATGATGTAATGTTTCAAACGCCACCAACACATTATCAAGAATAGATCGATTTTCCACAAAGGCAGATTGTTCAAGAGCAATAAACTTTGGAAGTAGAGGTTTTAATCTATTAGCAAGTACCTTCGAGATAATCTTGTAAATGACGTTGCAAAGAGAAATGGGCCGAAGATCTTTCATAGACGTAGGATTCTCCACCTTTGGAATTAGCACAATATTAGCATCATTTATATTAGGGGGGAATTCGCCCATGACCAGCCACTCCCTACCGATATTAAACAACTCCACTCCACATAAATTCCAGAACCTCTTGAAGAAAGCCGGATTTAATCCATTCGGTCCTGGCGCTTTGTCGGAATGCATTTGAAAAAGAGCTTGTTTGAATTCTTCAATCTCAAGAGGACGCACCAATAAGTGATTATCATTATCCGATACCCGTGGCTGAACATGATCAATAACGCTCCCATAATCACCTCCCCCACCATGAAAAAGATTTGCGAAATAACCCCTAGCCACTGCGCAAATATCCTGCTGGTCCGTCACTTCCACACCATCCTCTGTAACTAGCTTTGAAATGTGATTCCTTCTCCGCCGTGCACTAGCCATCGCATGAAAGAAGCGAGAGTTAGTGTCCCCGTCACGCAACCAATATACCTTAGCACGTTGTCTCCAAAAAGCCTCCTCTTGCGCTAACAAAGTGCTTAGACGATTCTTGGTCTCTATAACCATCGGATCCTCACCCCCACCAGGCATGGCACGCAATTCATCAATTAAGCGACGGCATTCATTGATCTCATCCCGGTACCTTGATCTAAGCTTCTTACCCCAAGCATCCACCGCCGATGTACAATGATTTAATTTATCAAGGAAGCCCAACCCGTCACTACGACTCCAACTCTCCTCAACCACCAAGGGAAGCTCATTTTCTTCAAGCCAACTATTCTCAAACCGAAACTCACGCCTCCTCAAGATTCTCTCCAAGTAATTCAACCTCAACCACAAAGGACTATGATCCGACTTATCCGAGACTCCATTCACAAATCTATTATTAGGGAAAGTATCCAACCAAGATTGAGTAGCAAAAATACGATCAAGTCTCCCTTCCTTTACTTCCGACGTACCCAAACTCTTAGTCCACGTGAATCTATGACCCTCCATGGGAAGGTCCACTAAATGGCTCTCTTGAATAGCTTCTTGGAAACCACGAATTACCCACGGTTGACGATCTTGTTGTCCTCTAATCTCGTCATTGGAAAGAATGTCATTGAAGTCTCCCATAACACACCATGGCAAATCGTTGTCCCTAGATAACGTCTTCAAAAGATCCCAAGAGTCTCTCCTTCTTCCACTTTCCGGATACCCATAAAAACCCGTAAGCCGCCAAAGAGGACGGCCCACAGAACTAACCTCCACATTAATAAAATTCGAAGAATAATTCAAGATACGACAATCAAACGGATGCTTCCAAAGCAAAGCAAGACCCCCGCTTCTACCAACTCTATCCACAGCAAAAGCATTATCAAAACCCAGCCTAACACGAATGTCTTCAATTCTATTAGCATGTACCAAAGTTTCACACAAAAAGATTACGTCCGGATGGTACGCCCGAACGAGGTCACGGATGGACGAAACTGCACTCGGGTTGCCCAGGCCCCGGCAGTTCCAACTAATGAAACTCATTTGTCCTGGCAGGCCTGCTTGCCAGGACCTGCCTCTAAAAAATTTTGTCTACCATGCAGCATATTCACGTCACCCAAAGTCTCCACCGTTGGCTCCTCACTAGCATTTTCCAATTCTGACTCATTCCCCTTTTTTCGTTTGCGATCCTGGTCAATAACCATAACATCCTCAGTAGCATTTTTGTTAGTAACCGTGACCAAGTTCAATGTATCATTAGCACCAGTTTTTTTGATAGGGAAAAAAGATTGAGGATCCTTGAATATTGCAACCATATTACTAGATGCTTTTGCGTTAGAAAAATTTGCCTTATTAATAGGAGAACTTTCGGCCTCATTAATAGGAGAATTATAACTTCCTTGATTTGCTCCTTGATTTTCGCGCCCCTCACTCCTTGGATCACGCCTAGCATTGAATGATTGGCTAGGGTTCACCCATCCACCGTCGCCGGCATCACGCAGCCACCGAGACCTTGTGATGGCAGCCCCCCTACGCATTTCAGCACGAAGTTCAGGCCCCCATCCCCTCACGCCGTCATCCACACCCATAACAAAACGCTGCTCGCATGAACTCTCACCATGCCCTAGCCTCCCACAAATATAGCAAAATACCTCCAACCTCTCGTACTTAAACGACACCATTCTCGCCTCCCCACCTTGCTTCCGTATCTTCTTTGATCTCATTAACGGAAATGTAACATCGACCATCACCCTTATACGCATAAAAGACCGCAGGAAATTTGAAGAGTTCTTCTCATCATATTCTAAGAAGACGCCTATGGAGTTTCCCAAACCCTTACCAACCGACTCAGACATGAAGCCAAAAGGAAGATCATGCACTTGTATCCAAAAAGGGACTTGGTAGAGAGGAACATCTTGTGGAGGCACCCCTTCTTGGATCACACTGAGAACAAGTAAATTTTTATCAAAGTACCATGGACCTTGTTTAAGAACCTTTTGGACATCCAACTCATGATAGAATTGAAAAGCAAATATCCCTGGCTGTATCTCGTTGATCGTAACTCCACGCCCTGGCCGCCAGATCTCCGCCATCTTGTCCTTCATCATCGCAACCCTAACACTCCTATCAGTATGGAATCTCCCCACCAAACAAAGAGGCTGCGCCGCCAGCCCTTCCTCCACCCCTTCATCACCAAACTCAATCTCATCACTTTCACGAATTGACAAATTCTCCATTGTGTCTGGAAACAGAAAAACGTTACTCAGTTTGAAAACTAGAAGAAAAACTGGGAACTCTCACACCGTCGGAGAGAAGACCTCACTCACGCTCTCACACTTGGGAGAGAAGACGAAAACTTCCGCTTGGTAAATAATTTTAAAAGTGTGTTATTTTGGTAAAAAAAAAATGGTGCTAGGTGCGCTTTCTTGCCACATTTTGGACATGTTTCCATGTAAATGAGATTCTCTTCCCCCATCTCACTTTATAACTAAGTTTCTCCAGAAACTATTGGAATGCTTAAAATTAGCTAAAAATCGTTATTCATTACCGAAATAAAGATACCAAATAAGCATTTGATTGCTTATTTGGTAATTGGTACTGTAAAGTTTTCCCTTATTACCAATAAATTACTTAATGACTAATATAATTCAACCTTTTTCTTCACAAAATTGCTGACAGTTTGTTGTTAATTCCAATTTCCATTATAAATAAGTTAAAAATTATCTCCCCCTTCACCAAAACTGTCTCACCAATTTTCTACCTCTCTTAAGCCATACCGTCAGCGACACATACAAACTGCATACCACTTACGGTACAACATATTTGAACTGTATTACTCGCCACCCCACCCCGTGCATCGCACGAGTGAGTGTCCTAGTAAGATTTAAAAAATAAATGTTTTTTTTTTGTTTTAAAAAACTAAAGTTCATAATTATATTTCCTTCTAAAAGAAATCTCATTTGGTCCTTCTAAACACGTACAATAACTTTTCTAAAATAGCGTCGTCATTTTTAAAAAAAACTAACATTGACTTTAAAACATTGTACAGTACTAACTAATAGTGTGAGTCACTTTCTACTTAAATAAAAGTACAATAAAACAAATACCATTTAGCTCTACGTAATTAAAACATCGTTTACAAGTTACACATCGTCCACTTTATTAAAAGTTACTGTACTTCCCATCTTCAATACTCCTTGTTGGTTAATCGTAAAAAAAATGACTTTAGAATGGCACAAAAAAGGTGAATGATGACTCCTCTAGTTCTGATGCGGAGTTCTTGGAGTCCTACTTTTCCGGTAACGGTGATACCTTCGGGGATGCATCTGGTGATGATAACGACTTTAATGGGGAATCAATGCCCAGCAATTTAAGGGGGAGTAACGGAGCAATTAAGGATGGTATTAATGAGAAAGCCGTTGATGAGGTACAACCTTTGTGGGAAAGTTCAAATTTAAATATAAATGGGAATCATGAGGCTATGATGGGTGGGACCCAGGCCGGTGGAGCGACTCCAACTATGTTGGAAGAGTCTTTGTTTTCTTCCAATCAAAAATCGGGACCAGCGCTGGTAACTTGTGTTCCTAATGATCAGCATGGTGTGGACGCCCCACCTGCTTTGACCAAAACCAAGAAGGAGCGTAAAATTTTAATGGTGGCACCGAAACATAACCCAAGAAAAGGCAAGCTAAAGAAAGCTCCCCGTGAGCTCAAATCCGTTTCCACCGCTTCTCTTGAGAAAAATGATGTTGTCGCTGTTCCTTTGGTATCCAATCAAAGGCCAAACTCATCATCTTTATTTTCGGCGGGGGTGGTGTTATGTGATGGTTCTATCTCTTCGGGTAATATTGCTTGCTGTAATAATAAGTTTTGGATTCTGCAGAGTAAGTCAGTTGCTCAAAAGGTGTGGGAGTCTGCAAAGAGTTTGGGAATTGAAGTAAACATGCCTGACGAACATTATGTTAGGCTGATTGAGGAAGGGGAGGCAAGAGATGAAGAGGCATGCAGTAAGAGGGTGAACACCAACGGGGTTCCATGAATTTGCTTTCGTTGAATATGAGAGGGTGGGGTGACCGTAGTAAACGGCGCCGGCTAGCAACTAATATTCAGTCTGGTTGCTTTGATTTTATTTGCATTCAGGAAACTAAGAGGGAGGTGGTGGATGAAAGGGAAGTGGGCGTGTTATGGGGAGCAAAGCCGTTTAAATTTATTTATCATCCGTCGACGGGTCTCTTAGGTGGCTTACTGTGTTCTTGGGTTGAAAGTGGTTGGTCTGTCTCTTCTACTTTTAATGGTGAAGGTTTTTTGGGAGTTACTATATCTTTCCAATCTAGCTTGGTGCATATCATCAATGTTTACGCCCCATGCTCGATAGTGGAAAAGAGAAGACTGTGGAATGATTTGAGGCTGATTAAACAGTCCATTGGAGAAGGGGAATGGTGTGTTGTTGGGGATTTTAATGCGGTTTCTAGTGTGGAGGAGCGGCGGGGGAGAAGTGGTGATAGTTCTTATATAGAAATTTCTGATTTTAACAACTTTATATCAACCATGGATTTGATTGATGTTCCAGTATCAGGTAACAGATTCTCTTGGTATTGTTCGGATGGTCTTTCTATGAGTCGTTTGGATAGGTTCCTTGTTTCTGAGGGTTTAATTGATTTGTGGGGCATATCTGGACAATGGATTGGTAAGCGTGACATATCCGATCACAATCCTATTTGGCTCCTTCGTCTTGCAAAAGACTGGGGGCCAAAGCCTTTTCGGATATTTAAGGCTTGGTATGATTATGCTGATTTCTTACCCTTTGTGAAGGAGTGCTGGAATGGGTTCAATATTAGGGGTCATAAGGCTCATGTGGTAAAGGAAAAATTCAAGCTTTTAAAGGAGAAATTGCGGGGTTGGAATAGAGAGGTGTTCGGTAAGCTTGACTTGAACATAGAGTCGTTGGTTCGGGATTTGAATTCGCTTGACCATGCTTTATGTGAGGGGTGGGATAGCGCTTTGGTTATGAACCGAAAGGAGGTCTCAACTTCTTTTTGGAATCAAATTCAAGTAAAGGAGTCAATTTTGGCGCAAAAGTCTCGAGCACGGTGGATCAAGGAACGTGACATGAACTCAAGGTATTTCCATTCCCTTTTAAAATTTAAAAGGCGCCGTTGTAGTTTGTTGTTATTAAGGAGTAATGGTGAGATGATGGAGGAGGTGGAGGAAGTGAAGAATTCGGTTAAACATCATTTTGAGAAGTGTTTTCTGGAGTCTTGTCAATTTCGCCCCACTCTTGATGGTCTTGCTTTTAATCAGCTTTCTCGTGTTGATATGGATTTCTTGATCGAACCTTTTTCGGAGGAAGAAATTAGGGAGGAAGTGTGGAGGTGTGATGGCGATAAGAGCCCCGGGCCGGATGGTTTTAACATGAGCTTCATCAAATTATGTTGGGATCTGTTGAAAAAGGATGTTGTTGATTTTATTAATGAGTTTCATGATAAAGCATTTCTCCCTAAGGCCATTAGCGCAACTTTTATTGCATTGATTCCCAAAAATGATAATCCTCAAGGTTTGGGGGAGTATAGACCGATTTCGTTGATAGGGTCTCTCTACAAATTTTTGGCAAAAGTGTTGGCAAATCGGCTTAAGAAGGTGCTCCCTAGTGTTATATCGAATAGCCAATCGGCTTTTTTGGGGGGTAGGCAAATTTTGGACGGGGTGTTGGTCGTTAATGAGGTAGTTGATTATGCTAAGAGATCGAAGGATGAATGTTTGATTTTTAAAGTTGATTTCGAAAAGGCATATGACTCCATCTTGTGGAAGTTCTTATTTTATATGTTAGATCGGATGGGCTTTCCTCAAAAATGGATTCTTTGGATGAAGTCTTGTGTTTGCAATACTACTTTTTCGGTGTTGGTTAATGGGAGTCCCACTAATGATTTTAAGGCGTTTAGAGGTTTGAGACAAGGGGATCCTCTTTCCCCTTTTTTGTTCCTCATTGTGGCGGAAGGCTTGTCGGCTTTAGTAGCTAAAGCGGTGGAGATTGACTACTTTGCGGGTTATGATATTAATTCTTCTCTCCGGTTTTCTATTATACAATTTGCGGATGATACGGTGTTAATGGGGAAACCTTCTTGGGATAATCTGTGGGCCATCAAGACAATTTTAAGAAGCTTTGAATTGGTTTCCGGGTTACGTGTGAATTTTCATAAGAGCAAGATCATTGGTATTAACACTTCAGAGGAGTTTCTTGATTCCGCTTCTACTTTCCTTCATTGTAAAACGGAGTCCATCCCGTTTAAGTTCTTGGGGATTCCGGTACTTGATATGCTTAGAAAAAGGCTAGCATCATGGAAGGGGCGTCATCTTTCAATTGGAGGTAGAGTCACTCTTATTAATTCGGTGTTAAATAGTATCCCTTTGTATTTATTTTCTTTCTATAAAGCACCAAAGTCGGTTATTAAAGCAATGGTTAAAATACAAAGGGATTTTCTGTGGCAAATCAATGATGGAGATAGGGGTATGCATTGGGTTGCTTGGGACAACATTTGCAGACCGAAGAATGACGGAGACCTCGGTATCAAAAATTTAGATTTATTTAATGTGGCTCTTTTAAGTAAGTGGAAGTGGCGGGCACTTGTTGATGATTTCGCTCCTTGGAAAGGCTTATTATTTCATAGATATGGAAGCTTCAAGGATGCCTTTATACAACGGTCGGAGGGTGCATTAAGAAGAGGTGCTGTTGGGTCTATTTGGAGGCGCGATTTGATGATGCTTGATCTCGCGTTTTCTCCTTTATCTTTTTTCGGCCAGCAGGTTTCTCGTAGGATGGGGAATGGCGCTTCGGTGGATTTTTGGAATGATGTTTGGCTGGGAACTTCTTCTTTTTCTCGGTTTTTCCTTTTCTATGGATGGGCCGTGAATCAAACCGTGTGGTGGTGCGGGACTTTGGAGGGTGGAGGGATGGAGTTTGGCGGTGGAATGAATCTTGGCTAGTATCTCAATCGCGTGTTAATCATTTGGAGGCTGCATATCTTCAACAAATCTTGGCCCCAGTGACTCTTGCTCAAGGGATTGAGGATACTTGGATATGGAAGCTTGAGACTTCGAAAAAATTTACCGTCCGTTCTTGTTACAAAGAGATGCTTCAGGAGGTAATGGGGAGCGATCAAAATGAATTACATAAGATGTTGGAGAAGTTATGGAGATGTGTCGCTCCCTCCAAGGTTATTGTTTTTGGATGGCGCTTACTTAGGGATGCTCTTCCAACTCGCGGAAATTTGCGACACCGACTTGTTATCGCACCGGACGATGACGCTCTCTGTCCATTCTGTTGGAATGAAGTTGAATCGCAGTTTCACCTGTTTTTGAGCTGCACCTTTGCATCGGATATTTGGTCGCGGGTGTGCGTTTGGTGTAGGATCGACCATGTGGGATCCAACAGCTTGATCGAACATTGTCTTTGGTGGGGGAAGCTATCCAAAGGTAAAAAGGCCAAGAAAACAAAACACTTAATTTGGTTGACTACCTGTTGGAGTATTTAGTTGGCTAGGAATGCTCTTATCTTCAAGAACGAGGATCCCAACATTGAATCTATCATGTCACGCATCAAGCAGTTAACTTGGAGTTGGTTGGTCTATATATCTCATTGTAATTTAAATTTTGATATTTCTGCTTGGTGGCTTGATCCACTTCATTGTCTAAACAATATGTAACTTTTGTTGTTTGGGTTTGAGCACCCCTAGTGCTTTTTTCAATGAAGTATTGCTTATCTAAAAAAAACCGTAAAACAAATGAAATTGAAAGAATGAGATAAAAAATCTCAGCGAGCGTTCCCGACACGCATGCACCTGACAACTAACAAGCAGTCATGCAAAAGGCAATATTCATGCATGTGCAATCGACGAGTACAACAACAAGACACTTAGCATACCAAACAAACACATCAAGTTCTACAGCAACAACAAATCAATTCATGTCATACAGACACGTGAATAAACCAAGCTCAGTCGTCGCATACAACACACTACAAAACAACAACAACAACAACAACAACAACAACAACAACAAGATCGAGCTACCATGTCTGATAATGCCTTATCATCATCAACCACAACAACAATAGGACCAGGATATCTTGCCTGAACGGGATACATTGCTGGACAATGCCCTACGACGAACAACAATAGGAAAGAGATACATTTCCCGATAATGCCCTACAAAGAACTACAGAACCGGGATACCATGTCTGAACGGGATACCTTGCCTGATAATGCCATGAATTACAAGAAGAAGAGGACTATGAGGATCGGGATACCATGCCTGAACAGGATACCTTGCCCGATAATGCCGATAATGCTCTGAAGAACAACAAGAAGAGAACTATGCAGGGTCGGCCTTGGGCCTGTGCGGCCTGTGCTACCGCATAGGGCCAAGGCCCAATGTCTTTCTTTTAGAGCCCAAAAAAATAGTTGTTTAGCTCTACACATTTTAGTGTTTTAAATTGATAATCTACGCCAGAGTTTTTGACACACAAGAATAATATTGGTGGATAATTTCGTATGTGTGTGTGTATATATATATATATATATATATATATATATATATATATATATATTACCTCCTATTAAATATTTTACCAATTTTTGGTACTCTCAATGGCCATTATATTATTTTTTTATATAAAAGTATAATCTTTTTCTTATAAAAAAGAGAAACTCAATACATTTGTTTTGCATGAGTTTAATTTTAGTAAATTAAGTTTTACATGTATGAAATTTAAATGTCCTAAAAATTTGATATTTTTTTAATCGAGACCAAATCAATGGTCATGGGGGTCAACTACAGACTCATCGGTCCGACCCTTCACCGGGACGGTTATCGAACCGGTTCTTTAAAATAGGTGTCAAACTTGAGACATCAGGCTACTTGACAAACTACTTACCACCGAACTAAGGAATGAAACCTCGTTACTCCAAATGGAAAATATATAAATGTTGATTGCCCCCTGAAGAACCACCCCTAGCTCCACCCCGGTCCATTCATCATTTGATAAATAGTATATTAAGGTTAAAGTTGTATTGAGATGTTATTTAAAATTTAAATAAAGTAGTTCAAGGTTTTAAAAATTCATTCGATAAAAGTATAATTAGGGGCCCAATTTTTAAAATTTGAACAGGGTCTCCAATTTGAGACGGCTCTGGTCCCCTGATAATGTCATACTAAAAAGTGGAGGTGATTATTTGCGTACAAGATGCAAGCTTCCATGTTGGTTATTCTAGTTTGTGGTTATAACGATAGTGGAAAGTAGAGAGAAAGAAGAACCTTGCTGATGTTGGTTATTCTAGTTTGTGGTTGGGCGGCATTTTCTTTCATTTAGGGAGAGGATATTTAGGTTTTGTGAAAACAAAGGAAAGAGCATAATTATGGGTTTTTTTTTTACCCCCACCACCTCCCTCCATATCCCCACATCACCCAAAAATTGACTTTTGAGAGATTCTCTACTAGGGCCCACCATATCTCTAATCGGATTTATCATCGTGGAAGGTAAATCGGATTAGCATTAAATACGCAATTAATTAGTCACCAACCGGTCAAATCGGATTTATCACCAGATAGATACATCCGATTTGACCTCGTAATTCAACCCAGAAAGGGAAATTTTGTTCGCCCGTATTTAGCTACATACGATGGGAAATCGGATTTACGTACCCCTACGTAAATCCGACTTCAGTATTTTGTGAATCGTATGTATTAGATGGTGGGGGTATATCCGATTGGAAATCGGATTTACGTAGAGGGCACGTAAATCCACTTTGTTTTTTTTTGAACTAATGCTTATTTTTTGTTCTATTTTTCTAACAGATATTGATCCGCAGTAAGAGTCACAGCTGGTTCCTTTCGAGATAGATACTACAGAGCCATTCAGGACGGAGACGGTATATTTAATTACTAATTTTTTAATTAAGTTTGATAGACATTTAATTTATTAAGTACGTAACATTTTTTTATTTTGTAGATATTTTCTACACGCGAGGATATTGTTGAGTGGGCGAAAGCGGTTGGGAGACGTATCGGAGTTGTTGTTATTATTGTCAGATCTGACACAGGTGGAGGTAAAAGGGGGACTAGAAATTAAATTATTTTTGGCTGTGAGAAGCAAGGGAATTTCTGTAATAATTCTAGAGTTATCGGGTCGAAGAGAAAAAGCTGTCTGTTCAAATTGAGAGCAACTTGTACCATACGTGATGGGGGTTGGCGTGTGAAGGTTAGGTGTGGTCTACACACACATCAGTTGCTTACTACCCCAGTCGGGTCGACAACTTTTGGTCGTTTGAGTAAGCCGCAGAAGGCCATGGTTGATGAACACACTTCTTTGAACGTTGCCCCGAAAGACTGTCTGATTGCTTTGAAGAAAACTTTTCCGGGGAACGTCGCTTCTCTTCCTCAAATATATAGGCGTTATGCCTATAGGTCTTCTAGGAGGGGTCCTAGAACGGACATTCAGAAGCTGTTGCGACTAATTGAGTCCGAAAATTATTTATGTTGGAGCAGAAAAGTTGAGAAATCCGATGTGGTCAGTGACATCATGTGGGCGCATCCCACTTCTATTAAGTTATTCCGGTTGTTTCCCAAGGTCCTTGTTCTCGACACCACCTACAAGACCAACAAATACAATCTACCTCTATTGGAGATTGTCGGGGTCACTTCCACGGAGTTAACTTTCTCAGTTGCTTTTGCCTATATTGCACATGAGCTTGGAAATCATTTTACTTGGCGTTGCAGCAACTAAAAGAATTATTTGACTTGCACGGGCTTCAACCTTAGGTATTCTTGACTGACAGAGATCTTGGTTGTATGTCTGCTATTCTTGATGTCTTTCCTTCTGCTACCAATTTGTTGTGTTCTTGGCAGGTGACAAAAAATGTGAAGGCGAAAATTAAAGAGTTCGTGCACGCGGATACGCAAGGGGAAATCCTCTCTCTTTGGCATAACATTATTGATTCACTTGACGAGTCTGAGTACTCAGCTCAGTTGAAGATTTTTGAGGACTCCTGCGCTGATATTCTCGGTCTTATTAAGTATGTGCATGACACGTGGTTGAAACCGCATAATGAGAGATTTATTTTGGCATGGACTAACCATATCTCACACTTCGGTAATCAAACAACCAACAGGTATTTTGGCATTTAGTTTTTTTATCGTAGTTTAAATTTTTTTGACACGTGTTTAGTATTTTTATCGTAGATTATTTTTTTTTGACACGTGTTTAGTATTTTTATCGTAGATTAAATTATTTTGACACGTGTTTAGTATTTGTTTAGTATTTTTATTGTAGTTTAAATTTTTTTGACACGTGTTTAGTATTTTTAACGTAGTTTAAATTTTTTTGACACGTGTTTAGTAATTTTATCGTATATTTATTGTTGTTATTATTTAAGAGTCGAGTCAGCCCATCGGACTTTGAAGAGACATTTGGGGACTTCTGGAGGAGACTTGTCAAAATGTTTTCATTCAGTGCATGACATGCTTAATCTTCATTTTGATAAAGTCATCGGGTCTTTCCAACGGAGCATAAACCGTATTGAAGTTGCTCACAATACTCCATTCTTTAAAAAGCTTCGCGGTCTTGTGTCTCTAAATGCTTTGGATCATATTCTTAAAGAGTTTTCAAAAACTACATCCGGAGTTGGATATGACAAAGCTCGCTGTGGGTGCGTTCTTCGAAAGACACATCTTCTTCCCTGTGCTTGTGAGCTAGGTGTCTATCATGTCTCCGGTTCTTCTATTCCGTTGGATGTGGTAGACGATCATTGGAAACAGTTGAGTTTGGATTCTATAGATGAAAAATTTTCCTAAGAAAAATCTGATGGATGTGATATTTCTTACCAAACAGAAATGATCTGGGCGAGATTTAATTGTATGACTGAGGATGAGAGATTTGTCTTCAAGAAACAACTTAATGAGCTTGCATTCCCTACCACTTCTTCTATGGTTCCACCGCCATTTAAAGTTAAAACAAAAGGTGCACCAAACAAGAAAAAGCAGAAATTATTTGATGTCAAGCGTGATCCTTCTGGGTGGGAGCATGTCGATGAAAAGTTGAAGATGACACAAGAATCTGGGACTTCTAAAAAATCATCTCAGTCGATAAAAGGGCCTTCTCCTAATGTCTCAAAGCGGTCTTCAAAATTGAAGGTATCTCAGAGTGCTTATAGAAAATTAACACAGCAGGAGGAGACAAAATTGAATTTACCGTGGGTTCCTCAACACTTACACTCTTATGTTGAGAATATTATTGATGTTGAGCCTGATGGTAATTGTGGGTTTCGAGCATTTGCTGTTGGTCAAGGTCTTGGTGAGGATATAGTTGGCCTTTAATTAGGCAAGAATTAATCTAAGAAACAAAAGACAGGGACCAACTATATTCTTACATCTTTGGGGAGGACAGACTTGCTGAGCTTCGAAAAGCATTAACCATTGAACACTACGGTATTCAGGAGGAGGATAAGTGGTTGAGTTTGCCTGAGATGGGGTACTTTATAGCTACCAGGTATAATGTGGCCCTAGTTCAATTATCTTTGGGGATGAATTTTACTTATCTGCCTTTGAGAGGTGCTTATTCTTCTTCTAAGACTCGTAGTATCATATCTATTCTGCACGTGAGGGGTAACCATTGGGTGCATATTTCGATCTCGCCTGCCTGTCCGTTGCCTCCAGTTGCTCCATTATGGAAGCACAATGCATATGAGGAATCCACTACATGGTTGGATCCGTATACAGGCCGCTTCGCCCTATGGCATGCCCTTGCTCCGGTCTTGCCCCCCTCCCACTGATGCGCCCACCGTCGTAGATTTAGCGGATGATTCTGACGGTTTAGTTTGACATTTGTTGTATTTATTTTTGTACCACTTATTTGTAATTATTTATCCATATTATTGTGTGTGTGTGTGTGTGTGTGTATATATATATATTTTTTTTTTCTCAACAATTTTTTTTTTGTAAGTCGGATGTACCATGGAACAAGGTAAATCCGTTTTTGAATTTATCAAATCGGATGTACCCCCACCAATAGGTACATACGACTTGTTAAACTGTCAAAACGGATCTATCTACGTCCGTGGTACATACGCTTTGTATATTTAACAAATCGTATGTACCCAATGTTATTAAAGCCGGACCGGTCATCGAGCCGGTCAAGACACTGGGTCACTGGTTCTTTGGTCGGGCCGGTGGGTCTTTGGTCGGACCGCATGAGCCGGTCTATATTAAATAAATTCAAAAATTATAATATATACTAAGAAAGTATTTGTATTTATAATTGTAATTAAGTAAAATGATAAAATATTTAAATTTAATAAGAAATAAAATATCCGCAAAATTATAAATATGTCATGATGGCCGGTCCGACCGGCATGATGGCCGGTCCGACCGGCATGATGACCGGCCTGATGACGTCATAGCCGGCCCAAATGCAGAACCGGACTAACATGCTGGCCGAGCCGAGTGGGGCACCGAAACCCGGTCCGACCGGTCCGACTGGCCGGTCCGGTCCGGCTTTAATAACACTGTATGTACCAATTAAAAGGTACATCCGATTGTCTTTTTTTCTCGCTTCGTATTTAGATAAATACGCTTTTTATATTTGTCAAATCGTATGTACCTGTTGAAATGGTAAATCCGATTAAGTCAACTTTCTGAAGGGTATTTTAGGATTTTCATATTTTGTGGGGGTATTTTGTCAAATGGTGGGAGTACAAAAAAAAAACCCTAATTATGGAGCCAATGAAGGTTGGCTCAGTTGGTAAGGAATTGGCTCATTCCCCACAAGTGGTGAGCCCCCGGAGCCCAACTTATCTAAACTTTTTGTAACAAAAAAAATGGACCTGTAGGAAAAAGATGGGCTTCGAGTCCATTCTTTTGTTATTTTTTTCCAGCTAAATTATACGAGGGGTCCTTTAAGTTTTTTTCGTACTACTTAGATTCTGTAAGTTATTTTATTGTAACAAATTGGTCCTTTAAGTTTTTTTGTACCACTTAGGTCCTCTAAGTTACTTAATTGTAACAATTAGGGACTGAAAAAAGTAAGTTATTTGGCCTTTAAATGTTACAATTAAATAACTTAAAGGAACAACTTGTTACAATTAAATAACTTAAAGGACCTAAGTGGTACGAAAAAAACTTAAAGGACAAACTTGTTACATACAAATCACTTAAAAGACCTGAGTGGTACGAAAAAACTTAAAGGACCGACTTGTTATAATTAAATAACTTAAAAGGACCTCAGGTGTAATTATCCCTTTTTTTCCTTTAAAACATAACTCTAAACTTATTTATATCAAGTCAAATCAAAATATATACATTTATGTTTAAATAATAATAAAAACACGTGACTAATCTATAATAATACAAAGCAAAATGTTTCTCAAGGCTAATTATCCTAAGTGAAATTCATACATCAATTTGAGAAACAAATAATAAATGCAAATCCTATTAAGTACACCTATAATGAAATAAAACTAGTTAATATATATTAGAGAATTAAAAAATAAAATTCAAAAGCTCTTTATGCCATTAAATTTGTAACCGACAATATTGGAAGGTGTTATGGTATAATTTATTATTCCATTTTGGTTAAATAATAGAGTTTATATATGCTATTCAATCGTATTCAGAATATGAACAAAAAAATTAATGGTATCCATATTTTTCGAAATCTAAACAATAAGTATGAAATAAAAAATAAAAAATAAAAAATAATAGTAGAAGTTCTCATTTGTTGACCACAAATAATAATTGTTCATTTTGTACAAAATTATTTTGAAGACGCGAGAAAAAAATAGGACAAGAGTGAAACCTATATTTGCTATTTGGTGATAAAAGTATTATGTTATTTGTCCAAAGAAAATTTCATAATTGGGCAACGTAGTCAATTTGGTCAGATATTATATTAATATTTAAAAGTAATAGAAAGGAACTACACGTATTATATTTCACATAATGGTATAATAAGTATAATTAATAATTAATATAAACTAATTCAAAATTCAAAATAATTGTTAAAAAAAAATTCTTAATTAATAAATTTGCATTGACTATCAAAACTCAAATTTGCTAATCAACGATATTAAGAAGTTTTCGTATTTAAAACGTAAGTATGGAACTTTTAGTTACCAATTATTAATAGGTAATATTATTAATAGGTATTATGTTTTCTTGACCAGAAATTACATGAGCATAACATTGTTTTCTGCAATAAGTTTCGAAAACCAAATTTCAAAATATATATTCAATGGAATTCAAAGATTTTAAAATTTATATTTTTAATATGGCAGTTCACAATACATATTAGTACAAATATGTATTTTACTTATCAGAGTAAGACCTCAACAGGTTACACTTTTTGAAAAGGTTAATACTCATTTGATGTGTGTTTTTTCTGTTATTGTTTCCGCGAGTTTCTTAACTAGGTTCTCCATTATATGTCATTATTAACCATGTAGATTTCTAACGTCTTCTTTTGGTTTCTTGAAGTAAAGAATTTGATGAATCCATAAGTTTTCTAACATTTTTGAATTTATCTCTAACAATTTCAATTTACAATTTTACTTTATTTTACATTTTCTTCATCTGTTGTATGCATAAAAATCAGAGGAGAAAGCAAATCATGGATCCCAACAAGACTACACAAAAGCTTCTCCTTTTGAGCTTCTCCTTTTGGGGGTACTTCTTTTTGTATTTTTTTATGTAGTTGTTGCTCTCAACAAGACAATTATTCTTTACTAAAGATAATTTCTTTGTCTTAGATGTGTAATCGTGTCTTTCATTTATTATAGAATTATAAAGAGTTAGAACAAATTCTCTCAATGCCAGTTTCGAACCAGGTATCAAAGAGTAATAAAGTTGGAACAAATTCTTCTGTTGAGGTTAATTTTCTGTGACATCTTTTATCTCTTAGTGTTATTTTTTAATGGTAAGGTTGATTGTAGCTTTGGGATTTGGTGCATTTAACTCCTCATTATTTATGCATTGAGATTGAAAGTGGTAGACAAAACTTCCAAAGGCTTATGTGAGTAATATGCAAGTTGATTTTGATACTATTATTAGGAAAAATAAAACATCTTGAATCACATTTACCAACATAAATGACATCTTGAATCTCATTTACTTTAATGATGATGTGGGTGATAAAATATGAAGTTTGCCCTTTTCACTTTAAAAATATATCAGCCCAAGATGACCTCATTTAGGTTAAGGAGTACGGGTGAAATTTCAATATTTAAAGCTAAGTCCTTTAGAACAAGATAGATAATGTGGTTTTAATTTTGATATATTTTAAGTTTTTTAGGAGTCTGACTTAGAGTACTAAGGATTTCCTTAGTATTTGTTACTAGATGGGCATTTTAGTCATTTCCTTACCAATGAAAAATTCGGTTAGTGTGTACTAACCGTTGGATTATTAGAAGATATTATGATCTATTCATAAATATAAATGTACTTCTAGGATGTAAATATTTCACACCTATACTCAACTTAATTAGACGTGTGTACAAAACAAACATTTGATATATATTTTTTATCTAGCTTTTATATATAGCAAATGATAGCATGTTCTCTGTAACCATCAATAGAAAATGGGTAGAGTGACTTCATGGTGACACTCAATAAGTTAATGAAATTAGTATTAGTATTATAAATATTTACTAATTTCTTAGAAACTTTCTGATTTCTTAGAAAGATTTACTTTCATAACTTATATCAAATAATACTTTTATGAACAAAAAAAATACTTTTATCATTGTGACAATCATAGTTTATTGACAATTGTAGTTTGCACCACCTTTTCCAATGTAAATATCTATTATATTATATTTTATTTATATTGATTGTCTATTTATCAGATTGAAATTATTTTTTTCAATACACAACTTAAGTTATTAATCTTCACTAATCAGACCATCTTTTTACTTTTTAATAGATATATAATTTGTTAGATATTCTTTATTTCCTTTATATATTTTTTATGTCATATTTTTTCACAAAATTATTTAAATTCAATATTATACACGAAATTGCTTCCCGTGATGCACGGGTTACATACTAGTATTTAATAAATTCAAATAACTAAAATATAACAGTAGTATATTATATAACCGATAATTCACAAAAATTAATGAGGCACACAAATTTAAAATATTATACTATTTAAGAAAATACAGGGTGTTACAAATGGAACAAATTGTAAATGATATAACCGTGACAATTCCCCCTCCTTAAATCAATCATTGTCCTCAAGGATGAAAAGTTGGAAATTGTTTGAGTAAGTCATAATAATTATTACAACATTTTGAACCTACAGCAATGCCTGAAAACCATTGTGCAATGTCAAAAAATTGTTTCCTTTACTTTCGGCAACGATTTCAAAACCGTGGTATATGTAGGTGTTGCCTATTTTTTAGGCAACGGTTTTCTACAAGTAAAGACAACGCCAACAAAAAATCATCGACTTTGAGGGACAAGGACAACAGTTTTTATTTCACTCTATGACAACTCTTTAAAACCGTTGCAAACAATGGCAACAGTAGAAAACCATTGATCATAACAAAATACAACACTTCAAAACCGTTGACATAGACAATAAAAAAATTTACAAAAAAATTACTAGAAAAAAGACTAGAGGTAATCCATTTCATTCCGTCCCAACAAAAAATAAATGTCTGATATCACTCATATTTAATTACAAAATCAATTAATTACACAAACCAACAAAAACATGTACTTCATGCAGTCCCACATATACTAAATTATTGGTTTCTTAAAACACCGAAGATTACAATTCCCGATAAAATGTCACTGACCAAACACCAATGGCAAAGATAATACATTTTCCCTATAAACTTCTATGGTTATTAACTTCCAAGTCATTCCTGCAAGAAGTAACAAACAAAACAATAAGAAAATATTACAACCAAATATAACATGTACATGTGAATATGGGATGACTATTGAGAACACTTTATAATTCACATACCAAACCAAATGCTAGTAATCAACCAAATTCTCTATATAGTAAAAATAGAAATATTCAAATGCATGCATGGCATCAGTAAACCATTCTTATATTGGAACAACCCACAGATTCTAAAACTAGTGCATGCATTGCAAATTCAAAAGCATCAATGGCAAATCACAGATCTGTTGTGATGAAAAATGAGAAGTTACCTGACGAAGAGGGCTATCCTTGGGGAGAAAGCTTCCAATTGTTTTTCCATACACGTGGCAAAAAACTCTAAGAGGCAATATGATGGTATTGGAGCTTGTTAAATATATTAGTTGGAATATATATGTGTGATTTATAACCAATAAAGTAAATTCCAATATTATACAAAACACTGCCATATGGAGTATTATTGAAGTCCTTAATGTATTACTAGTAGAGTGTATGTTTACCGTTGTGTTATTTGTATGAATAGACTCAGAGAAAACTTAATTAGTCTGAACTTTAAACTAAGATTAATTTTGTATCTTCTTATTTCTTGCGCTAGCCGTGCTTTATCCAAGAAAGTTGAAAATGCATACCTTAAGAGTGGCTTTTGATTTACCTTTTTAATTAAACTTTGAGAAAGCTGTTGATTCCATTTGAGCATGTAGCCATAAAAATGTTGAAGAAGATTCGAGAAGAGCGGTGAAAAACTTGATATATGGGTTATTTCAATATCTATTATCCAAGCTTAACAAGGAGGAAGTGTTTCCAAATGCATTGATGTGGCTATTGTCCAAGTTCACTTTTTATTTTTAATTTGTAATTATTTTTTTGGTGAATTGGAAACTAGTTTCTGTTCTTTTGATCAAACAGTTTTAAGGTTCTTAAATGAAAAGAACTTGTTACTAATTTTTGATAGAACACCGTTATTTAGTAAGAATAATTTTGTATGAAATGTAAGAAATACGCTAAAAGTTGAATCGTAGGCACCGACTAACACTTTAAGGAAGAGATATGACAACGAGACAACGCAGCAACCTCATGAGCAAAATAGAACTCATGAGCAAAAAATACTTCACCACCACCCACAATGGTTCTCATCATTGCACCTCCGCCGTAGACCACCACAAAATCATCTCTCTCGCTATTGTTTCTCCTCTCCGAGTTTCATTTCATTCATCTCTTTCCACTATAGCATGATGTTGAGTCTGTAAGAATGGAAAAAAGGATTAGGAATGCAGAGGGTTTACCAGTTTTTGAGCTCACCTTTAGCGGCGATTTTTCTAAGAAATGCAAAAAAAGAGGATGAAGAATACTATGGGAACACATTAAGGGAAAAAGGTATCAAAAATGAGGGTTGAAGAGAGGAAGAAAAAAGAACAAACTTCATAAATGAGGTTAAGGGTTTGAGAGAGGAGAAAGAGATGAACGAATAAGAGATGAATGGGGAGGAAGAGAGAGGGAATATGAGAGATGGATTCTGATTTTTTTAACTGAATCAAGAGAGAAGGAAGATTTGAAAAATTTGGGTAGTACTATTGTATCTCTGTCAAATTCGATAAAACTATTGATCTAGTTTGACTTGAGAGAGATAAAATTCTACCCAATTATGTTTTCATCCTTTTACAATTAGAAGTAGGAGACTTTATTGGGTAGTTTCAATATGTTTCTTTTTTTTTGCATAAAAATATATATTAGATTTTTTTTATTGAAGAGAGGGCCGAAGCCCGAAAGAAAATTACAACAGGATTACACGAGTAGAGACTCTGACTATATCAGTCAGCACTAGAGATTCCAACTATGGTGTAATAGAAGTATGTAAACTAAAAATGTTATCTTGACCACAAGCCATATTGGCAAGGGCAACGACACAAGTGTTTGCCTCGCGATAACTATGGCGAAACTCAAGCTCCCCAATCATTCTAAATGATACGATGAATTTTGCGTAAGAGGCCCCAACCATCAACACCCCCCAAATTACCTTTGTTGATGCTGCTGACAACAAGCTCTGAGGCTACATTAGTCACAACCTGTTTAAACTCCATTTGGAGAGCAATCTTAAGCCCTTCAAGCACTCCCTAGAGTTCCGTTACATAAGCGCTACAGGACCCAAGTTTATTGGAAAAACCACAAATCCAACTGTCGTCATGTCTCCGAAGAAGTCCCCCACACCCTGCCACAACAAAGCCACGCTTGCTAGCACCATCAGTATTAAGCTTGACCCAACCCACATTCGGAGGGATCCATTTATATGAGAAGTGATTTTAGGCCTTGTATTCTTCGCCTGCAGATTCAAAGCTATCCTCTCATGCTCTATTGACATCTCAAGAACCACTTTTCATGGATACATGGGGCGATGATAATCCTCTTCATGATGCTCCTTATTTCGCCGGGCTCAGATGCTATGACGAGCATTTGCCCAAATTGAGCTCCACGCCACCCCACTAACATGAGATTTCTTGCTCTTGATATTAACTTCAATCCAACTAGCGAAATCAGAGTTGAAAAAATCCTCCCTATCATCCAACTCAACTAGATTCATACACACAACAAGACCTCTAGGACAATCTTTTAGAACATGAAGAATAGCTTCAATCATATTAGAGCAGTAAAAGCATTATAGGGCTCCAAGAGAGACATCTTAGAAAGTCTCTCATTAGTAAGTAGGCGCCCATGACAAACCAACCAGATGAACATTCAGACTCGTTCCTTTACAACTAATTTCCAAATGATACGCCAAATATCTTGCACCAGTAAATTAGAAAAACCACATAGCAAGTTATAAGTTATGGAAACCGAAAATTTACCTAAAGGATCCTGGACCACAAACACACATCACGCCCGACTTCTGCTTTCAAAAATATATATTAGTATTAGATTAATTACTAATAGATTAGATTAGACAATATTTAGGGGTATTCAAAACCGAACCAAACCAATAGAAAACCGCAAAACGAACTAAACCAAACCGAAAACCGCAAAAAAACGCTTCTTATTGGTTTGGTTTGGTTTCTTTTTTCATTGCACCGCGCGGTTCAGTTTGGTTTGCGATTTTGATTACAGAAACCGAACCAAACCAAACCGCAAGTAACACTAAGGCTAATTGACTTACAACATTTCTTACTAACTTACTAGCCCAAATGCAACTAAAACCTAACTCTCACTCACTTACTAGCCTAAATTCAATTAATTCTTTGACTCACTTACAAACAATCCATAATGTTACGCTATATTTAAAAATTACAATGAAATATTTAATTCAAATTCTTTTAAACATTGTCTTAAATATCTTAAAAGAATTAAAAGAGAGTAATTTATATACTACTATATTTTTTCTTAAAGATTTATGTTAGCAAATTTTTATATTAGTTAATTTTAACTTCATTTTAAATTATGTTTTATCTTGAAAAAACTGGAAAAAACAAAAACACATTGGTTTGGATTGGTTTTATTTTAGGAAGTCAACCGAACCAAACCAAACCGCATGCAATTTTATCTTGCGGTTCAATTCACTTTTTATCTCAAAACCGAACCAAACCACACCCCTAATAATATTAGATTAGATATTAGATTTACTGATCAAAAAAAGACTAGATATTAGATTTTACTGTCAGCCATTAGATCTAACTAATGCCACATGTCGCTCAAATAAGAAATAAAACAGAGATATCCATTCCCTTTCGAAATCCAGAGGATCCGGACCCATGAATCGGGGGGTTTTTGTTCAATAGGGTTTAAGTTGCCACTGCCCCACTCCTCAAAGTTTCAATTTTCACCCAAAAATTTCCCTCCTTTCCCACCATTTCTCTCTCCCTGAGCTGCAATTTCTCTTTCTAGGGTTTCATCACTGCGGTGGCCGGCCGGCACAAATGGTTTCACCTAAGCAGCTCCTATCAACACTCGAATCAGCGCTTCTCGGTCCTTCGCCGCCGACAGCGGCGCAACGAGTTGAACTATTGCACGCAATTCGCACTTCTATCCATTCTTTTCACTCCCTTCTATCTTATCCGGTTCGTCATTTACTTTCATTTTCGTTATTTTTTTACTTCAAGTTTTCTTCACATATGGTTTTAATTTTTTTTATGCATTTGTTGTTTTTCTTCAGCCTCCAAAGTCCTCTGATCGAATTCAAGTTCAGTCAAAGTCTGTTAGACTTTCTGATTTGCCCCCTATTACTCTTGATGACCAGGATGTGCAGATTGTGAGTTTTTCCCCAACACTTTTGTTCTTGTTGCATTTAACATGATCTTTTGTATTGTATTCTATGGGCATATTCATATATTCAAATAAATAGTTGGTTTTAGTTGTAAAGTTGGTGTTGAGAGCAAGAAGAAAACTCTGGTGAAACTATTTTTCTAAGTGCTCTTTTTTTGTTTTGACAATTCTAAGTGCTCTTTTGAAGGTGTGTTTTATGTCCAATGTATGATTTTGTTAGAATGAAAATGAATAAATGATGATATTTCAGTATGTTACATTGTTACCCCCCAAATGAATTTATCATGTTTATATTTTCCCCACTCATTAGGAAGAGGCAAAGACACAACTAATGCCTTTGTTGTGATGGAAAAATCCCCATCAAGGGACAACAAACGTGTATGTACCTCAACCAACATAAAGTGCTGGATCCTTCCCCCCAATATTATTAGTATTATTACTAATACTAATAATATTATTTATATAGGACATATGTATGCTCAATTGCTCATTATGGTGTGGAGTAGTATTGCAGTTCCATTTCCCCTTCCTTTTTCTAATATCGGCTTTTGTGAAGCATAGGCACTAAAATTAAGTGATGATCTCCATCTCAATGAAGTAGAATGTGTCCGTTTGCTTGTATCGGCTAATCAAGAGGTAGATTTTTACTTTCCTTTTTATTTATATGAACACATGCACACCCATACTCACACTAGCACTGGCAATGGAACCCTCATGCTGTGTTGCAATGACTAACTTTTATATTTTTATTTTGATCTTGATTACATGATATTTCATACTATTTTTTAATTCTTTAACATGTAATTTGTAAGTATAATAATGTTACGATGATTTTCTTAAAAGTAAGAGATGTCAACTGTTAATATGCTACAAGAAGATGAAAAAAAGGATTGAAGGTGAGGGGACGTGCTTAGAAAGAAAATATTCTGAACTAAATCTGTAACTGTACTTTGAATAGATCTGAATCTTTTACAATATATTAGTGTGGTTAGAGAGCATCTCTCTAACTGACTTAATCCGAAGGTCTAACAAAAATAAGCTTCAATTGACATAACCATAAGATTTACAAAATTACACGTTTAACATAGAGAGAGAAACCCAGCTTAGTCTAAGATTTCCCCCTCAAATTTAGAATGTGGAAATCAATAAAAAATGATCCATGACCATGATAGGTATCTGAAATGAAATGGACTTCATACTACTGAATATAATGAGGAAAGAAAATAAAGGCCAAGCTCCCAAGTGATGAGGGCCTAAAAGCATGAAGAATATTCAAGTCATGAATTAGGATGACCCGGATTTAGTTTTAGTTTCAGTTGTAATTATTTTAATTTGATTGTAATTTTGTTTTTCAGTTAGGTTTGTAATAGACTAGGTTATAGTGAAGTGACTATGTCACTTAGCGAAGGAAGCCTGTTCTTAGCTTTTGAACTTAGTTTTGTTTTAAGTGATGTAAGCCTTTAATGGGCCCTTAGGCGCATGGTCTTGTTGTAAGCCTCTTTAGGAAAAGACTATGTTTCCTTAAGGTATGTTTGGGAGGGGGTTTTGGGAGGGGAAGGGAGGGGAGGGCATATTTTTCAATCTTAAATTGAGGAAGCTATAAAATGTCTCTAAACATAAACCAAATGTGATTAAAAATGTTATATTGATATCTATCAACTTGTTCTTTTAATTTTTTAAAATCTCAAATACATATTAAATTATAGACAAATTTTTTTCAAGCCTCCCTCCCTTCCCCTTGCAAAACCCCCTCCCATACATACCCTTAAGGACTCTTGTCAGACCACATTTTGATAAACATTGAAGAAATTGGAATTGTCTTAATTTTGATTGCGATGCTTCTGCCGTCAAACACGGCCCTGTTCATGCGCTGTGCCTCCGTGTTTTCCTGAGGTGCTGTCTAACACTGCTTCAAATGGTTTGCTGCTTACCTTTTTATATTTAAAAATTAAAACTGATTCCTGCTTAAAATGCGTTGCTGCCTACAGTCTGTTTTAATGTTTGTGCTTTGCCTTAAAAATGTGTTCAATCGTAATATTTTAGTTAGTAGTTTCCGCTCCCCTAACATTTTACGCAAGCTCCGCCATTGTTTGGACCACAAAAAAAGAAAGGGATAATATACCACAAAATCAAATCGATCAATAGATAAACAAATCTTTTACAATATATATTTTGTGGGTAGAGGTTTAGATTTTATATCTCTAATCAGCATTACCTGAACTGACAGCAGTCAGTTCAGCAATCTAACAGAAACACTTGCTCAACAGATAGCCTAATCGAAACACTTAAGTTACTTAATTCAGACCCACCATAATCTAATAAAAAGTGAATGGAAATATTGAAGGAAGGTGGTTTAGTATTTTAGAAAATGGAGTTTTGTTTCAGTCTTGCCATGATATTTTTTTTTAATAATTTTTTCGAGTTACAGACCATGAAGGGTGTTGTCAGGCACAGATATATTTGTTTATTCAATAATCTATTGTTGCATCGTTTGCAGTGGGTCTTAATGGGAAGGGAACCACTGGAAATTCTACGCCTTGCAGCAGGACTCTGGTATACAGAAAGAAGACATCTGATAACATCCCTCCATCTGCTGTTGAGGGTATATTTTTGCTATCCCAGCCATCATTCAACTTCATTCGGCCATTACGGGGATCTCTTTAGTTTTTGGTTAATAGCTTTATGTTGTTTCCTATACAGGCTGTGGTGCTTGATCAGGGACTTGATGATGATATATTGGTTGACATTCAGAAATATCTTGAAGATCTTATCAATTCTGGACTTCGACAGCGGTTGATTTCTCTTATCAAGGTTTGCATTATAATATAGATTTTTTATTATGCAACTCTTTATCTTCCTAAATAAATTCTGATTTAGGATAAATTCTCTTAGAAATGGAATTATTTATTGCCTATTGTGAGAAGAGAAAAGCGATTATCAAAGAATTTACAGCTGTTCCTTCAAATAACGTTTGCAATATAATGCATCCTGTTTTGTGGCTTACATTGATTAAGCTCTCTGGTTTTTGGACTTCTAGGTTTTTTAATAGTATTTTGTTTTGACAGGCTCTATATTGATGAGCAAATAATGTTAAGATATCTTTTGTTTTTCTAGAACAAATTGAGTCAATCTCAATATCCTGCTTGTATTATCAGTATAGTTTATAATTCTTGATACTGTTTGTAAATAAACTGATATCATGGCTCTGTTGTTATTTGTTGTTATTTGTTGCTTTTGGGTGATTTGCTTTTCCCTTATACAGTATGAACATATCCACTGAATAACATGTTTAATATACTGATCTTAAAGCGTGCAGTGCCAATTTATTGCGGCTACTGAAATCTGTGGTTGTTCATTTGTTTGATTTGCACCAGAATATTGAATGTATTTTGTAAGTGTGAATTCAAAAGTTGAATAGGATTTCCCCTACCTTTCGTTAGATGGTGTATTATTTAGTGGAAGAACGTATCTATATTTGACCTTGTAACTATATTTTTTCTGAGGAATTTTCTTTCTGAATGTAGGAGCTCAATAGAGAAGAGCCTTCTGGTGTGGGTGGTCCTCAGTGTGAGCGCTATGTTCTTGACTCAAGAGGTTCTCTTGTGGAGAGGCAGGCAGTGGTGTCTAGAGAAAGACTTATTTTAGGACATTGCCTTGTCCTTTCCGTTCTGATTGTTCGAACAAGTATGCTTAGTAGCCTTTAATGTTGATTGTTTTCTGAAAGACTTATTGTATTCCGTGACAGATTATGCTTTCTGAATATTTTAATAGATCAAAAGTGATATTGTGATACGACAATTCATATTGTTTTCAGGTCCTAAGGATGTAAAAGACTTATTATCTATTTTGAAAGATAGTGTTTCTGATGTTAGTGAGAGCAGTGCAACCATAAAATATCAGGTTCATTTTCAGACTCTTGCTAGCTGGATTTTTTGTTGTCTGTCGTGAAGCGTTATACTTATGGTTTGTGTACTTAACTTTATAAGCATTAAAACTGCCCAGCACGTTTTATGAGTGTAAGAAGTTACGCGAGCAATGATTTTATTTATCCATCCTTCTCTTCTTTGGTATGCCCTATGGTAAGATGAACTTTTTGGCATGATGGACTTGTCATGATGGACTTAAGAGTATTCTTCTTTGGTGTTAACTTGTCATTTTGGAAAAGCCTTAGCCTAGGAGAAAGGTGCAAGTAGAGGCATACTTTTGTAGTTCTACAGTTTCTAGTTGTTTTTTACTTGAAAGATGGTAAACCCATTCTGTAACTGTAGTCAACTTAACTCTCAAAATCTATTCAATCTGAACTGCTTTTTTGACTCGCGGCTGTCTTTTGCGGTTTAAATTTGTGTTGCTTGCTCACAATATTCACTTATATGCTTTTGCAGATTACATTTAGTCTTCTATTTGCCCTTGTGATTGCATTTGTTTCAGATGGTTTGAGTACAGTGCCTGACAAAGCATCTGTCCTTTCATCTAATACATCCTTCAGACATGAATTTCATGAACTTGTAAGATGAAAGATAATTACTGTTTTCTGTGTACTGATTGTTTATCAATCAATTGTATCTATTTGGAATGTTGTTGACATCCTTTCATGCTTAAGGTAATGGCTATTGGAAATGATCCAATTGTTGAGGGCTTCACTGGTGGAATAAGGCTTGCTTGGGTGGTACATTTGATGTTAATACAAGAGGGTGTTGCAGCAAGGGAAACTGTTTCAAGTGGCTCATTAAGTGAAATGAGTTATCTTAGTCAATGCTTGGAAGTCATTTTCTCAAATAATGTCTTTCAGTTTTTATTGGACAAAGTTCTTCGTACTGCTGCCTATCAGGTTCATTTGCGATATATTTTTCTTTGTTTTTGTTTTTCGACATTAGAAAAAATTTATTGGAAAAGAGAATAATGTTGCTTCAATAGTTGCAACAACGTTGGAGGGTATGAGATCATCCATCCATTCCCTCTACATATCTGTTCATTGTTCATGAAACCCTTTTGAAAGTTGATGTGCTTTTTAAACAACTTTAAGATTTGCACTTTTATTGGTAAATAGAACATAAAAGGCATTTTCTTGAGTAATGGTATATTAGATGAATTATATATAATTTAGAAAAAATTGTTGGTCTTTCTGTCTCACTAACTCATGTTAGCGCTTAATAAGTTCTCTACAATAAACAAATTTGTATTATATTATTCTAATCCATTTCACCGCATTGTGCTTTGCCCACCAATTTATGCTTCCTTTATTTTCCCATTATACTAAATATTTAATCTTTATAACATGATTTTCTGCAAAACATTGACATTGTTATTTTGTCAGGTTTACATATATAGTTTTGCTTTATGGATTATAAGAAGTAAACCTCTTGCACTATATAAATGAAATATTAAGCTACAATTGTGAATGCCACTAAAATTAACCTGCTAATCAGTGACATCATCAAAATTAGATTTTGATGAGTACCTGGACTTGGATAACTCAGGGCAAGTTAATAGGTTTGCTAAGGTTTATTCTAGAAGGGGTAGAATTGGAATACAAGCTAAGTAGCTAATAGTGGAGGGAATCATTTGTAACCAACTTTGCTGAGTTGGCAGTAAGAGAGTGTGCTTTTTACCTCACGCATAGTTACTGAGGGAGGGGAATAAATAGGAGGAGTGAGGTAAGAGTAAGCAGGCTGGTTTTGGGAATTGGCTTGGGCTAGGGACTTGGCAATTGGATTGCCATTACCATTTCTCTTGTAACACTGTTTCAGGGCTGATATCAGTTAGATTCAGCACCTATATTTTCAGTAATACACAGTTATTTGTTCTTTTGGAATGAGATGGATCTTGGTACCTATCAAGTGGTATCAGACCACTCGATCCCGGGTGCTCAAAAGAAGATTAGAGATGCTGCCTTGGAGTTTCTGGAAGAGGAAACGTTTAACAGTGTACCAAAATGGAAAGAGAATCTGCGAGAAGTCAAGAACCTCTGGGAACGAAGGGCGAACGGAGAAAGAGCGAAAGGAGAGGGACGTCGATCACGGCGTGACCATTCTCCGTGCAGAAGGAGAGTAAGAAGAGGTGAAGTTGCATAGAAGCTTCACGAGATCTATTTAGATCACAAATGGCGTATGTTGCAACAATTCGATGTGAAGGCAAAATCCAGAAAACCAGAAGTAGGAAGAGAAACTGAGAAGAACCAGAATGGAGGTGAAGTGCTGGCGCCGTCTGTGGGAATGGAAACGAAGAGTTCTTGCAACACAGATGAACATTTCTTCTCTCTAGCGACATCTGAATCAGTAGAATCATTGAAGGAAAAGGATGGCATCGCAGGTGAATGTTACAGTGGGGATGATGAGCCAAAATGGGACAGTGATGACGAAGAGCCGTCGTCGGAAGAATCGACGCTGGGAGAACTGTCGCCGGAGAAGGGACACGCCACCGCGACCTTGGCTGAGGCGTTGATTGATTTGGGGGAAAATTTTCTCTCTCCCGAAATTGAAGTTTGCGACAGAGAGGAGAAAGAGGAAGGGGCGAAAAGGAGTGATGAGGAAAGAGAAGGACGTCGTGACGTCAGTGGCAGTGAACCGCCGCCGGAGCCGCCGGACAAAGGGGTGGAGCAGATGGCTCGCGATGAGGGAGTGCAGTTTCTCTCTCAGTCGGTGAAAGGGTGAGTCGAGTCTGGGAACGAGAAAGAAGCTTGCGTAGGATGCAGCTCAAGGCCATTGGACCTGAAGTTTGACCCATTGGGCCAGGCCCAGCATCTGATACTTACACCTACCAAATTTTTGGTTAGTAATTCTGATCTTTTTAATACAGAAAGGAGGTTGTTAATATCTGAAAAGAAAAAGCTGGTTGGGTTTGGTTGGGCCCAAAAGAAAGTGGACCTCACTTTTAATCCAATGGGCCAGGCCCACAATTTTATTATTACACCTCCCATATTTACTAATACTGGAAGGGCATTACAAGTAGTAGAGGGATTAAACAATAAAAATTCTCCTTTATTTTCAAAAATTCTGGGATGGACTATAATTGGTGAAGAAGGGGAACGACCACCCAGTATTGTATCCTTGTGTATTGAGGTTAAAGCTTTGGGAATGTATGCTACAACTACTGAAGTATTTGCTCTTATTAAGAGAGTTTCTTATAAGAAGAATAGAGCAGCAACAACACTCTGTTTTCGGCCCAAAAATAGCGCTGAAAACAGGGCATTTGATCCGGGAGGCAGTTATTCAATTTCTTGCATAACCGGGATCACAAAAATTTACTCACTGGAAACTACTTATGGAGGCCTAACAACACTAACTCTGGATCAATTCTTCAACCATCTTCTAGTCCATGGTTGGTCTATACTTGCTGAAGGTATAGAATTGTCCACATTGATTTGTCTTCTATTATAGACTTCGTTGGTAATTATGGTAGTGCTTTGATGAGCTCTAAAATGCCCCAGAGTCCTGTTATTGAAGCTGCCCCATGTAATAGTGAGGGGAAGTGGTTGCAAGCAAGGAAAATAGAAATTAAAAAGCTACATTCCAATGCACTAGTGGCAGATGCAAGGGTCAACAAGATAGTTCTTGTCTTTGAATATGTATCCAGTGACCTGAAACAAAATGTGAGCATACAAGAGAGTGTCATATGTGCAATGGAAGACCATAGGAATCAAACACATCAACACCACCAAGTAATTGTAGCAACTCTTGTGACAGAAGTTGATTTATTAGATCCCTTCACAAGCGAGGGACATTTTTCAGCTGCAACTATACTCTGTTTTTGGGTCAGAAAGGACACCCAAGACAGAGCATACAACCCAGGACGACTTTTTCATGTTTCATGCATAACTCAATCATTCTCCTCCAAGATATGGGACCCAGGTAGGAGTGCAATGGTTTTGAAGTTTAAGGGGAAGCTTCATTTGGTATTGATTGTTGGTATTAAGGGTACATTTATACTCTGTTTTGTGGCAGAGAAGGGTAAAGGAAACGGAAGACTCAATCTAGGAGGTTGCTCAATTTTATGCATAACTTGGTTCTCATGCCTCAAGTCATGGGATCCTGGTGGCAATTGTTATACTTCCTACATAACTTGGTCATTGTGTTTTCAGCTGTGGGATCTGGGAAGAAGACCGTTAAGTCTGCTATTAGCTCGATACCTTCACCTTGAGGACAAGGTGAATTTTGAAGGGGGGAGTATTGATGAGTACCTGGACTTGGATAACTCAGGGCAAGTTAATAGGTTTGCTAAGGTTTATTCTAGAAGGGGTAGAATTGGAATACAAGCTAAGTAGCTAATAGTGGAGGGAATCATTTGTAACCTGAGTTGGCAGTAAGAGAGTGTGCTTTTTACCTCACGCATAGTTACTGAGGGAGGGGAATAAATAGGAGGAGTGAGGTAAGAGTAAGCAGGCTGGTTTTGGGAATTGGCTTGGGCTAGGGACTTGGCAATTGGATTGCCATTTCCATTGTTTCATTGTTTTTCATTATTTCTCTTGTAACACTGTTTCAGGGCTGATATCAGTTAGATTCAGCACCTATATTTTCAGTAATACACAGTTATTTGTTCTTTTGGAATGAGATGGATCTTGGTACCTATCAGATTTTATATCGTAACTCTTGTTCTTTGGTCTTTGTCAGTATAAATTCAAATCCCACTTTGGAATGCTGTCTTGGATGAAATTATTAATAATTTTTAAATTTTTTCATTATTTTCGCTTCTCTGTGCCAAAATAATTGATATTCTTTAGTAATATTTTAGAACTATTCTTTATATATGTCGTCTAGATTTGCATATGCAGTTCAGTAGATCCATTTCAATATTTGTTATTTATTTACCTAGCTTTTTCATGATTATACTTCATTTGCATATTTGTATTGTGACCCCACTTCTTGTTGCGTTACAGACCGAGGATGAAGATATGATCTATATGTACAATGCTTATTTGCACAAGCTGATTACGTGCTTCTTGTCTAACCCTCTAGCTAGAGACAAGGTGGGTTGATTTTTCCCCCCTAGATACTGAACAAGCTCATTTGCTGGATTACACTTTTTGCTAGTAATTGGTTAGGGTTGCGAAACTATTAGATATTGCCTAACATATCATGATGGGAGGTTTTTGTCCATTTGTGTTCCATATTTTTGTTCTTTGCTTCTCTTTACTCTGTTTAAGTTGGTTGAAATTGAGTTGCTTTTTTGTTTTGATCAATATACGTTTTAGATTTAAATGCAATATTAAGAGTTTTGTGTGTTGAATTCTTTTGTTTATTCTTATATTTTTATTATAAGCTGGTATGGACCATATTTTGTAACTATTTGAAAATTAGGACACCAAATGCAACTTTTAGATCATTACCATTTTGATGCATTGATCACAAAATGTTCGATTCTGGTACTAAGCTTTAAAATGGTATGTGCATTTTGTCTCTCTTTACTGTTAAGGTACTTGATCTATTCATTGCACATCTTTGCAAAATATTCATTTCTATTGGCATTCTATAAGTTTAGTTCTTTCAATCACATTGGATCTATTTTAAATAAGATAAATTATTACAAGTATTTGTTGCAAAATAATTTTGTTTACAAATAATTGCAAAATATAATTATTTTTAATATAGTATATCCTTTGGCTTAACCTTGTTTTTTATTCTACCTCTGCTATTGTATATATTTGCAGATAAAAGAATCCAAAGAAAAGGTTATGAGTGTGCTAAGTCCATATCGAGTTGTTGGATCCCATGATTTTTCAAAGGACGGTAGCTCAAGTTCTCAACAAGGCACTGAATTGGGCCCTTTACCATTTAATTCAATCTTGGACTTTGTAAGCGAGGTTTATCAGGTCAGTTTGACAAAATGTAAACACAATATTATAAAATATTTCTATTATATAGCAATTGACACAGGTTTTTGATAGATCTTAAGATTCAAACAGTTGATGCCAGTTAATATGTTTTTGCTGCTGTTAAACTGTCCTTGTTCCAACTATTCATGCATATTCTATATATTTGCCGTTTAGGGAAAAAATTCTTTTAAATGATATATGGTTGATCAGCTTTTCTGTGGCGTATATTGTGAAGGATTTAAATTGTATAAACATAATTTGCTTGGCACTTGATGCTTTTACTTGCGATCGTGACCTTTAAGTTTTTCACAAGTTATCAGAGAGAACCAGAGCTCTTGTTGGGAAATGATGTGCTGTGGACATTTGTAAATTTTGCTGGAGAGGACCATACAAATTTTCAAACACTTGTGGCTTTCCTGAATATGCTGAGCACGTTGGTAAGGAAGTCTCTTACAATCATCTTGATATCTTAATGTTGCTCTCCAATCATTTTTATACCTTGCCTGTTTGGGATATTCCCTTTTTAGGCTTCTAGTCAAGAAGGTGCTTCAAAGGTTCATGAGTTGCTCCAAGGTAAAGCATTCCGCTCGATTGGCTGGAGCACATTGTTTGAATGCTTAACAATTTATGATGAGAAATTCAAACAGTCCCTTCAAACTGCTGGAGCATTGTTACCGGAAATTCAGGAGGGGGATGCAAAAGCACTTGTGGCATATTTAAATATCCTAAAGAAGGTTTAACTTGACCTATTTGCTTATATCAGCTTATATTGGATTTATTGTATTTTAGGCCTAAGTTTAAACTCCTCTTTGCTAAAATATAATGTGATTCATTAAGTGCTGTAAAGAAGGTGTTCAAGACGGAGTAGTCGGCCTTTTTGTTTTTTAGCCGTTTCCTTTTGTTGACAATATTCACACCTTACTTCAGATAAATCATTCTGATCTTCCCCACTAACAATTTAGTTTTGATAAGTTATATCATGATTAAATCCTTACATTATTCAAATTTGTTTTCTGTCATTCCTTTTGCCATCTCTGATTGGGACCAACTTAAATCCAGTTTGATTAAATCTAGTTATGAATCATGCAGTCTTAGAATGTGGTTTGGGCCTAACTCAACCCTACAAAACCGGCTTGTAAGGTGAGGGATGCCTCCCACTTATAAACTCTTTTTCAGGCCATATCACATTCAATGTGGGACTCTTAACACACCCCCTCACGCCCAGGACCGGACAACTGGTGCGTGGATAATAATGGTGGGTGGCCTGATAGCGAGTAGCCCAACGGATCTTGGATTGGCTCTGATACCATCTTGAAATAAGAGACAGGACATTGGTTACGCAGTTCGGCCAATCTTTGCCTACGTCTGCGACTACAGAGCAGCTGTAGTTCCGTATTATTGATTGTATATTTCTGTGTAATGAGTACAAGCACTAATGAGTTTAAATAGAGAAAACCTAACGGGCCTGGGCCGAATACATATAAAACTACTATTTACAACATATCTTAACACACCCCCTCAAGCTGGAGCGTATAGATTGTAGGCATCCAGTTTGTCACATATGTAAGTTATCCTTGGTCCCCGAAGAGCTTTTGTGAAGATGTTTGCCAATTGATCATTAGAACCAACAAATGAAGTAGCAATGTCACCGGACACAATCTTCTCACGAACAAAGTGACAATCAATTTCAATGTGTTTGGTTCGCTCATGAAAGATTGAATTGGACGCAATATGTAGGGCTGCTTGATTATCACAGATGAGACTCATAGTGCCTATTTTACAAAAGCGCAACTCTTGGAGAAGATGTTTCAGCCATATAAGCTCCTGAGTGGTAAGTGCCATAGCTCGATATTCAGCCTCAGCGCTGGATCTGGCAACATTTTACTTTTTACTTTTCCATGAAATTAGATTTCCACCAATAAGAACACAGTACCCAGATGTGGACCTTCTATCAAAGGGACAACCAGCCCAATCAGCATCTGTGTAAGCGACGACATTTGAATCACCTCTATCTCTGTAAACAAGACCTTTTCCAGGAGCTCCTTTGATGTACCTCAGGATTCTAACCACGGCATCCCAAAGACTGTCACAAGGGGAATTTAGGAATTGACTCGCCACACTAACAGCGTATGAAATATCTGGCCTCGTTATGGTCAAGTAATTCAACTTCCCAACTAGCCTCCTATACCTTCCTGGATCCGAAAAGGACTCCCCCTGATCCGGTAGGATCTTGACATTAGGATCCATAGGAGAGTCAATTGGCTTGCAATCCAGCATGCCGGTTTCTTCTAAGATATCCAAAGCATACTTGCTCTGAGAAATAGCAATACCTGCCTTAAAATGAGCTACCTCAATGCCAAGAAAGTATCGTAACTTCCCAAGATCTTTGACCTGAAAGTGGTGGACTAGATGTTGTTTAAGTCTTGCAATCCCATCATGATCATCACCTGTAATAACTATCATCGGCACACACAACCAGATAAATACATTTGTGAGAGGAAAACTTATAAAAGACAGAGTGATCAGCTTCACTCCGAATCATGCCATAGTCTTGAACGACACTGCTGAATCTCCCAAACCATGCCCGAGGGGATTGTTTAAGACCATACAAGGCTTTGTGAAGTCCACAGACATACCCACGACACTCCCCCTGAGCAACGAAACCAGGTGGTTGCTCTAGATAAACTTCTTCCTCAAGATCGCCGTGGAGAAATGCATTCTTGATGTCAAGTTGATATAATGGCCAATGTCGCATTGCAGCCATAGAAAGGAATAGACGAACAGAAGCCATTTTAGCCACCGGTGAGAAAGTATCACTGTAATCAAGACCAAAAACCTGAGTATAGCCCTTAGCCACGAGGCGGCTTTCAGACGATCAATACTTCCGTCTGGACCAACTTTGACAGTATATATCCATCGACACCCAACAATAGATTTACCAGGAGGAGGTGGCACTAGAGTCCATGTCTGGTTAGATTCTAAGGCTGTTATCTCATCAATCATAGCCTGTCGCCAACCTGAATGAGAAAGGGCTTCCTGCGTGGCCTTAGGAATGGTGATGGAAGAAATAGCAAACCCAAATGTATAGTGTGAAGGTGATAAGCGGTGATAACTGAGGAAATTATAAATAGGATGAGGGTTACGGGTGGAACATGTACCTTTACGCAGGGCAACAGGAGGGTCGTCTGACTCGGCAGGCGGATTCGGAGTAGGAGAGGAAATCGGGGCAGGAGATGAGTCACTAGGATCTTCTGTAGGAGGTGGGTCGACAGGAGGGAGGCGAGCACGACGCTGATAAGTTTGCAAGGGAGGAGGACTAGGAGGACTTGAAGTTCCGTAGGAGAAGGAGGATCTATCTGATCAATGATGGGTGTGAGTGGAACTACCGGGACAAGGTCAGGAATAGGTAATACTTGAGAGACAGACTCAGACGCAACGGGAGATGCAAAGAAGGGCGCATCTTCAAAGAAGGTGACATCAGCAGACATGTAGAAGCGATGTGTGGAGGGACAGTAGCATCGATACCCTTTTTGAACTCTGGAATAGCCAAGGAAAACACACTTAACTGCACGAGCAGACAATTTATCAAGTCCCGGGGTAAGATCATGAATAAAACAAGTTGATTCGAAGACTCGAGAAGAGATACGGAACAAGGGTTCATCGGGGGACAATATGGAATGAGGAACCCTATTCTGGATAGCAGAGGATGACATTCTATTAATCAAGTGCCCTGCAGTGAGGACAGCATCCCCCCAAAACTTCAAAAGAACATTAGCATGAATAAGCAAAGTGCGTGCTGTTTCAATTATGACGGTTCTTACGTTCAGCAATCCCATTTTGTTGTGGGGTATGGGGACAAGGTGATTGATGTATGACACCATTTTCAACAATAAAAGAATTAAATGATGCAGAAAAATACTCTTTCGCATTATCACTACGTAAAGTACGAATAAAACAACCAAATTGATTTTTGATTTCCTTGAAGAAATTTTGAAAAACACTGAGAAGTTCGAATCTATCCTTAAGTAGGTAGATCCACGTACATCTAGAAAACTCATCAATAAAAATGACAAAATATCTATGTCCTACAACTGAAGTGACTCGACTTGGTCCCCATACATCTGAGTGAACAACATCAAAAGGAGAACGAGCTTGTGACTGAGTACTGCTAGGGAAGGAAGAACGAACGTGTTTCCCAAGCTGACAAGACTCACAATCTAATGACTGCAGGTGGGACAAATGAGGAACCATGACTTTGAACTTCTTGAGACTTGGATGACCTAACCTCGGTGAAGAAGACTTGGAGACTCTGTAGTAGAAGTGGAGGCAAGTGTAGATGAAGGCTGGATGGGCTGAAGTTAGTAAAGTCCATGTGACTCATATCCTGTACCAATCATTCGCTTTGTACTCCGGTCTTGTATAACAAAATAATCATCACCAAAAGTTACAGAACATTTTAGACTTCGAGTCAGACGACTAACTGAAATTAAATTAAATGGGCAATTGGGAACAAGAAGAACATTGTCAAGGGGTAAGGATGGAAGAGGAGTGGCTTCCCCAATGCCACTAGCTTTAACTTTTGATCCGTCGGCAACAGTAATATAATGTGGAGTGTTAGGTTGGAATATTTTGGATAAAAGAGATGGATTACCAGCCACGCAATCGGAAGCTCCAGTGTCCATAATCCAGGAGTCAACAGGTGATGATTGAGAGAAACAGACCGTAGAATTACCAGAATGAGCAACCGTTGCCGATGATGATGAAGCCTGGGAAGCTTTATACTGCAGGAATGCCTTATACTCCTTATCAGAAAGAACATTTTGTTTAGTGTTTCTCTGTTCAGAATCATTAACGTGAGTCACATTTACTGGTTTCTCTGGAAAGCCTTGAAGGAAATAACACTTGTCTTCAGTATGACCAAGTCTCTTACAATAAGTGCACTGAGGACGTCCTCCAACACGACTTCCTCGACCACCCCCACGACCACGACCGCGTCCCCCACGACCTGCAAAATTAGAAACAAGAGCAGAAGATTCTATATTAGTCTGAGATCCATTCCCTCCAGTTCCTTCCAATCCAGGAAGACGTATGAGACGTCTGATAAGATCGTCTGTTGAGGGAATGTCTGATGCAGAAAGAATGTTGCTCCGTACTGACTCATACTTTTGATGGAGACCATGAAGAACATAGATCATACACACATTATCTAGTTTCTCAAGCATCTTCTTCGGGTCATTGTCGGTCACAAGGATCTTGAACTCATTTACTGCTGACTGAGCTTTATTAGCATATGTCATGATGTTGTCTTCTGTCATCTGAAGGGTGGCTAAATTATGAATAACACCATAAAGACGCTGGATATCATTAGAATAAATATTTTTAGTCTTCTGCCAAATGTCATAACAAGTGGTGTATGAGCGATAATGGACCAGCAAGGAGGGTTCAATAGATTGCCACAAAAGAGAGACCAACTGACAATCTGCTTGTTCCCAATCTGCACGCAAATCTTTACCAATATCTGTAGAATTCTTAGTGAGGTGATCTAAAAGCCTTTGCCCCATAAACCACATTTTTACTGATGCAGACCAATTCAAATAATTATCACCATTGAGTTTTTCTGTTGTAATAGAGGGATTACCGGAGAAAACATAAGACACAATCCTCTTACTTGAAGATCCAGACTTATTGTTGTCCTTAGACTTACTTTTGTCCCTATCCAATTGTTCTGAATCTGAACTCATCTTTGACAAAGACGTAAATACCAACGTATGGAGTGACAGCGAAGATGAACGGTAGCCGCGAATAGTGTCGATGAACAGTAGCCGCAAACAGCACCTATGAACAGTACGATGAACAGTGATGATGAATAGTGTCAGTGAACAGTAACAGTGCAACGATGGCGGCTGGTTTTTTTTTGTTTTGGGAACCAACGAGACGGCTAGGGTTTTTTTGAGAACTTTGCTAAGACCTATTGACTGTAGGCTCTAGATACCATGTTGAAATGTGGTTTGGGCCTAACTCAACCCTACAAAACCGGCTTATAAGGTGAGGGATGCCTCCCACTTATAAACTCTTTTTCAGGCCATATCACATTCAATGTGGGACTCTTAACACATAGTTTAAATTGGATGCTAAGTTGTGAATAGGGTACATTTCGGTGGACTAAAATGCAATTTTACTCAATTTTTACTTTGATCTTTCTTCTGTCTGGTGACTTCTCTGCCATTCTGGCGTGGCTTTTTCTTTTTTACAACTATATTATTGCAAAGTAAAATGGAAATTAATGCAAAAGGTTGTGATTCAATGATTCATGCTCTTTCTTAAAATTTTGGTTTCAATTCTTCATGGTTGAAAATTAAAATAGTATATTATGATGAGAAGTGTCTGATAGGTAGGACATTCGATGATCTAATTTATTAAGGTATGAGATTTTGATAGATAGATTAAATAGGCCTGTTTGCAAGGTCATCATATTCATGCCGAGTGTTGTTTTTGGTACCAAAATTTTCAATCCTTCAAATGGTTAATCATAAGATTCATTTCATAGGTTAATAAAAGCCATGAGATATCATTAGTCATACAGTTATCTTTGTTATGCTCCTTGAATAAAACATAATTAGAGCTCCTTTGGTTCGTTTGGATCAGTTTACTTCGATTACGACCTTAAATCTTGATAGTTTGACCCTCTTATCATGTGCACCAAACAGGCCCATGAACTTTTCTTGGAGATTATATGCTAGGTTACGTTCCGATTTGCATTATTTACCAGGTTAAGTTGCCATACCAGTTCCACACATGATGACCCCAATTGTTGGGCTTATTCAAATTTTCCTTGATGCACGGTCTGCTGTGCTTAATTATTTAATCTCAGAATTTTGGTGGGCTAAACTGTAATAATTTTCTTCTACATCTCATTCTAAATAGACTTGTCGCCAATGGATTGTTAACCTTGATGGTTGAGTTTGACTAAGATGTGTTGAAGTATAAAAGAGTTTATCTTTTAAATGAATATGTTTGCTTGTTGCACTTGCATACTGGCTAGATATAGTTGGTTTAACTTATTTTATGTAGAGTGTGAAGTATAAAATAGTTGGTTTAACTTTATGTAGAGTTTGACTAAGATGTGTTGAGGTATAAAATAGTTTATCTTTTAAACAAATGTGTTTGCTTCTTGCACTTGCAGACTGGCTAGAAATAGTTGATTTAACTTATTTTATGCATAGTCTAAAGTTTCATTGTTGTATGAGACTTTTACCTTTTTTGTTTGAAAGGAGCAACAGCTTTTTACTGTGTGTTTCTTGTTTATTCAGGTTGTGGAAAATGGGAACCCCATAGAAAGAAAAAACTGGTTTCCTGATATTGAACCACTGTTCAAACTGCTTAGTTATGAAAACGTACCTCCTTATCTTAAGGTATGATGGCTGTATCATAATGGTCTTACTTGAAAGAAGTATAATGTGCGATTCTTGGTTTTTTGAGAGCTGGAATTCCACGTGAAATGTTTACACTGTTTTTCTAAACAAGATTTGTGATGTTAATGTAGGGTGCTCTAAGGAATGCAATAGCCACATTTATTCATGTATCTCCGGTGTTGAGAGATAGCATATGGACCTATCTTGAGCAATATGATCTGCCAGTAGTTGTTGGGCCTGATGTCCTGAGCAGTCCTTCCATGGGTACTCAAGTCAGTATATCGATCTTATAAATAGTTTATGTCTTTTCAATTCCTTATGATTTATATCCATTAAAACTGTCAAGAACCACCTCTTCTGGAATCTTAAGCTGTTAAATGCAAGACCGGTAATTATTTCTGCTTCACCACTGTAACACATCCACTCATATGAAAGGCTTTGGACTTGAATAATAGACTAAGCACATATAGAGCATAACTTGTGCGTGGAAACGTAATTTAATTGAGGAATGGGATTCAATTCCTCCTAAACACTCGTGCAAACAGGCTTTGGTTCCATGTCAAGAATCAACCATCGTTTAAAGTTTAGGTTGTTTCATACAATATGGATGGCTTAGAGTTTGCTTATATATGCTAATTTGGATAATTTTTCCTATAATAAGCTTTTCACTAAATTTCTTTTTTTGATTGTTATCTTGTTCATGCTTTTGCACAGCATAGTACTTGTTTTATCTATAATTTATAAACCTAACAAATACTTTTATATTAATAAGTAGATTATGTTTCACGGGTGATGTTATCTTATTCACATATAGATGGAACTTAAAACTAATATTGGTAACTGAACAAAATTTCAAACTTTACTAGCAAGTTTTGAATTGATAGAAACTATGTTTTTTATCAGTTTCCCATCATGTGCAAGTGGGTCTTAGGCACTATGTTCGTTCTGCATTTTAACTCTTTAATTATTAATGCAGTGGTACTACAAACCTGATGTGCATGCATAATATTGAATATAATTTGTTCTACATTCTGCAAAGACAAAAAACACTAGCAATAACACTGATTTTCTTCCTCTCTTTTTTTTGTTCTTTATTTATCTTGTAAGCTCTATCATTTTATTCACATGCTTCATTCATCATTTTCTCCCTTCCCCTGCTGCTTTTCTTTTGTCTTGGCAATCATGTGCTCTCCCTTTTTCTCAATGTCCAAGTGAACTTGTAATTCTGACAGGTTTATGATATGCAATTTGAATTAAATGAAATTGAAGCCAGGAGAGAACAATATCCTTCAACTATATCTTTCCTTAATTTGATAAATGCTCTTATTGCGGAAGAAAGAGATTTGACAGATAGAGGGCGAAGGTACTGGTCATCCTGTATTTCTTGCCTTTGTTGGAATTTTATTAATTTATTTTTGGCTTAAACATGTTTACTCTCCGAAGTTTGGTGAGTTTTTGGTTAATGTAACATTGATTACATCTTTCTTGAGCTCCGTGCCCAACAATTAAAGGACAGAACTTATGTAAGTTCGATATGTCTTGGTACTAATCCCTATCAATTTTTTATCTTTTTGGTCCCTCATTGTTTCAAAATGAACTTTTATAGTTCTCGGCAGTAATTGAGCTCAGATATGTGATCACATTACTAATGGTAAGCCAATGCATGATGCTACATGATGTAAACTGGCTGGTGTTCGAATATAGCCATTTAGTAAAAAAAAGCATGGCATGATTTGCACCTCAAGCATGTCATTCTCTACTCCTCGCCATTGGTGTCGATGACTGGGTTGTAGAAGGAGATGGAGCAGAAAGAGACTTAAAAAACATGCATATCAGCACGTTAAACTATTCAAGTAAACAACACATCAAACACAGAAAACGTCCCAGTTCACATTCCAAAACTAGAACTGAAACAATAGCAAAACACCTCAAATTCAAACCCACTTTCCAAAACAAATACCTGCAACTTTCCTTCTTCGTCCTGGACTCTTAACTCCAAGCCCAAGCCATTATGGGATATCAACGATCAACCCCTTCTCCAATTTTGACGAGGTACAGCTCTCTGTCCATGAATGTAGGCTTCCCTTACAATGAGCGGGTCAATTTGGCCGCAATGTTCTGCAACCACAAGGTCATCGATTAGGCGAAAACTTTCATGCTTCCTATAGTTAGGCCTAGAGGTATCCCGTGTCCGTCAGCGCCATTGATTCCAGAGCACATGCTTGATGGCAATAGTTACAGAGATGTGACAATGGGTCTTCAACCCCCCTTCAAACTCTACCCTCCTCTTCACCCTCAAGCTCCAAACATGAGTGAGATTTTACCAGTGGAGTGAATACCTTGCAGGTACCAATTGAGATAAGGAAGAGTTAGTTTGTTAAGATATGAGATTAGGAGGAATTAGCTTATTGAATAGTTAGAGTGTATCATGTTTAAATAGGACAATACAAGGATGGAGAGAATTCATTCATACAGTACAAGAATAGAGAAGTATTGTTGGAGAGGGGAAACCCTTGGAGGCGAGATCTCTCTTCTAGTCTCTCTTATCTTCCCAATAAAATACTTCTTTCTTTATATTTGAACTTCTGGGTTCCTAACATATGCACCTGAACATCTAAATTAATTGTTTTTTATTTTCCAGATTTATTGGCATCTTTAGGTTCATCTATGACCATGTTTTTGGGCCATTTCCTCAACGAGCCTATGCGGATCCTTGCGAAAAATGGCAGTTGGTTGGTGCTTGCCTTAAACATTTTCACATGTGAGTGGGTCTGCTTCTCTGATTTTAAAATAACTTGCTTTACACCTCTGTTGTCTATGATGATCGTAATGGATTACTTGGTTTGTTATTTCTCTAAATCGCATTAAACTTAGTTGCATTGAGAGGGCTAGCATGCTTTTCTATCTTTAAATTGATTAAACGGATGACTAAGTCCAAACTATCAACAAGTTCATGTAGGAGCTGTTAATTATTGTTGAGATTGTTATCCCACGCAACTTAAAATTGCAGGATACTAAGCATGTATGACATCAAGGATGAGGATTACGAGGGTGTAGTTGATCAGTCTCGACTTTCAACAAATAAAGAATCAACATCTCTTGAGACACAGCTTCCTGTTTTAGAGTTGCTGAAGGTGTGTTCTCTTAAGATTCTTATTCAGGTTTACTAAGGATGTTGGCATGTATTATCTTCATCTGTTGTATAAATTTTTTATTCTAGTGATTACTGTCCTTGATTTTGAATTTCTAAGTTGTATGTTATAATAGATTTATGGCATTGTAAGATCTATAGATAATTACTGATGCAGTTATGCTTAATAGCAACTATATGCGGCATAAATTCATCATCTTCTTAACTTTCGTTTCTTTCAATATCATATTTCCTTGAATTGCTGCATAATATTATGAGTTGTATTTTAGTTCTAAATTTTAATGTTTACCTTTTACTTCTACTTTGTTTCTTTAATATTTTGGTTCTTTTTAGGACTTCATGAGTGGAAAGACTGCCTTTCGGAATATTATGAGTATTCTTCTGCCTGGGGTGAATTCCATCATTTCAGAACGCAGTAGTCAAACATATGGGCTGCATTTAGAGAATGCAGTGCAGCTTTCTCTGGAAATTATAATACTTGCCCTTGAAAAAGATTTACTTCTTTCTGATTATTGGCGTCCGCTATACCAGGTAACTTTTTCTGTTTCCTCGAAGACTGGTGAACACTTTATTCAAATAATATCTTTGAAGTTTTTTGTTTTATCCTTTTGTTTTATTTTTGCGTTTGCACAAAGTTTGCTATTTTTTATGGGAATTGTGAACAGGAGTTGTTATGGTGATCAGTTGCACCTAAAAATGATTTACCACTTTTCTATTGAATTGTGAAAATTTATTCCTTGTGTCATTGCCCTTCTGAGAGTTTTTTTTGGGGGATCACTTTACGTGATAATGGTAACTTGTTGATCTCCTTATTATCATAACTTTAGTTGTGCTATACATTACCGTCACTTTGATATGAAATTGGTCATTTGTTGTGTTCAGATGGAAAATAAACATCTCGGCTTTTAGTACAGGGGTGTGTGTGTCACTTTATTTCCAAAGTTATGACATCCGAGTCTATATGATAGTGTCTCAGTTTAATTATTTCACATTCTTTAGTATTGGATGACTACTTATCTGTGGGAGTGTCTTTTATTGATAATCTGCTGCAGCCATTGGATATTATACTTTCGCATGATCACAATCAAATAGTGGCCCTGTTGGAGTATGTCAGATATGATTTTCAGCCAAAAGTTCAGCAATCATCTATCAAAATCATGAGTATTTTGAGGCATTCAATACCTTTCCATTTTCTTGTTATGAATTCCTAATTTGATGAGTGTTGCTATCTGAATATCATGCTTAGCCGGTAACTAATATATTGTATTTTTTGGGTATCAGTTCTCGGATGGTTGGGCTTATTCAATTATTGCTAAAATCAAATGCCTCAAACAGCTTGATAGAAGATTATGCAGCCTGCCTTGAGGCACAGTCAGAAGAGCTTCGGAATGTTGAAAGTAATAATGATGATCCTGGAATTCTTATTATACAAGTTCGTCTCCATCCCTGTCCTTTATTTCTTGTGTCCTCTTTCTTGTACTTCATCTTTAAATGTTTTGTATCTACCTTCTACATGTTTCCAGCTTCTGGTTGACAACATCGGCAGGCCAGCTCCGAATATCACTCATTTACTACTTAAATTTGATGTAGACACGCCTGTTGAGCGGACAGTTTTACAACCTAAATTTTACTACAGGTATTGTTTATTAGTACTTTAATATCGTGATTCTTGTATATATAATAACTGCTGCTCTTATCTGCAGTTGCATGAAGGTTATTCTTGATATCCTGGAGAAGCTTTTGAAGCCTGATGTAAATGCATTACTTCATGAATTTGGTTTTCAGGTCAGCTGTGGTTGATCTATTGTGGAACATTTCTAACGTTGTGAATAGAGTCCGGATTTTTGCATTTTTTTCATGCATTTGCACTTATCTGTAGAAGGAATCTTGACTTTTTGCTTGCTGCAGCTTTTTTATGAGTTGTGTGTAGATCCACTTACATCTGTTCCAACAATGGATCTGTTGTCAAATAAAAAGTACAAATTCTTTGTTAAGGTAAACAAATTTTAATGTATTTGAGCATCTTTATGCTTCTATCTTGTTTATGGTTGATTTTAATTATTCTTCAGATATAGCTCTAACTATTTCACTTGCTATAAAATGCAGCACCTTGACACAATTGGTATTGCTCCACTTCCTAAACGTAATAGCAACCAGCCATTTCGTATCAGTTCCCTTCATCAGGTATTTTTCCCATATTTCTTTGATGCCCATGCCCTCTATAAAGTTACTTAGCAGCTTGAGGCTATAGCCAACTTTTTAAAAAGATTTCAGGCGACTAATTCCATTAGAAATGAAGGACATTGGTAATTATGGGCTGATTCTGTGTAATAACGATATTAAGGATAAATTGGAATCTTTGTGGTTATGACTTGTAGTATCTATAATTTTCTTATAGATAATTCAGACACGATTTCACACGAGAGACCTTTGGGCTTTTGAAGCACAAATAATACATAGGCCCACATAGTTTGTGCTGGATTCAACTTTTATTAAGGATAGTTGGGGTGGCAAGATTGAAAGATAGATCACTTAATTGTGGATGTCGTGAACCAACAATCTAAAATCTTATACTATTAGGCAATGGAATAAGAATGATTCATATTGTATGTTTCTAAAACGTGAATGGTTTTGCATTGTGCTTTTAACCTTTTTAACTATACATATTTTTGTTGGGTTTGACATTGGTGTTTTGTTTCCTTGCTTGTTTTTCAGAGAGCATGGCTCTTGAAACTTTTAGCAGTTGAGCTACATGCTGGTGACGTTAGTAGCTCCCAACACAGGGATGCATGTCAGACAATCCTTTTCAATCTTTTTGGACAAGGCATCACTGAAGTTGGTGGAGGCCAGGCCATATCTCCATTTTCGTTTCAAGATACTTCTGAAAATGCTGCTTTCAGAACTGTCAGTAAGAGTAAGGTACTGATAGTCCTAATTGATTCTTGGTTCCTCTGATATTATGGACATACTTCTCTCCTGCATATCTTTGATTATAATATTGTTTACTGTATGTAGAAAAAGAACACGATATTGGTCACGCAGTTCGGCCAATCTTTGCCTACGTCTGCGACTACAGAGCAGCTGTAGTTCCGTCTTATTAATTGTATAATTGTAATTTGAGTACAAGCACTACTGAGTTTAAATAGGCTACTTAACGGGCCAGGTAAATGGGCCGAATACATATATAAATAAATCTACTATTTACAGCATATTTCAACACTCCCCCTCAAGATGGTGAATGGATATCTATCATTCCCAGCTTGGATGTAAGTTCTTTGAAATGCTCTGTTGGCAAGCCTTTCGTTAATACATCTGCCAATTGGTGTCCGGAAGGAATGTAAGTTGTAGATATTAACCCGCTGTCAAGTTTTTCCTTAATGAAGTGACAATCTATCTCAATGTGCTTCGTTCTGTCATGGTGAACGGGGATTATGAGCAATACTGATAGCCGATTTGTTATCGCAAAATAACTTCATAGGACCTTCAAATTGTATCTTCAAGTCATTTAGTATAATCTTCATCCACAATAGTTCACAGATTCCTTGTGCCAAAGCTCTAAATTCAGCCTCAGCGCTTGATCGAGCCACTACATTTTGCTTCTTAATCCTCCAAGTAACAAGGTTCCCACATAGGAAGGTGCAATGACTTGAAGTAGATCTTCTATCACTCATTGAACCTGCATAGTGAGCATCAGTAAAAGCTTCCATAGTTTGGCTCCCACCTCTTTTGAACAATAGTCCTCTTCCTGGAGAGGCCTTGAGATATTGAAGAATACGATCAACAGCCTGCAAATGTCTTTGCCTCGGGTCATGCATGAATTGGCTCACCACACTGACTGCATAAGCCAAATCAGGTCTAGTGTGTGCCAAGTAAATCAATTTTCCCACCAATCTCTGATATTGGACCTTGTCAACTTTGGCACTTTCTTCTTCAAAGCTAATTTTGTGATTTTGCTCAATAGGAACACTTGCAGGTTTACAACCAAGCTTTCCGGTTTCTTTTAGAAGGTCAAGAACATATTTTCTTTGAGAAATAAAAATGCCTTTATCGGAGTAGGCCACCTCAATCCCTAGGAAATACTTAAGTTTCCCAAGGTCTTTCATTTCAAACACTGCTGATAATTGCTCCTTAAGTAGTTGTCTCTCAGCCAGATTGTCACCTGTAATAATGATATCATCAACATAAACAAGAAGTATAGTCAGTTTTCCATCTTTCGAATGTTTGAAGAAAAGAGCGTGATCTCCTTGGCTTTGCTTATAGCCTAAGCACACCATTGCCTTTGTAAATCTCCCAAACCATGCTCGAGGAGACTGTTTTAGCCCATATAAAGCTTTCCTTAATCGACACACCTTGTTTGTTCCATCTTTGAACCAAATCCTGGAGGAATCTCCATATACACCTCCTTCTCTAAATCTCCATGCAAGAATGCATTTTTGACATCAAATTGGTTTAGTTCCCATCCAGAGTGAGCAGCAAGTGATAGGAAGGTACGAACAGTGTTCATATTTGCCACAGGAGCAAAAGTCTCCTCATAATCAATGCCATAGGTCTGAGTGAATCCTTTAGCCACTAGTCTTGCCTTGTATCGATCAATAGTACCATCTGATCTGTGCTTGACTGTATAGATCCACTTGCAACCAACGGGCTTCTTGCCTCCCGGTCTCTCAACAATTTCCCATGTTCCATTCTTCTCAAGTGCTTTCATTTCCTCATCCATGGCTTGAACCCAATTTCTATCTTTGAATGCTTCTTGAACAGATGATGGGATTATCACAGAGTCAACAGTTGAAATAAAACTCTGATGCTGCACAGAAAGATTTTTAGTGGAGACAAATTGAGAAATAGGGTATTTTGCACAAGTCCTTTTCCCTTTCCTCAAAGCAATAGGCAAATCATCTGTATCAATGTCACTAGTATCAGAACTGTGGGAATCACTAGTAGGAGGGTTAATTTCAGTACTTACCTCCGGTTCAGGCAATTGAAGTTGTGTCTGGGGCAGGTCGGGCTTACTTCTTCTCTGATACACCAAAGTTGGCTCACCAGCTTTAGCATTTGCTGGTGCCGAAGATGATGGTTCCTGCAAAACAGAAGATAAAGGAGGGACCAAAATAGAAGTAGGTGACTCAAATTCCGTATTTGTGGAAGCAGGATCAATAGGACCAGTAGTAGGACTTAAGACAGGAGCCTCAGGTAACTCAGGTAGGACCAGAAACTCGGACTTAGATTCCAAATCATCTTGAATACTCTCCCCCTAAAGCTGAGGACGAGTGAAATAGGATACATTCTCATGAAACGTGACATCTTTAGAGATAAAGTACTTACGACTAGGAGGAAGATAACATTTATATCCTTTCTTGTTAGGAGGATAACCCACAAAAATACATCTGACTGCACGAGGGTCCAACTTACTTCGATGTTGTTTGTGAACATGGACAAAAGCAACACAACCAAACACTCGAGATTGAAGACTCTGCAAAACATGAACAGAAGGAAACCGTGAAGTCAAAAACTGAACAGGACTGACATTACCTAACATTGGTTTGGGGACCCGATTAATCAAGTAGGCAGCAGTCAGTACTGCTTCTCCCCAGTATGAGTTGGGAACAGCCATTTGGAAGAGAATGGCTCGAGCAACTTCAAGTAAATGACGATTCTTTCTTTCTGCGACACCATTTTGTTGTGGAGTGTCGACACATGTAAACTCATGAAAAATTCCTTGTTGACTGGTAAAATTTGAAAGACTCTGATTGGCATATTCCTTGCCATTGTCAGAGCGAATTCTTTTAATGCCTTTGCCAAATTGTGTTTGCACCATGTGATAAAATCTGATAAATAATTCTGGTACTTCTGAATAAATGACACAAACCATTTAGCACCCGAAACATTAGAAATAGGTGCAGGTCCCCAAACATCAGAATGTATAAGATCAAAAGGTTCAACACTTTTAGTGGAACTAAGAGGAAAAGAGACACGATGATGTTTAGCTAACTCACAAACTTCACATTTAAAAGACTCAACTGAATGATGTAAAAATAAGGAAGGAAACATAGACTTAACTAAAGAGAATGGAGGATGACCAAGACGTTTGTGCTGAAGCCAAATTTGTGCGGCAGAATGAGAAGACTCAACAGACTAGGTTTGCAAGCAAGAAGCCAACACCTTCGAACAATCTGGTTCATCAGATAAGTAGTATAACCCTCCCTTTTCCTTAGCAACTCTGATTATCTTCCCTGTGGTCAGATCCTGAAAAACACAATAAGAAGTGAAAAAGGTTACTTTACAATTCTGATCACGAGTGAGTTTACGAACAGATATTAAATTGTGAGAGAGTGTGGGAACATGTAGCACATCCTGTAATTGAAGTGAAGATTGCAAGTTAATACTCCCAGAGCCATCAATACGGGCATAAGAACCATCAGCAATAGTAACATAACAATTCTTCTCAGAGGAGGTATAAGAAGAAAATAAACTCGAATTGAATGTCATGTGGTCGGTAGCACCAGAATCCAAAATCCAAGCATCCTTAGGGATTTTACCGCAAACATTGAAAGATCGGGAGCATACGCTAATACCGGTCGTTGGTAGAGAACAAGACTTACTAAGAGAGTAAAGTAGGGCCTTCAAACGATTCACCTCATCCTCGGTGAATGATAAAGAGTAATCAATAGCAATATTGTCAGACATCTGTGACAATAACCGAAGAAAACAAGGCAACAACTAACAGACAAACACAATAACTGTGTCCAAAGTTGCCGAAAGAGCGATAATTGTAACAAAAGACGAGCTTCGAATAACCCAGAAACAAATTGTTGAATATGTAGAACGCCAGTGGTGCTGTGACAGCAAAAAACAGAGCAAAAAACACAACCAGTGGCTCCAAGAGTACCCAAAAATATCAAAGTGCTCCAAATTGAAAACGGACCCTCAAAACAGAGAAAGGGAAGGCCGATCTACAAGCTGTTCCAAAGAAGCGTGGCCAAAAAACCACTGTAGGGAGGCGCGTGGGGTCCACGCGCCGGAAGGTGGCCGGAGTTGTGGTGGCGCGTGAGGAGGCGAACGAAGGTGGGATTTAAACGGGTTGGTCGGAATTTAACGGAGATTCTGATGGTATAGGTGGTGTAGTGGTCAGATAAAAAACGAAGGGTGTTTAGGTGGGTTTTGTCCGTACGGTTCAAAAAGGGAAGGAGGAGAGATTCTGTTTCAAAAACAAAAAATGCAGATTTTGTCACAGAAAACAGAAACAAACAGGAAAGGAAAACAATGAAGGCAGCAAAAAAAAAGGGTAGAAAAGGGTCACAATGAAGGTGACAAAGGTTTACCGCACTAAAGGCGGCTAGGGTTTATGCGGAAGCAAGTCTCTCAAGATCGAGAGCTCGTGATACCATGTAGAAAAAGAACACGATATTGGTCACGCAGTTCGGCCAATCTTTGCCTACGTCTGCGACTACAGAGCAGCTGTAGTTCCGTCTTATTAATTGTATAATTGCAATTTGAGTACAAGCATTACTGAGTTTAAATAGGCTACTTAACGGGCCAGATAAATGGGCCGAATACATATATAAATAAATCTACTACTTACAACATATTTCAACACTGTACGTTGAATACATTGCTATCAACTAATAATAACAGGGTTGATGAAATTACTAGCGAATATCTGCATGTTGCATGATGACTTGGATTTATATTGTTTACTAATAGAACCTCTTTGGTAAAATTGCTAACAATCCTAAAAGCATCATTGTGGATTGTTTCAGTCAAGGTTGATAGCCTTATAGTTCATGCTATTTATATTTAGAGGGGATCTCACGTTGGCATCCTCTTGACAATCATTGTTGCCTCTGTTGCAACATAAGCTGCGAGAGAAAGAGTCAGATAATGAATAAGTGGTGGGAAAAACAAAGGGAACTAAAACATATTGGTAGAGTCAACATAGGGCATGCTTATAGGACATATCCAAAGTTCACTCCCCGGTGCATACTTTTTATAGATGATATAGTTTAATTGAAGTGTTGAGAGAAGAAATAAGGGGGAAATTAGGACATGGGGAATCAAACAAGGAACTATCCTCGAGTTTGCTTGCAATTTTGATGCAAAATTCAAAGCCAAAGGAACCAAAACTCCATAAAAAATGTGATCACACATAGAAGAACAAGGCCAAATCAAAATTTAACAAAAAATGGGAGATGAAGTAAAAACCGAAATTATTAGCGTTTTTCAAAAAGGAACTATTACCATATTCCTCAATAATCATTTACTTCCGACTGCTTTTGCATTGTATCCTCTATCTAATTTTGTTTCCTTTGAAATTCAGGTATTAGAATTACTTGAAATCATCCAGTTCAGGTGTCCAGATTCCACTTCTATGCTCTCAAATATTGTGGCTGGTATGAAGTATGACTTGCTGGTGAGATACTAAACCTTTGAACACACTAGCTCTGAATGTCCCTCTTTATCTCCCTCCCGCCCTCTCTCTCTCTCTAACCTTTTGTTTTGAATTTTGACCGAACTGGTCTATTTTTAAATATGGAATACAGGTGTTGGATATTTTTCAATTCTTGAGTATTTTGGTTATCTTCTTACCTCGTTTTGGTTGGTTATTTTTTAGGCAGAAGACATACTGGGAAATCCAGGAAATTCTGGAAAGGGTGGTGTCTACTACTATTCTGAGAGAGGTGACCGACTAATTGACCTTGCTTCCTTCCATGACAAACTTTGGCAGGTTGGTTCACTTACTAAGTATTAATTATTCAGGATTATTTTCTACTGGAATTGCAGTTGTTAAGACTACATATTGACTGGAAATATGGCTTAAATAGCGCTTATAAGACTTGGTTTGGGCAGTCCTTAGCCCCAATTTTGAGACTAGTTTTAAAATACCGATTTTCTTTTTCTGTTAATGTATTTATATAAGTTTAATCATTTTCTTTTGTTTCAGAAATATAATTCTGCTCACCACCAGATAAGTAGCCTTGGGAATGAAGTTGAGCTAAATGATGTACGAGAGACAATTCAACAGTTGCTGAGATGGGGATGGAAATACAATAAAAATCTTGAGGAGCAAGCTGCACAACTACATATGCTGACTGCCTGGTCTCAGATTGTTGAGGTGCAGATCTTTCTTTCCATCTACTTATGTTTTATGACTTCTATTCTCTAACTTCGTTAATTTTGAAAGGTTTCTGCATCTAGAAGATTAGCGATGCTTGAAGATCGATCTGAAATTCTCTTTCAGTGAGTTACTACATTCCTTGATTATTGGAAAAACAGGAGCCACTTCTTGTATGTGGCTGTTTTCATTATTTTTGGGCTCTTTGTAACGGTTACATAATACATTGCCTGGTCAGGGTCCTTGATGCCTCTCTCAGTGCATCTGCTTCTCCTGACTGTTCACTAAAGATGGCATTCATACTATCCCAGGTAAATGTTTTAGGTTAAAATACATTTTTAATCCTTTAAGTTATTTTAAAGTTTCGTTTTGGTCCTTTAAGTTTCGAATCCATTACTCAAAAATCCTTTTTTGGACATTCTGTCCAATATGTTGATGACTAGCAGCCTACATAGTCTTTACATCCATTCATATTTCGTCCTTTAAGCTTATTTTAAATTTCATTTAGTCCTTTACAATTAAAGTCATCATCTTCCTCATTCCATTATCTTCTTCAGATGGACAAAATATCCAAAAACTTAGAGGACTAATACAGAACTTTAAAATAACTTACAGGACGAAAAATGCATTTAGCCAATATTTTTATATATTGTTTATCTTCTGTTCATGTTGATGAAGTTGTAAAACACCATGGATCGAGGAATGGAATCGATCCCAAAAATTTAGGTGTTTATTGCATTTTATGTTCCTACTTTCCCACTTTGCAGCTAGCCCTTTGGTGTATATATTGTAATAATTTTTGATGAAGAGTTATATCGAATTACTCCTGAAAACCTGTTTTTCTATTTTGGAAGTTATAATGTTTTATATGCAGTATTTCCATTTATTATGATTTAACTTTATGCACATGGAGTGTCCGCCAGGTTGCATTGACATGCATGGCTAAAATGCGAGATGAAAGGTTTATGTTCCCTGGTAGTCTGAGTTCTGACAATATCACATGCATTGATCTCATTGTGGTGAAACAATTATCAAATGGTGCTTGTTTGACCATATTGTTCAAGCTTATCATGGCAATTCTTCGAAATGAATCATCAGAAGCTCTTAGGAGACGGTATGTTACTAGTTTGGTAACCAGTTCTGATTGTTTGGCCGTATATTTTTTGGGTTGGAAAACTTATTTTACTGTTCTTTATGCAGTCAATATGCCTTGCTTCTTAGCTATTTCCAGTATTGTCTGAATGTGGTTGATCCTGATGTTCCAACCTCAGTCCTTCAGTTCTTGCTGCTCAGTGAACAAGATAGTGAATATATTGATCTCCCAAAGGTATAGTTTATTGAACTTTATGCAAATAACTTGCAAATTTTTTAATCTAGTGACTTATTAAATCCTCATAATTGCATTTTTCTCTCTTTCCCCCAGATTGACAAAGAACAGGCAGAACTGGCTCATGCAAATTTTTCTACTCTGAGGAAAGAGGCTCAGAGTATATTGGATTTGGTTATTTGCTACTCGTACTCTGCTTTTTATATGTATTATTAATCAGCATGCATTTTTATTTTGTGTGTTTATGTCAAACATTGTTATTTTTAATATGGAATGTAAATATGTTGTTTTTCTGTAAAGTTTCTGCTATAGTTTACAACTATTTAGTTGTGAAAGGTTAAGTGGTAAGGGAAGGATGAGGCATGGAAATCGTTAAAATTGTATAGTGTTGTGTTTGTACTCAGAACAGCAATGACATGCATTTGATCTGCTGTATCATTCTAATTAAATTTCTATTTTCCTTGTGATGATCTGTTTTGGATTATTTGTCTACTAATACTTAATATTTATCCTCACATGACTACAAAAGAAATCAATTCTTCACTAGATATACCTATTCCACTGGATATCATGGTCTTATTGCTTCCCAGTGCTATCCCTGTCATGCTTTAGTTGTTTTTCATCAATTTTCAGCTTCATGCACCAGGCCCAGTAGCCCTGGGTGCGCGGAGTTGTATTGAGAAAACCTCGTGTTTAACATTTTTATTTGAGATGGTACCTAATAAGAATTTGTACAGCTTGGAGACACCCTCACATTTCAATCCGATTGGGGATTAAGTTAGCCCAAAATTGATGACATTGTTTTGCACTTTTTCTATATTTTAATGAATATTCTCAAATCAATTATTTACAGTTTCCAATATTTTGAAATTGTAGGTCATAAAGGATGCAATCCATGGGAGTGAACCCGGAAAGACAATATCACTCTACGTTCTTGATGCATTAATTTGTATAGATCATGAGCGATATTTCTTGAACCAACTTCAGAGCAGGGGGTTTTTGAGGTCTTGCCTTACTGCCATAAGCAATATTTCGAATCAGGTGTTTGTTCTGTCAACCACAAACAATTCCTTTTATTTTGAAGTTACCTTGTCTTTTTTTGCTTTTACACTTGTGAATAGTTAATTCAGCAAAAGCTTTAAAAAGTAGTGTCCAATATTATTAAAATGCTCACACTAGATACCAAAGGAAAGCGGACACTTGTGCAATTGTTTCCTGCTTGCATGACGAAGAGGTCACTGAGTTAAGTTGTGGTATTAGTGTCTTGCAAATGCATGGCTGCCTAGAGACTACCATATGTATCATACTTATACTACCTCAGAACTATTTATCATTTCACTACCGACGCTTGACATTGACGGTCTCATGTTTCTAACAAAAAATTAGCATGTTCTTTATTTTATGTTTATATTTATTTAAACTTTCCATCTCATGTTTATGATGATACTGATTTAGTTTTTTTTTTTGTTAAAGGATGGTGGTCTTTCACTTGACTCGTTACAGAGAGCATGTGCCTTTGAGGCCGAACTTGCTGTACTACTAAGAATCAGTCACAAATATGGGAAATCTGGAGCGCAGGTACTATTTTCCATGAGCACATTGGAGCATCTTGCATCAGGCAAGGCCATTAATTTGCAGGTGAGAGAGTATTTTCCTTGATACCGTCATATCTGATTTCTCTTCACCTAACCTTTACTGAAGCGAAAGAATCTACAGGGAGGATTAAGGTGGGTTGAGACAAGACCTAGAAGAGATATGGCTGTGGATGTTGATAGACAACGAATGATAATAACTCCAGTCTTGAGATTAGTCTTTTCATTAACTTCTTTGGTTGACACATCGGATTATATGGAGGTTGGTTTTTGTGCTCCTTTTACAATTTTAGCAGACATCTTATTGGTTTTTTTTGTTTATTCCAATTGTGATTTATTTTATTTACAAGACATTTGTTTTAGTATAATCATAAACCCTACCGAGCTTGTTACTGTGGCTATACTGCATTGATAAAAGGCCATATTTCTAAACAAAATAATTTGCTAATAATTACACGTTTCTTGTCTTGTAGTAGTCTACTCATCTTCTCGGTGATGGTTGTTTTTATTTTTATTTTTCCAAACAGCTTATTTTAGACTTGAATTGACCTGATGCTGTTGTGAAAAGACTGTGGCATTGGTGAAATTGTGGTAAATGTTTCACTTTTGTCAATAAAACAGGTGAAGAACAAAGTTGTTCGGGAAGTAATTGATTTTGTTAAAGGGCATCAATCACTCTTTGATCAAGTTCTGCGTGTAGACATTGCTGAAGCAGACGAGTTAAGAATGGAACAGATCAATTTGGTCGTTGGTATTCTTAGCAAGGTATTGTTTAGTTCAGTTGTTTCTCTTCGTTTAAAATACTTCCCACAGCCTCTGGGATAGCTAGCTTCTCTATCTCAGTAGGGATAGGTATAGGTGTGAACAAATGATATTTTAGTTTTCAATAACTAAATAACTAATATGTTGTCAAATGCTTTGGGATATGGGTTTACATTTCATGGTCAGGTTCCACATTATTTTTGATTCTTTACAGCTTGGTTTTCCACTACTAGTTCCATTGCAGAAGGCTTCTGACACATCATTCCTGTTATTTTAGTGTTGCTACAAAGAAAACGAGGGTTTTTTTTCGTTTGTTGCTTTACACTTTTATTTTCTGTAGGTTTGGCCATATGAAGAGAGTGATGAGTATGGTTTTGTTCAAGGGCTTTTTGGCATGATGCATGCTCTTTTCTCTCGTGATTCAAACTCGAAGGTTCCTGGTTTTGCTCGATCAAGAGTGTCACCAGAGGTGAGTTTGCAGTTTGCTTAAGTCACGTTCATGGAAAAGAAACGTTCTGGTATTATGCATACATAATAATAACCCTAATCTTCTGGTGATCAGATCCAGAGGAACTCAGAACTGCAGATATTTAAATTGTGCTTCAGCCTGAGCTCTTACTTATATTTTCTAGTCACAAAGAAATCCCTGAGATTACAGGTACATTATGTTTTATTAAGAAGTTAGTTTGTTAATGACTTTGAGCACTTTTCCCTCTTCATTTTGTGTATCTGTATTTTATCTTGGTTTTCTAAACAAAAAATGTTGTTTTCTTGTAATATGTAATTTCAGTCTTCAGATGTCTCTCCCAATTACCCTTCTTCCGTTGAACTTCAACAGCCCACATTGAGCTTGCTTAATTCTCTTCTCACGTCTGTTACAACTACACTTGAAAGAGCAGCTGACGAGAAAGCTTTATTACTGAATAAGGTGAAAATTGAAAACAAACACGTCTCTATCTTTTTCAGGCTGCTTTGTAAAACCTTGTTGGATATATAATATTGATATATAAGAAATATCGCTCATGCGGTTTTACAGATTCGAGACATAAACGAGTTGTCAAGGCAGGAGGTGGATGAAATAATCAGCATGTGTGTCCGACAAGACTCTGTTTCATCTTCAGATAACATACAAAAAAGGTTGATAATAGCATTTTTCTTTTCTAGTCATCCAAAAATAGCAATATCCGAATACCATGACTTTGTATTGTATATCTGCCAACACATATTACTTGTATTATGGTGTTGTTTGAATTCGTAATATCTTTCTCCTTTTTGCATAACGTTGCACTTTTGGTTTTTAAAACATATTTTACAGGAGATATATTGCAATGGTAGAGATGTGTCGAGTTGTTACTTGTAGGGATCAGCTAATTGTTTTATTACTCCCACTCTCCGAACACGTGCTAAATATCATCCTCATCCATCTTCAGGAGAGGTAATAAGAATGGTGTTGTTAATGAAGCTATAATTCATATTCAATCCTTCATTCGGAAGATCAATCTTTTATTACCAAACTAAATGAAGAAAAAGAAGAAACTCAGCCTATTAGCGTAGTGTAAACAATGAGCTGTTTTCGCTTTCTTTTTTCCTTCAGCAGGCTAATCTTTGTTGTATCTTTTAGCAGCTCTGTTACAGTTGATTCTACCATGAACACAAAAACAATCACATTTGGTGCAAAGTATGATCCGCAACAAGACATTGCTTTGTTATGTGGAAAGCTAGTACCAACCCTCGAGCGACTCGAGTTGCTGAGTGAGGTATGGGTCTTAGTAACTATTGAACAATTCTTGCTAACATTTTGGTAGTTTACAAGTCTTCTCGAATTTCTGGTCATTTATATGGCCGCAGCCCGGTCTTATCTGCAAGATTTTCACGTGTATCAAGTATAAATCAAGTGTTCCTTTTGCTGTCTGTTCCATACCGTGAATGCATTTTACATTATGATTGCTTGTTTTCTCAGGAGAAAGTAGGGCATAATCTCAAAGTATTCCGCAGATTAGCAACTTCTGCCAAAGAGATTGCAGTGCAAAACTTGGTTTTGTAAATATTTGTTTAAGTGTATCTACCAAAGAGAATAATCATTATTTGCATTAATTCCTTGTACACTGTAAATTGTATGCAAGTGAGATTTTGTAGTGCATTGGTGATATCTTGATTAAATGTTGTATTATTGACGCTGATGTATAGTTAGAAAACGATATACTGTTATGTAGTTTTCACATTTCATCAACAACACGAGCAATTACTTACATAGAATCGTATTAGGAATCAAATTCAAAAGTATTGATTTAGAGGAAAACGATATGTTTGTTACAGTGTAGATTCCAATTTTACTTTCTCTTGGAATCTCTAGAATAGTCTCACGTGTAGTAATATTTAATTGGTGTTGAGTATCACCCATGAAACTTCTAAGTTCTTGATTCTAAACAAATTTGAACCCAATCTGTTAATGACAATCATTTTAGCAAGTTTAATTCTAAATTATTCTTAACTGAATTTCTCAAGCTTCAGTATAACTATATCATCCTCAAATAGTTTTTAAAAAGTAGGGTTTCACTGCTTGCTTATTAATATAATGTATTTCCGGATTTTAGAAATAGAGTAAATTAGACTCTCACTCGTGCTTTGAATGGGTTTTAGTTATTTTCACAAAATACCATTAGATATTATTGTCTTTTTCCTGTAATGGTTAACATAATAACCTCATTTTTTTATAAAACTATAAAAATGCCATCACAAATTTAGTTTTTTTTTTTGGTATCAAAACTACAAAATACCATTACTTTGTTTTTTCTTTTACCGGATATGCCCTCATTTTTTTTATCAATCCCCAAAAGTGCCATTACATATGTTTGTCTTTTTCCGGAAATGATTGCCCTCATTTTTTACAAAAATACCATTACTTTGTTTGTCTTTTACTGAAAATGTTTGCCATCGTTTTGTTGTCAAAACTACAAAAATGTTATTACATATGTTTGTCTTTCCCCCGAAATGATAGCCCTCATCCGGATATATTTGTCCTCATTTTGTTGTCAAAACTACAAAAATGCCATTACTTTTTTGTCTTTTTATAGGTAAGTATTTGTAAAGTATAATACGTATAGTATATTGTTGCTTTTGTGAAGCTTTTGGCTCAATAACCTTACGTAAGGTAAGATAATGGGTGTCTCTCAGAAGGGAGACAACCCTCCTAGAGCATCTGCAATGAAGAAAACCCCAATTGAGTTCTTAAATGAGTCTCACGTGTACACATCAATATTATATAATTTTTTAATAGTAGTACTTAAATAAGAATTTCATCTCTCAAACCCAGGAACCCAACAAAATTTACTAAATTGGTCCCATCTCTTTCAGTTTTTATTAGTTTTTAATGAAAAGTAAATTTATGGGTCTGCGCGTCAGAGGAGAGAGTTTCTTTTTCAAAACTTACATCCCAATAGGTACCCACTTTCCATTCTCCACATTGGGAGAACCTATTAAATTCTCCAACTCTTAAAAGATAAGAAGTCTCCATTGTGAATGCTCTTAACGAACTCAAATATCCTAAATCATACATATACCTTTGGACTCCTGCCAGAGGTCAAAGAGCCTAACTTTAATGGTTTAGCAATATTTATTAAAAAAATGGTTTAGCAATATGAAATGATGTAAATAGAATAGTTGTGGTTGTACATTATTCTACATTAATTAATATCATAAAGAATAACGTCTTTGTATTTATTCCAAGCTGTGCGAACAATATTGCAATAATTCGGATGAGTGATCCAAGCTGCTTCAAATCTGAACGGCCTTGTCCCGAAGTCCTGTAACGCTAAACCACATCTAAGAAATAAAGGGTTATGGTCAGAATGGAACTTACACAACGCTTCACATACGCCTCAGGAAAAGCCATGCACCAAGGGACATCAGTCAGGGCTTTGTCAAGCTTGTGAAAGATATTCTTATTACAAGTGCACGGTCGGTTCCAAGTAAATTTCCCACCAGACATATCTACCTCAACCAAGTTACACTCATCAATAACATTTAACATGGCAGCTTGATTTACACTGATTAAAATTACCTCCTTTTTGCTCACTAGGGCGAATATTATCGTTAAAGTCCCCAATCAACAGCCAAGGACCATCCAATGTGCTTCTCATATCAATTAAATGGCACCACAAATCAAGTCTATGACACTGGGCTAGCATAAATACTAGATAGGAACCAGGACAAGCCTCCCAGAGTTAGCTTGATAGTTATGGTATCCATATAGAAATCATGAACTGCTGTCACAATGTTGCTACCATTCTGTTTTAGAATCCAAATTCCACCAGATTGGCCACGAGCATCTACAAAATGAACACTCACATAACCAGCTCTGTCCCAAAAGGACTTAGTCTTGTGGAAACATAGGGGAGTGTTTCCATAATGATTAGAAAGGTAGGAGGGTGTTTCCTAATAAAATCCATAAAGTGTTTTCTTGCCTTCTTATTTGAAGCTCTCTAGATGTTCCTGGAGAGCACCATGACATCTTTGTATCCAATCATCAAAAATAATGAAATGAAGGAGACAGAGAGAAGGTCCTTCTATATCATTGAAATTAGTTTTATTATTTAGTTTCACTAGACCCTGCACATGTGCTATGCACGGGTTAAGTAGATTTACCATATATATATATATATATATATATATATATATATATATATATATATAATTAAGTATACTTTATTTTGTTGATTTGTCGAAAACATATGTCAACCAATATGAAAATCATCACAATGGCCATCGTAAAAATATCTAAACCAACTAATAAAGAATGTAAATACCAAGAAATAAATTTACTTAAAAAATGACCAGTAACATTAAACTACCAGTCTATCATAAGGTAGAAATATCAATATATAAATTGCAAATTCCAATAAAAGATGATACATTACTTATAAAACATTAACATAAGGTTATATGAAATAAAGACAAAACATGAAATTAAAATTCTTGATTTATTGGCAAATCAATACAGATAAAATAAAATGATAGTTGTAGGCCGGCCCATAAGTGGAAAACTAAGTTTAATGAAACTGTTAACAGCAAGCTGCTTTGCATCGAGAAATGAAGTTCATCCGCTTGTTAACCCACAAACGTTCTGGTTATATCTGTCAACGAATGTGTACATAGGCTAAAATGATTATTATCTCTTCTCATTTAATACTTTCTCATTGATTACTATCTCTTCTCATTTAATACTTTTTCAACTTTCTATACTCTTCAATTCTCTTTTACATTTTGTTTGGTTGAGAAAAGTAAGTTAAAGGAAAGAAACTGGAAGGAATGATTGTTAAAGGGATGAAAGTGAATAGAAAGTAAGGAGAAAATAGGATGATTTTTAAGTTGTTTGTTTTGAGTGAGAGTGAAAGGAAAGAATGATGTATATTTATAGAATGCCAAAATTAACCTTACATAAAAATTTGCAATTATTTGACTAATTAAAAAAAATGGTGAATTTTATTTATAATATATAATTTTGATTTTTTATTTAATTTATTTCATATATAAAATTCTTTTTATTTAATAAATAATTGGCAAGAAGTAAAATAATGTTTTGTCAAAAAAAGTAAAAAAAAAGTAAAAAACAAATAAATGTAACATGGAAACGAATGTATATGTTTTTTTTTCCGAAAAGCAAACGAATGTATATGTTGAATGCATATATGATACATGTTTCTCAAACCAATGGCATAACCGGCAATTTCAATAATTAACAATTTTCTTCACACTTTCTCCCCAATTAGGGAAGAAACGTTTTTTGATGTGGGCCCCCCAAAAATCAATCTTTCCTGTCTCTTTTAGTTAGATTCAAACAAAGGAAGCACATTTTTCAAAAAAAAAAATCTTTCTTCTATAGTTTATTTCCCTCCACTTTTAGCTAAAACAGACATAGTGTTAATTATCATTTCAATTCTAGTTCCATTTCAATTTATTCATTTCCTAACTCATCGATTCGGCTTTAACCAAAAAATAAACATAACACATTTTCTTCTCTCTCCCACAAACCTAACTTCATCTTCTCCGTTGAAAGCCATTGCCCACCGCGGTAAGCTCTCGTTTGCGACCTCCGCAGCCTAGATTTCATCATCGCTCTCACTTATGCAAGCGATCAGTCGTCACTGCGAAGGCTCGCAACACCACCAGTTCCTTCGCTCATCGCAACCTCTTGCATGCTTTCTTTCTTCTGCCACTGTTTCTCTTATGATCTACAAACCAACCAACCGACCCTCATGTGACCGTCACCCGATAAATCGTCTTCTGTCTTCTTCTTCTTCTTCTTCTTCTTCTTCTTCTTCTTCTTCTTCTTCTTCTTCTTCTTCTTCTTCTTCTTCTTCTTCTTCTTCTTCTTCTTCTTCTTCTTCTTCTTCTTCTTCTTCTTCTTCTTCTTCTTCTTCTTCTTCTTCTTCTTCTTCTTCTTCTTCTTCTTTCTTCTTCTTCTTCTTCTTCTTCTTCTTCTTCTTCTTCTTCTTCTTCTTCTTCTTCTTCTTCTTCTTCTTCTTCTTCTTCTTCTTCTTCTTCTTCTTCTTCTTCTTCTTCTTCTTCTTCTTCTTCACCATTCTTCATTTTCTTCAGCTTCCCTCAACCCGTAAACCGAAACCGGAAATGGGCTCGTGTTTCAGAACCGCGGTTTTGGATCGCTGGTGGTTTTGGGCTTTGCGTATCATTATTAATAACCAGAGATTTTCTCTCCCTAATTATTCGACGCAGTAGCACTACACTACACTTACAGGTTCCCTCCAAACCCTAAACTCCGACGACACAACCTCCGCCTCCTCCTCCCTTCACCACCACAATGAAGAAACCTCCAGAATTTCACCAAACAAAAAAAATGAAGAAGCGTCACCATATATTACAAGAAAAAGTTTGAAGAAACGTCCAAAAACAGTGGGTTTACGAAAAAACATACAAACGCGAAAAAACGCTGGTTGAACAAATTGGTTCTCGTCTCAAAAATCACACAGAAAATCAGTGGGTTTACGAAAACGACGAAATGGTTTACCGATCCATATCTTACGTTCCCGTCCTCTACAAGATGTTTGAGGTGATCTTCGAAAATGCTGCCGATAGCATAAAGAGTTCTTCTCCTTCCATGGATTGTCTTATGGTTAATATTGATCCTGTAAAGAACACTATTTCGGTTTATTATAATGGACGAGGTATTCCTGCGGATACTCATCAGAAAGAGAGGGTTGTTGATGCTACTATGCTGACCGAGAAGAACTTCTGCACTGAGTTTGTTATCGAGATTGCTGATGGCCTCCGCTTGGAGAAGTTTAAACAGGTTTTCCTTGATTCCTGATTTAGGATTTAGGGTTTCGTTGGAAGTGTTGATTTAGGATTTTTGTTAGGGTTTTCTATTTTGATTGTAATTGCTATTTTGTTTATTTTGGATCTTGCTAGAGTTTTGAATTTTGATTTTAATTGATGGTTGCAGTGTTTGATTGTGGTTGGTTTCTATTATGCACTGTACTGCCTACCTTGAAGGGTGGTCCGAGGCAGTTAGTGGTTGATGTCCTTAGTCAATGACCGTATCCGATCCTAGCTGGTGTTATACCTACAAAGTCACTCCGATGCTAAAGTCAGTGGAGTAGTATTAGCAAAGTAATAAATGTGAGAATGCTTACCATTAATGAGGCAATGAATTTTGTATTTATAGAGTGTGGTGGGGTTTGTTTCAACGAAGTAGGACTGTCCGATCTTGCGATTTGATCTGAGCCCTTGATGTTTGGATTGGGCCCTTTGATATTGGGTCTTCGTGTGGTGCGAATAGATGTGAAAGAAGGGGGTGTATATGGTCAAAAGACTCACCATAACAGTTGCCCCCCAAGTCTGGTCGTCTTAGAGGCGATCTTGACTTGACGAGATTAGGATGTGTTTTTACCGACCTCCGAACGAGCTGTAACTCTTCAGATGTTGCGATGGGATGGGAAGGCGATCTTAACTGTCCGATGTTTGATGAATAAGGGACTCACCATGAAAGGTTTACCGAAGATGAGCCAGCTTTGTAACATTGATTGGACCGTTGTAACATTTTTAAAGCCGACGTTTCGTTTTTCGCGCTATCGCATTTATTACACCTGTCAGAACACGTTTCCCAATGGTGGCTAATGATGGTGACGCTTTGGTAGGCGTGTGCGTGCTTTGAAGACTATTGATGGGATGCGTCGATTCGACTTAGGCCCAATCCAGTTCTATGAGGCCCATTATAAATAGGGGTTCAACTCCCTCCATTTACTCCTGATTTTCAATTTGCTCTGCATACCGATCTTGATTTCTAATCTTGAGTTTGTTGATTTGGGAGATAGTGGCTAGAGTTTCTCCTTTCCAGTGGGTTCAAGTGCTTGAGTTTCGCAAGAGAATATCGGCAAAAGCTTCTTCTTTTGGGCGAGGTTAGTTCTATTTCTTGTTTAATTGTTTTGCTGTTCTTTTTGATTTTTCAAGCCAGTCTCGTCCCCGTCTCTTTTTAAGTTGTACTCGGCCCCAATTTGTTTATTCGTTCCAGGGTGGGGGTCGTCAGGTAGGGTTTCAAACTCGGCATGGACCCGTTAGGTCGTTAGTCCTGACTTCCCTATGCCCCCATTCCTGCAGGTATTTTAAACTGGCGGTTACCAAACAAACCCGTAGACAAATTTCGCAGCAGCCCCCGCGATTAGCAAAGGTGATGGCTTCTGGAGGAGAGAGTGTTGAAGGTCGTTGTTCAGAAGGCGCCCCCGTTATTCCCGAAGTCCGAGACCATCCTGATTCTGCTCCAAACAGCGAACAAGCGGAAGACGATCTTGAGGTCAATCGTCGTTCCTCTAAGGATATTACTAACGAACCTGATGGTGGAAAGCAAGCTTCTGAGGACGTGGTTATTGTCGGTGTGAAGGATAACCAGACCGATGTGGTTATGGTGGAGTCGGATTCCTCTGAAAAAACTCAATCTGATGATGAACAAGGGTCGTCAAATACCCAGGAGGTGGAAGGTTCAGAGTCGGATTCCGAGTCAACTACCGAGACAGGGGAAGAAAGCCACACAGAGCCCGAGGTTGATAATGCCAAGAGATCCGTCGAAGGAGCTGAGGATTGGCAGGACTATTCGCAAGAAACGAATGATGAGGTTGGAAAGGACGGAAATGCCGATCATGGTGATCGTTCTATTGCTTTGACTGATGGTTACTCCAGCACCGGTCCTGGAAAAATCGATCTTCCTATGCCTTATGATGTGAACGTTCCTCGTATTCTCAACTGGGTTGCATCTTCTGTTACCGAAACCAAGTCTCTTTATGAAGCTGGAGAGGATATGAGTGTTATTGTAAACAAATTATCCATTCGGGGTCGACTTTGGAACGTTGAAGGTATGAAATCGGATGAGCATGCTGCGACATCGCCAGGGTCTTTGAAATTTGTCATGTATGATGTGCTGGTGTCGGATATGCACATCCGACCTCCTTTTACTAATCTTCAACAAACTGTCTTGGCGAGGTTGGATTTGGCGAGGATTTGATAGGAATCGGGATAAAGCAGCGATCATACCGTTGAGTTTTTGGACCTCTTTTTTGGAAGTCGGAGTTCGCATATCAGTCAAGGATCGACATTTGTCAGGGTTTGCTTCAATTCCCCTCTCTGTTAAGTAGAAACCGAGGAACTTTCCAGCTCGGACACCAAAAGTGCATTTTTTCGGATTTAGTCTCATGCTATTTTTCCTGATTTCTGCGAAAATTTCTCGAAGGTCTTTTACGTGGGTGTTTTCCTGTTCACTTTTTGCAATCATGTCATCAAGATATACTTCAACGGTCTTGCCTATCTGTCTTTGGAATACTTTGTTCATCATTCTCTAATAAGTGGCTCCGGCATTTTTTAAACCGAAGGGCATAACTCGGTAGGCGAAGTTACCTTGGTCCGTCATAAACGCAGTTTTTTGTTGATCGGGGGGAAACATGGCGATCTGATTGTAACCGGAATAAGCGTCCATAAAAGAAAGTAGGCGAAAACCCGAGGCATTATCGACGAGGCGATCAATACTTGGGACAGGAAAGGCGTCTTTCGGACAGGCTTTGTTTAGGTCAGTATAATCGATGCACATACGCCATTTACCGTTGCTCTTTTTAACTAGTACTGGGTTTGACAACCAAGTCGTGTATTTGACCTCTGTTATGAAGTTCGCTTTGATCAAATCTTCAACAGTTTTTGCGGCGGCCATCGCCTTTTCTCCACTCTGCACTCGTCTCCTTTGGGCGACCCATTTTGCTTCCGGATTAACGGCGAGCTGGTGACATGCGACTTCTGGCGGGATTCCGGGCATGTCTTTTGCCGACCAAGCAAAAAGGTCAGCATGATCTTTTAAACACTGAGTGAGTTTGATTTTTACCTCTTCGGATAGGTCCGCTCCAATTTTCACTGTTCTAGTAGGGTCGTCTCCGAGCTGTACTTCAATGGATTCCCCATCCGGCTCGGGTCTTCTCATTTTCTTTTTGAGTTCTTTGGCCAACTCATCATCATCTTCCTCTTCCGAGCTGTCTGGGTCGTATCTTGCATCTAAATCAGTTAAGTTGACTTCGGCGGATCTTCCTGTAACTTCTTCTTTTTGGGTTATCACAGGTGGAACCCCTTCCTTATCTTGAGCCTTTTTTTTTCTGCTTTTGTCCACAGGAAGAAACATCTTGAGGCGGATTCAAGATCCGAGTTTAAGGTGATCACCTTGTTGCAGAGGGAGTGGAATTTCATTTTTAAGTGAGTGGTGGAGGTTACTGCTCCGAGCCTTCCCAAAGTCGGTCTTCCAATGATACAGTTGTAGATTGATTCACACGGCAGGATGAGGAACTTTGTTTTGATGATCCTTACCAAGGGTTCTTCACCGTACGAAACCATCAGTTCCAGGTGTCCAAGAGGTTTAGTCCGAGATCCATTGAATCCTGATAGTGCGGATCCTCGGTAAGGAGCGATGTCTTCTTTATCGATTCCCATTCTTTCCACGAGGTCGAGGAAGATGATGTCTGAAGAACTTCCCTGATCGACCAAAATCCTTCTAATTTCCTTATTGGCGATTACCGCCGTGACAAGGAGTGGAACGTGTTTGTTGGGCTTCCCATCTAGAAGGTCTTCATCTCTAAAAGACAAAGGAGGTCGGTTTGAAGGTGTTTGTACGACCGACGTGGAGGCTATATTGAGTAACTCTTTCCATTTTTGTTTCATTGTTTTCCCGGATTCTTCGTGGGAAAAACCTCCTACGATCATCATTATTACGGACCGTCCTTTTGATTTCCTCGAATCAAGTTCGTCGTCGTCAGATTCGGCTTTGATTTTCCCCTTTGCTCTGGGTTGCTGTTCCCGTTCATCTTTAATCTCCCCAGCTTGATGCCCAGGTTTGTTTACATAGCTGGCTAGTTTTCCCCTTTTAATCATATCCTCAATGTCATCTTTCAAGGCGTTGCAGTGGTTGGTGTCGTGACCGTTACTCCGATGATATCGGCAGTATTTATTAGAACGTTGCCCCGGTTTGTGGGCGAGTGGTTTTGGGAATTTTTCGTCTCTAAATTCCGTGTTCCAGCATTCACCTAAAAGTTGAGCCTGAGTGACATTGAGCTCGGTATAAAATTGATGACGGTTCCGAGGTCGGGGGTCCCTGTTGCCTCGGCCGTCGTTCTTTTGATCTCTTTCATTTTGGGGTCTAGATGGTTCGGTCAATGGTGGTTTTTTACCGATCATGGCGCTTTCTTCTTCATTGATAAAGCATTGAGATAGCTGGAGGAAATCTTGGAGGTTCTCTGGCTCCCATGTGTTTATGTGTTTTATGAATGGGCTTCCGGGGCGCAGCCCCATCCCCATAAAGTAAACTCGGAAGGCATCATCGAGGTTCCGAACTTGAACTGCTTCTTTGTTAAATCTTTCTATATATTGTCTTAAAGATTCGGAGTTCTCTTGGATGATGGATGCTAAGACATTTTTGTTTTTTGGTTTGCTTTTGGAATGGGAAAAATTAGCTGAGAATAATTTGGCCAGGTGGTCCCAGGAGGATATTGTGTTTGATTTGAGGGTCTCAAACCATTCTGAGGCTATTTTTTCCAACGTTAGGGGGAAAATTCGGCATTTCATTTCTACAGGAACGTTCCGATACTGCATTACGGTGTCAAAATAACTTAAATGTCTGTCCGGGTCGCCTGTCCCGTCATAGGTCTTCAAGCCTTCTGGTGGTTTTTCGAGATATCTGGGTACCGGGTAGCGGTCGATCTTTTCCGTAAAAGGGCCTTTGCGCTTGGTCGTTTGAGCCCGTGGTGGAGATCGGTACCGATGGTGCGGGTACCCGCGGTCATGAGGGCGATATCCTCGAGGTGAATATTCTCTACTCCTCGATCGTCGTATAGGAGAAGAGGATGCCAGAGAAGAATGAACTCGGGGTGAATCATCAGCCTCTTCCCTTCCGACGTACACTCTGGTTGGAGGCGAACGGGAAACATTTCTTCCGAGTCGATGAGGAGGAGAGCGATGGTAATGTCGTCTTCTGGGTGGAGATCGGTGGCGCTTTCGGGCCGGATTTCTTCTTTCGGGGGAATCCGGGTTGGGTGAGACCTGATCCGGAATATTCTGGGCCCGGAGCTCCGCCACCTGTCCTTCAAGATCCGTAAATCGGTAACTCCTCTCTTGGTTTGCCGCTTCATGTCGATTCAGTAGTAGGACGAGCTGTTGGACAGCATCGGCTGGGACAGAAAGTGGAGTTTGAGGTACATGGTTCCTTGCGGAGCTTCCGGTGACCAAAGCGAAGTTCGGAATTTGATTTTGAACTTGTGCTTGGGTGGAGTCTGGAAGGTCTTGTACGAATCCTTCCGGGGTTGGCTGAGGTTCGGCCAAGTGAGGGATGACCGGTCTCAGGATCGGCTCGGGGGGGATACCCGCCGCGAGGCTGTTTGCCTTCGAACGAAGATTTCAAGTCGTCATTGATCAAGGTGAGGGGAGAAGATCTTGGTTTGAGACCTCCCACTGTGGTCGCCAATGTTCTGCACTGTACTTCCGACCTTGAAGGGTGGTCCGAGGCAGTTAGTGGTTGATGTCCTTAGTCAATGACTGTATCCGATCCTAGCTGGTGTTGTACTTGCAAAGTCACTCTGATGCTAAAGTCATGTGGTGTTATTAGAAGAATTTTGTGAAATACATTAAAAAGGGTGGGAGGATTGAAGTAGAGATATTACCCTCCCTTCTTCCCTCATTCTCAGATTTTGAAAAGAAGAGTATTGAAGTAGTGTGGAGAGAAACAAGTGAGAAACTCATAAATGATGGAAACCCTTGATTCCTCAACCTCATTTTAGTAACTTCCTCCACTCTTGAACTTTCGAGTTGCATGCTTCATTAGAAGGTTGGTTGATACTTCAAAACACTTGCATATAAACGCTTTTCCCATGTGATTGATAAATATAATTGTATATCGTCATTTTATATCATATGAAATAATTCATTTACTGAATTCATAGCTCCTACTTATTTCTAAAACATATATTAATATGATCATATCTTTAGTTTTATCTAATATCAATATAAATTGTAAACAGGTGAGTTCTCAAGATGTTTCAGAATCATTTTCAGCAATAGAACAAACTACAAGTCATCAATCACCTCTTTATCATTGTGGTTTTTTAATTAATGATCAAGGACCCTATATTATGTTCATATACTTAATGATCATGGACATTCAAAGCTAAATCATTTGCAAATTGCTGGAAAAACAGCAATGGAAAATTCTAAAGCATAAAACTGCACTTATATCCAAAATAAAAACCACGAGCTGGAAGACTTTTGTCATTACTAGCTTTAAATCCCTTAGAGGATGCATTTGGCACTCTTTTGAGAAGTTTAAGTTAATTCTAAGTATGAGTTGAGCACTTTAAAATATCTTCGTTCGTCTAAGTTAATTCTAAGTATTGAGATTAGGATTAAAGAAGTACGTAAATTTCCTATTTCATGTTTATGTTAATAACTTTCCTAATTTAAATTGAATACTTATTGTGGGATCATTTATATTTATTACATTAAATTAATTAAAAATGAAAAATAATTACAAAAATCATTAATGCTAAGCAATACATGAGCCGATACTTGGAATAGCATTTATGAGATTATTCTCAAATGATATAGATAAATATATAGATTCAGTAAACTTTGTAAAGAATTACTTATTTTTAAAAAATATTTTGTCTTTCTCTACTTGTTTATCTGTAAAAGCACCACATAGATAACATGTGAGATTTATAAAATCTCAATGAGCTCCTCAACGGTTCCTCACTATACATATACTCACAGTGCCTTTTAATTAATTACCCACGGGGGTAACAAAGTGAGTTGTGATTTTAGTGGGTGATTTGGAGGCAGTGGGTGAGTGAGATTAGTGGGGATTAGGAATGTAATTAATTTTATGTCAAAAATTGAAACTCCCTATTCTGGAATGAAGGATTACCACTATCTTTGGGAGACATCAAATTCCTACAAATGTGGAAAGAAAGACTACACAACATTCGTGAGAGTGCATTTTTCTTTTCATCTAAACAAATATAGTAGTCTTTCATTCCCAACCTAGATTCCTGGGAACCATCATTGTGTCACCGAAACAAACGTCCCCATGGTGTTGTATCTGATACCTATAAGCATCATGGGTGATGAGTTATGGATTTTGAGTTGTGCAGGCCAATACCAAGGAAAACGGATAGAAGCACACATGTATAAATATCTTTATCATTATTCAAATTTATCAGCTGCATGTTAATTGCAAGGAAAACTCCTTGCTTCAAAAACTCTTTAATACCGAGGGTGATAATGAGAGACACACAGCACACCAAGACCAAATGGTTGGGAGTTGCTTCTTTAGTTCCTTCTATTGGTTTCCTTCTAATTAGCATCATATTGTCACCTAAGATCCAGATTAACACAAACCACACGCCTTGATAGTTGCTTGTAGAAGTGCTTGCAGATGAAGGTAAGGGTCGATCGCAAGGAGAATATAACTAGCCATGAACCACACAAACACTCAATACCCTTTCAATCCAAGACGGACCCAAGGATTCTCAATCTTCCAATCAAAAATAGCCGAGATAGGCACCATCTAATCTAAGAGCCTTCAAGAGACCCACCTCTTTAGCTAGACTATCGGCGATCTCATTCGACTCTCTAGTTTTATGGTTGAAGATAACATTCCCCCAAAATCTGTTGAATCGTTTTCAACTTGTTACCATGGAATCGTAGGCTCCATGGGCCCATGGACTTTACCCAGGTCAGTGCTACTTTGGTATTCGGTTCCACGATTAGACTCCCCTCCTTTAACCATTCTTTTTCTAAGGATAGTTCAAGTGCAATGACTATTGCTATATAGGGATTCAGTCTCGTTAGAGTCCCTAATGCCAACAAAAGAGGCGAATTTAGCAAGAATTTGACCTTTATCATCACGTTACACTCCACCAATGTCTGCTGGTCCTGGTTTTCCTTTCGCCGATCCATCAACATTCCATTTCCACGATTTTTGCGGTGGCAATTCCCAACTAGATTTTGCGCGGGGCAATGGATATTTTTGCCACAGAGACACTCTTTCCAGGTTTAACACAAAATCTTCTAGGTTGTAAGGGCATTCCTTTTCCCACCATTTCATCCAAAAAATCAGTCTTAATTTTATTTGATAGAGCTCATGCTCCCAATCTATCTTTGCTTTGTCAAAAATCACTCTGTTTCTTATGTTCCACATGGACCAAAGGACTACATAATGTAGTGACATCCAGAGCTTCCTGCGGATAGATCCATCAATTGACGCATACATCGATACACTGAGCACATGTGTTGGTGATAGGGATTTGGACCTTCCACCAACCCAGAACCCTGCCCAAACCCTCCACGTGTATTGACAGTGTAGAAAGAGGTGTTGTACAGTTTCAACCTCCAAATTGCATTGGGGGCAAGTAGCTTCACTGGCAGATTCCTAAACCTACTTCTGGTATTCATTTTGCCTTGTAAGACGAACCCCACAAACAGCTCTGCTCTAGGAGGTGCAAGGCCCTTCCAAGGGCAAAATTTCGACGCCAAGTTGATATATAGTTTATAATATTTGGCACCAAGTTCGAATTGTAGGACATACAAGGGCAACATTTCGCTATCTTGTCAAAAAAAATGGATGAAGGGTGTATCTGTAATATCCCAGTAGGTAAATTGGGTTAAATGAATAGTAGATGTATCTATTTTTCTTTACTTCACGTTTGCCTTCTCTTCTCACTCACCTATCTTCTTCTCCCCGACTCTTGTTTTCATCGTCTGTTTTTTCTGCTTTTTAGAAAAGAAAAGAAAAAAAGAGTTATCACTACCATCAAAGTTGCAACATCACTAATGTAACAATAAATGGCGCCAAGTTCGATTTGTGGGACACATAAGGGCAAAATTTCATTAACTTATCAAAAAAATGGATAAAGGGTGCATCTGTAATATCCTAGGAGGTAAATTGGCTTAAATGAATAGTAGATAACTTGTTAAGGCATCTTTGTCAACAAAAAAAAAACTTGTTAAGGCATCACATTTGAAAAAAGTAACTACAATATATTCCAATATTCAGTTTCTCAAACAAGGTTTCTTTGAATTGCAAACAAATTCTAAATTTCAATCCCGGAAAATTAAAACAGCCACCATTAACGTGACTCGAGCAACATCTATACAAAATTGTCCCAAACCTGAAAAATGCAAGTTTCTAAATAACAGAGCAATATATGATTGAATAGTTAATTTTCACACATGGAACATAAATAAAAGACCTTGAAAATCAAGACTCTTTGTCTTTTGATACATTACTATGGGGCAGTCTGTTGAAAACATTCTCATCTACTATTCTATAATGTTTTGAAAATTGGCTGTGTATCACTCCGCAACACTTATCTACATAATCTCCATATTTGCTGTACAATGCAGGAATAGTAATCATCATGAGGGTTCCTGTCAACAACAAAGAGAAACAAATGTCAATAAAAATATTTACAAAGGGTCAGGGAAGGTTTTGGAAAAAAGGTCCGCAACCACATTCTGAGCCGCAATGTAATTGCTTTTTATGTCTATGATTAAGCCGCATTGCATCAGCCACAAATAATCGCGATTCTCCACAATATCAAGGATTGGGACGCAGCTGTAGCGGCGACTGCAATTTTAAAATCTAGCCGTTTATATATAGTACCCTAAATTGTGTTGAGACTTGAAATGTTTACATATGATGTTCAAACTTCAAGCACAATAGCTGTCAAAATGACTGCTCACAGTAATTAACATGATAGATAGAGATGTCAATTAGGACAAGTGATGCAACATGTGATCTATATAGCTTAAAAACACATAATGATGGATGTGCAAATACTCAATCAGGAAAAGGAAAACCATGCAAATGCAACTAGGGTTAAACAAGGATTGCATTGCACCGAGTTGGACACTTAGGATGCGATCAGCACCCCAAATACCAAAGTTATCAAGCAATCAAAGGAGAAGGTAAATGGAAAGGTAAAAGGTTCAAGTAGAACACATCAAATGATTAAGTACTTGTTTGTTTTAGCTTTGCGGTAGAAAAAAAACGAGTTTGGTGGAAGGTGGCTCTCATGAGGTTCGCGTTAAGTGTCTCAGGGTTATGAAATATGTATGATTGCAGTGAGAAGAAGCATAAACAAACGGGCATTTAGTAAGACATTTACAGTACATTAAAGAGAAAGGAGGGTCTCAGCTAGAACATCACAAACTCTTTTTAATGAATAGAATTGAGTTGGAAGCATACCAATATATGCAAGTGTAAAGAAGGAGAAGATGCTGCCAATGACAGACAAGAGCCACAAGCAAACCACCACCTGTTAAGAAGACAACTCAACCAAGTCATATACACAATATTGAGAACTACAGTGTTCTCATATCTAAATACATAGTTCACATGTTACAGAAAACTACATTATCATATCAAAGTAAGCACTTATGACATAAATAGTCAGAATAAACCATAAGTTGATTGATGTTATTACAGAACACAAGAGCAGACATTGTTGAAAACATATGATAAATATGAGGGAGTAGACTCAACAGAGAAGGTTCAAGGAACGTACTAATAGCTCATGTGTTGCATTTGCATAAGCTTTCCCCAAATTTATATGCCGTCCTTGTTCAAGTTTACTAACGCATTCTTTTACAAAACATCATATCGACTGCGAATAGGCCAGGTGGCCGAAGAGGAGCCTAGAGCTTGACTGACATTAAGCCTGATCTAGTCCTATTTATTTATTAAATAAACTAGATTAAATATTTTTTTGCGAGTATGGTTAGCTAAAAAATAGGTGTTTAGGCCATCGAAAAATCCTTTTAAACCTGACGCGCTGCCCTATTTAAGTGAATACCATTAGACCTGAAAATTAAGCTAGGCCAATTTATTAAGCCAAAGTCTAACTTGGCCCACTTCCACACCTTCGCACTCAACCTAGTTTTCAATCTAATAAAAACATATCTTCTGAAAAATACCATCTCCTTATTTTATCTGTCCTATTAGAAATATTTGTTTGTCTCAAATTATTTGTCTGTCTCAAATTATTTGCTTCAAGTATCAAATCAGTATTTATTACCTTTTTCCGACAATACCTCTTTACTTATTATTGGTATCTCAACCTTATATTAACTAATCCTTCTACCTAACTCTTACTGCAATAAGGATATTCATACAAAATTATTTACCGTGAACTAATTACTGAGCATTACCTTTCATCGGCAAATAAAATGAGATGAAGGGAGTAATCACTAATTATTTATATCACAGTAACTCCAGCAACAATCCCTAAAATGTTGTAACCTGAAATGAAACTAACCTTAAAAAATATTTTGAAATCCTTGCCAATAGTGATGTCATGAGCTATAAGGAGCACATTATTGATTTTGACCCGAAACGAAGCAGCTACATTATTAACCATCTCCTCTGACACTACCAGCTCAGGTAATCTTGGTGGTTGTCTGCTTGAGGAGAAAACAATAACCAAGACATGGTGTCAGTATTAAAACTGGTGAAAAACTTAAATCAAGCCCAATGGTCACTCATCATACTTATTTCTAAAGGCAGCGTAGTTAGCATGGAGAAACAATACTACGATCAAAGTCAGCAAGACATCAGAACAAATTGTTAAAAATGGTAAACCAGTCCACTCGAGTAGGAGCCAGGCAACCGTAGCGACAACAATGACACCCAAGGAAACATGCCACCGCTTCCACAGTAGAACATCAGCAACTGTAATTGAGAAAAGGACAGACATCAGACCTGGTAAAAGCATATTAAATCCAGAAAACAAAATGCAAGCTTGCAGAGTGATGCTCCTCAGCAATTTTTTTCCATGTTTGTAAAGATAAATAGAGTTTGATTTCTTAGACAAATAGTTTGCAAGTTTACACTGGACTTTATATGGGAAGACTAAAATTTTCAACTCAAACAATATCCAACATCAAATCCAAGCCATATTAAGATCAGACCAATACATAATAATTACAGAATATGCAGACCAAAAACAGAAAGATAATCAAACATGGAAGACTATATGCACATGATGAATCAAAGTGTTTGTATAAATATAAAAGACAATTCAATAGACTGTTATGCATGAGGGTCATTTCAAAGAAAAATTCATATCAGTGTTTGAGTTGTGGGGGGGTAATTACCTATATATATATATATATATATATATATATATATATATATATATATATATATATATCCTCAATTGAAAAAATGCATATCATGAAACAAGACAATGTGTGAACACTTATCAGGAAGTTATAACATTACCAAAGGTGGTGGGAAGCTGAGCATCTGACTCAGACATGACATCAACTCTCCAAAGTTAAAGACTCAAAGTCCTGCGAACCAGATTGCCTAGAACTGGATACATAATCAACATGTTAGCTGAACTACCATGACAACAATACAGCTTCAAAATTATTGCTCAGCATTCAGTCATCTCAACTAGATCCCAACAATCTTCCATGAATCCAATGCTACCAAAACATAACACAAGAATTCCCATGCACTTGAGAAAACAAAAAATAGATGCCCATGTTTGAGTGGAAAGTGGAAAAACGCGCGCGCGCACACACAGATAGAAACAATCAAATCCCTTTAGGATAAACAGCTTAATTAAGTGCTTATAGCATAAGCGCTGGTGATATAAGTGCTTATAATAAAACAAAATAAAGTCAAATTGTTACTGTTTTCATAAGCTAAGAGAGTTTATGGAAATAAGCCGAATCAGATTATGGACATGTCATAAACTATTTCCATAAACTCTCTCAAATAGTCTCACAAGTGTTTATGCTATTATATAACCTCAAATAAAACAATCTAAACAAGCCTTAAGTGAATTAAAACATGGAAGTGATGATAAAAATGGAGACTTTCTCACAACTTGAATATCTTCTTTAGAGTTAAATTTCCAAAATTGAATTCATAATATTAATCATCCTAAAAAAATTGAAAAGGTAATTAACAATGACAACAAGAGTCTTGAATTATGTTGACAACCTAGCAGCAGCTCAGCTATATCAAGATTATCATGAGCAAAAATCACTTAGCAAATACAAAAATAAAAGGGAAAAAAAACATGAAATGAAAGACACGGTTTTTACCAGGATGCTCTGAGGAAAACGAAAATCAAATCCGGATAGTTTGATAGGAGATGAGAAAGTTGAAACCAAAATTAGATACCACTATGGATGATGAGAGAGGGAAGCGTGGCGAAACCCTAAGATTGAAGAGAAGACGATGACGATGATGATGATTGTTTTTGACTGTATGACGAAGAATAGTTAGGGTTCTATTACAATATGATTAGAGAGTTGAAATTTTAATTCAAATTAGTTGGTTGTAACTTTAACAATCAAACGGGTCAACGGCAAATCATATATTCACACATAGGCTCTGTTTTTTGTAGGGGTGGACGGGATCCGCGAACCCGCCCGAAAACCGAAGATCCGAAATTATTGTGAGACGAAACGGGTGGGTCTATGCGGGTGAGCGGGTTTTCGGGTGAGATAAACGGTTTGTTTTGGGTTAAAATGGTCGGTGTCGGAATCTGTTTTGTCATCCAACGGTACCCGAGAACCGACCGACTACAGTAAATAAAGTACTGTAGCAAGTATTCTGTGCTGGAAATGAGGCAGCACTTATTACTTTTCAGCAGCTGTAGTACATCACGTATCTCTCCCTTATACCCATGAGTCCCCATTTTGAGTCTAGTCACTTGTCATTCATAGGCTATGATGTAAATATCAGGCTAGCACCATTACTTTTCAGTTTAGACTATAATAATTACTTGTTTTTAATCAAGAATATTTATTTATTCTAAACAGAAAAACATGGGACCACACTTCTTCTTCTTCACACTTCTTCTTCTTCAACTGTTCTTCCCATTTTTTGAGAAAAAAATCATTGACAAGTTGGTAGAGTTTTTGCTTCTTTTCTATTTTTCGTCACCTGGTAACCGACAGAGCCCACCCGACCACCCATCTAACCGCCATACCCGCCACCCGAAAAAACCGATAGAGAAAACGGACGGAGATGGGCCTCATCTTGTCAACCGCGGGTTCCGGAGGATGGGGGTTTTCTGGACCGAATCCGACCGTAACCGACCGGTGTCCACCCCTAGTTTTTTGGTTACAACTTACAACACATAGGCTCTCTTTGTTACACCATAGTTTATAACGGATTTGATAATGGATGAAAAAAATTAGAGGTGTGTTTGTCAAGTAGTAGTGGATAGAGTTTTTAAGGTAGCTTATACTATTTTTTGAAATACTACTTTAAGAGTATAGATTATAGCATCTCATCTTTTTAGTCTTTTTTACCCTTATTATTTTTGTAATAAGCCTATTTTGTCCTAAGTAAAGTAAAATATACCCCCTCCGTCCCTTTTTTTTTGGGTACAATCCCTCCGTCTCATATTATATGTCACTTTGGATTGTTTCACACAAATTAAATAACTTAAAGGACCAACTTGTTACAATTAAATAATTTAAAGAACCTAAGTGGTACGGAAAAAACTTAAAGGACCAACTAGTTATAATTAAAGAACTTAAAGGACCTACCCGTAAAAAAAAGAACTTAAAGGACTTAAGTGGTACGAAACAAACTTAAATGATCAATTTGTTACAATTAAATAACTCAAAGGACCTCTAGTGTAACTTAACAAACGTCATATGTTCTAGTGATTAGTAATGAACAACATAAGGAATGAACAACATAAGGAATGAAGTTAGTAACGGGGTAACTCATTTTATTTCTCACAAGCTTGACTAATGATCAAATTTAGAGGTTGAACTCTAGGCAATCTACCATGGCCTCTACATTGCACTATGATGCTGAATTGGTACGGTATCGTGTAAAAAATCATGTAGTGGGGGGTCTTTTGGTAAGACATAAGCCACGACATCATGATACTGTAGGCAGTGGCGGACCTCCATATAGTTCATGGGATTCAAGCGAACCCCCTGAAAAAATAAAATAAGTATCGATACCTTAGGAAAAAATATTTTTGCACACCCTGAAAAATATCTTGTGCACCCAAGTTCTTAGTTTTGCACCAAAGTCTCTAATTTTGCACCATTTTAATTCATCACATTCACAAAATTACTCAGACTCTCACATATTTTATTTTAAAAAAGTTTTTCCTCTTTCCTTAAATCAGCTCTTGTTCTTATGATCCTAATTTTGATTCTGTTAATGTCATTTAAATGGTAATTTATGTTTGTGCTATTTAATTAATTTGTATTTTGTGCTAGTGCTATTTAATTTATTTTAATTATGTTAGTCTAATTAGTTTGAACTTTTAACCAACAAGGGTTGGTCCGAGTGGTAACTGGGCTTGAGGTCACACAGACCGGCAAAACCGAGGATATACGTGGCAACAACTTTGTATTTTGTGAATATATATGTTAATTCTTTCAGTGTTATTTAACTTGTATTAGGAACTTGTTAGTGCTATTTAATTTGTGTTGGTCTAATCCAACACACGTTGTGAACCTGTTAATGTCTTCATTCATTACATTTTTGGCAATGTGTGTGTTTGAAAAAATTTGCACCCCCTAACACAGGGTCCTGGATCCGCCACTAACTGTAGCAGTACGCTACCATGGTGCTGTAATCGTTGAATTCCAGGAAAAAAGGACGTGTTGAGAAGTTTTTCATTCATTAATGTATTTTAGGGGTGTGAAATGATTAGCAGGGGGTTGTAAGACGTATTGGCGTCTGGCGATATTGAAAGAATAAAAGACAATGGGCTAGGCAGTGACGGATCCAGAAATTTTTACACGTGGGGGTAAAAAAATAGTCTATAAAAGAATATTGTAAATTTTTACAAAAATACATAATTTCATTACAAAATAATTCTAATATATCTAAATTTTTATAATTTACATAGCTAAAAAGGTAAAATTAGTACCAACTTATTCTCTTTTTGATTTATGTCTTGTAAATTTCTACATTTAATTTAAAGAAATGATCTTATGGGGTCAACCCTTATTTTTTTATGGGGGCAAAATAAATTTGTTATATAGATTCCTAACCAAAATAATTTTTTAAGTGGGGGCAAGTGCCCCCAATTTAGTGTTAATAGATCCGTCCCTAGGGCTAGGCCCAAGTATATACCATGGAATTGATAAAGGGATTGCACTTTGCACTCCCTTTATTTTCTTACACGCCCTCATGAGATATTGGATCTCCTTTCCATTTTCTTTACTGCAGAAATTGCAGAAGCAACAAGGAGATTGAGGTATTTACTCAATAAGTCACCCTTTTTTAAAACCAATGTATCCATGTACGCAATTACAGAGACTAATTCCTCGAGGTATTGAGATTCATTTAGGGGTTGACCTTTCCTACCAGATATTTTTTCATACGCCCCGGCCAGTAATCAAACTCGTGACCAAATGGTTAATTACTTAAGTCACATTTGCTCTTACTCGTACTTGCAAAATCTCTTTTAATTCATGAATGAAACAAATCAAATATTATATAAGTTTATGTATATCAATCCTATTACACGTGATTAGAAAAAATATTCTATACAATATTTCAATTATTTTAATTAATGAATTGTTCCTTTTGTTGGTTAAAAACATTTTTTTTGGTTACTTATAGAATTGTTCCTTTTTTTTTGGTTCCTAAGCAACACATCTAGGTGCATGTTTATATAATATCAAATGATAACAACTATCAAAATATCTATTAAAATTATCAAAAAAGAGTTTCATTATTAAAAAAAACGACAGAATTTTTTTTTATTAATTTGGTTGGCAAATTTTAAAATTCTCAAGTACTTTTTGTCTTATTGTATGAGGATTTTGCAAGATTTGCATCCACATTAGACGTATCCACCTTTGGACCCCTTTCAGCCATTTGAAGCAATCGGGTCAAGTGGCTCTTTCATTCGTACCCATTAGTCTGTCTCATCAATGGGCCTTCATGTTACTCTTATTGGGTTATTTTTTACCCCATCATCTTCACATCTACCCCCACATGAATTTTTAAGACGAAAATACCCCCCACTTAAAAAATTCGCTCGGATTTACGTACTAAAAGATAAATTCGATTTTGATTTTTTCCCAAAATCGGATTTATCTTTTAGTAGGTAAATCCGATTTCCCTAAAAAAAGAAAATCGGATTTACCCCCACCTAAGGTTTTTGTTAATTTCAAAAGCGGATTTACCTTAGGTGGGGGTTAAATCCGCTTTGTATTAAAAAATTGTACCCCCACCATTGTTTTTTATTTAAATTTTTTTAAAAAATGTTATAAAAACACTACTAAAAATCCGTTAAAGAGTCAAAACTAATCAAAAAATTATAAAAACACCACTAAAAATCTAATAAAACCAAAATAAGGTTATGCAAATTTTTTTAGATTTTTTGGAGAGTATGAAAAATTAAAAAAAAAAAAAAAGTAAACGATGGAATTTGGGATTTTGAGCCCCTGTCCCGAATAAAGTCCCTTCTGGGGGAGTCCTGATCCTTGATTTTTTTCGGATTTAATGGCTATGGTTTCATTACAATCGGAGTAGGTTGCCCGAAAACCGATTTTTTAGCCTAAATTATTCGCTCGACGTATAACATCGTCACGTGTTAACGAACTACACACTAAACAGAACCAAATGACGGTCGATATTCATATCTAATTTATTTTTCTAAAAAAAATATAATTTTAGTTTTTTAAATGATTTATTTATTTATTAATTAGGCTGAAAAAGCGGATTTACCCCCCACATAAGGTAAATAAATCCACTTTGTTATTTACAAATCGGATTTACCCCCACCTATGGTAAATCCGATTTTGTTATTTTTAAAAACGGATCTACCCCCACCTTAGATAAATCCGCTTTTAATTTTTTAAAATTTTCAGCGGAATTCGGATTTACCTCACTTATACATAAATCTGATTTCTAATTTTTTTTGAACTGGGGATATGTTCGGGTTTTTTAAATTTTGTGAAGGACAATTGCGTCTTTTCGCAGGTCTGTGGGGGTATATGTGAAGATTGATGGGGGTACAAAAAAAAACCCACTCTTATTTTAGCACCCATATCAGGTGAACACTATAAACTCTTCTCACCCTAAACCAAATATGGAAGGTTTTTTTTTCTACCCTCACAAAATTTGAAAACCCGAAAAAACCCTTAGCTCAAAAATTCGCTCGGATTTATCTAAATCCGTTTTTGATTTTTTTTGCAAAACGGATTTATTTCTCAATTAGATAAATCCGTTTTCAACTAAAACAATTTACCTAAATCCGTTTTTTATAATTGCAAAGTAGATTTGTCTAATAATAGGTAAATCTGTTTTTCAAAAATAACAAAACGGATTTACCTTAGGTGGGAGTTAAATCCGTTTTTGTTATTTTTAAAAGCGGATTTACCTATTTATTAGATAAATCCGCTTTGAATTTTTTCAAAACGGATTTATCAAATAAATAGGTAAATCCGCTTTGTAAAATAATTAATAAATAAAAGTGATAAATCAGTTAAAAATTAAAATTAATTAAAAAAAATAGATATGAATATCGGTCGTCTTTTGGTTCTGTTTAGTGTGTAGTTCGTTAACATGTGACGATGTTGTACGTCAGGTGAATAATTTAGGCTAAAAAATCGGTTTTCGGACAACCTACTCGGATTGCAATGAAAACACAGCCATTAAATCCGACAAAAATCGGGGATCGAGACTCCCAAGAAGGGACATCTTTTGGGATGAAGGGCTCAAAATCCCAAATTCCATCGTTTACTATTTTTTTAATTTTTCATAATCTCCAAAAAATCTAAAAAAATTTGCATAACCTTATATTGGTTTTATTAGATTTTTAGTGGTGTTTTTATAATTTTTAGATTAGTTTTGACTCTTTAACGGATTTTTTGTAGTGTTTTTATAACCTTTTTTTAAAAAATTAAATAAAAAACAATTATTTTTAATAAACAAAGCGGATTTACCTATTTATTAGATAAATCCGCTTTGAATATTTTCAAAGCGGATTTATCTTATAAATAGGTAAATCCGATTTGAAAAATAACAAAAAACGGATTTAACCCCCACCTAAGGTAAATCTGCTTTTAAAAATAACAAAAACGGATTTATCTAACGTAAAATAAATCTGTTTTTGGTTTTATTTCGAAAACGGATTTATCTAATTAAAAGATAAATCTATTTTTGGAAAAAAACAAAAACAGATTTATCTTTTATTAGGTAAATCCGAGCGAACAAATTTTATAGGGGCTATTTGGGTGATGTGGAAGAAAAAGAATGACAAAATATGGGAGGGCATTGATAGACCAGTTACGATGGCTCTTCAAATTGCAAATGACCAGCTACATGCGTGGGAAATTGCGAGGAGAAATAAGCCAACACGTAGTGCAGCTGTCCCTCAAACCGATGGTGTTCAAATGGCATGGGCGAAGCCGGCAACAGGTACTCTCAAATGCAATGTTGATGCGGCGCTATTTGATTCTGAAAACAAGTATGGTATTGGTATGTGTATTCGAGATGAGAATGGTAGTTTCATGGAGGGGAAGACTATGTGGTTTGAAGGCACTCCGGAACCTCAAGAAGCGGAAGCAATGGGGCTATGGCAACCATTGAATTTGTTGAAGGACTTAGGCTTGGAAGCAGTAGTTATTGAGATAGATTGTATTTCAGTGACTAATGCGGTGAATAAAGTGTCGTCCAACAACTCTGATTTTGGTGTTATTATTTCCCATTGTATCAAATTTATTTCTCAATATTCAAGCTATAGGATTAGCTATGTTAGGAGATAAATCAGTCTTATTGCTGAAACTCTTGCAAGAGAATCAAGACTCTATGCTAGTTCCTTTTCTCATTATATTGCTCCTTTATGTGTAACAAACATTATTGATATTGAAATGACATAAGTTTGTTTTGGTCAAAAAAAATTATAAGGGTATTTTCGGATTTCACTATTTTTGTGGGGGTATAGGGTGAAATGGTGGGGGTAAAAAAACTCAATATGGAATAGAACACAATCGGGTCAAGTGGCTCTTTCATTCCTACCCATTAGTCTCATCAACGGGCCTTCATGTTACTCTTATTTTAGCACCCATATCACTTAAACACTATAAACTCTTATCACCCTAAACCAAATATGGAATAGAACACTATGACACCTCAACTACCTCATAAGTAACATGTGACATTTTATGGCATAACATTGGAGTACAGCTTGTCTAGGATTAAGATGCATGCCCATGTTGATGTTGGAAGTGACCTTGATGTGAAAATGTTTTTCCATTAATTTCAAATTAAAGATCTTAGCTTGTTTTCGAGAATCTCTCATGATTAATGAGTGACTAGTTGTTGACATGACATGGATTAGCGTTAATTGACATATAATCGAATAATTAGCTTATGTTTGAGAGAGTCGTGAGACTACCTCCTACGTACGATTATGCCATATTTACTGAGGAAATAAAAGTTACAAATTGTAGCTTCTGGTTTGACTTGAAAACCTACCATGAAAATTATGTCTTCTGAATCATAAACTATACTACTATTTAGAAAATTTTACGCCATACATTTTCAATCGTATGTACTTTACAAAAATAAAATCATAACCTAATAATAAATAAAACAAAATCATAAGTGATTTTAAGGTAATAAAAATGCTAGCAACACACCAATAGTCTTTCACAACAGGGTGAATTAAGATTCAAATTATCGCAATTGGGAGAGACATCCACATTTAGTGTTTGATAGCTCACTTAGGAAGACCTATGATAGAGGGAACTTGTGGGAAGCCAAAAATAGAAATGCTAACAACACATTCTCTAACTATCTTTGTTCACACTCTTTCTTTTATAAGCTGAAATTCATATGAATCCCATTAGAACTTACTTATATTTCAACAAATAGGAGAGCATGTATCACAAAACTTACAAGGGACTAGTGTGATTTTGTGAGACTTGTTTGAATTTTAACAAATAGACGATAATACCTTGGGAAGAGAATGTCGTAGATGTGTTATGTTAGCATAGAAAGAGAATGTTATAGATGAGAAATAAAATAGAAAGAAATGTGTTCTCTTTTCTCCTTTGTTTGGTTAAATAGAAAGAGAGAACGGAGAAATGCAATTATTTAAGAAAAAACAAAAATATCTTTAACTACTAAATCAATATATGAAAATTAAATAAATAAATCCATATACATCTGTGGGTGATAAATTAAATAAATATTAGACAAAATATCTCCCTAGGTCCCTTAACTTATTTATTTGTAACGAATAGGTCCCTTAACTTTTCTTTTTAACCCTTAACTTTTAAAAACGTAACACTGTTGTCCCTTTTAACGTTTTTTTATTAACACCGTTACAAAAATGCCTAACTGGCTGTTTGGACTGCTTATGTGGCAAATCCACCTAAGATTTTAATTAAAAATTAAATTTTTATTCAAAACTAAAAAACCCAAAATACCCCTTTGCTACTATTCATCATCTTCTACCCCCAAACTCTTATCCCTCATCTCATCTTCCCCAATCACCGATTGTCACCAGTACAAATCTAATTATCTAAACACCATGTTATTGTAATTTGCCCAGTATAAAATCTGTTCATCAATACCTCCATGAACCGCGTGCAACGGCGGCAACCCAGCAGGAATCCCTTGAACAGTAACCGGTCCGTTCCTCTTATCCTCGCTGGAGATCGACGTTACATCCGGCAGCAATGAACAACCTCGCTGGCGATATCCATTCCCCTTCCTCCTTCCTCACCCACCACCATAGCGCTTGGAGATATGGTTGGGAAAATCGGCTTGTTGTTCGTCTTCACGGTTGCGTTCAACGGCACACGCGAAGTCAAGAAGCTGTGTGAGTGTCTTGCGGTGCATAATATTGGCGGAGATGGCAATGGTAGGAGAGATTAGAAAAACACATACTCCACCCCTTTTTAATCTCTTCTCCCTATTTCTATGCAAACCAAACAAGAATAGTTTGTTTTCTTCCTCTCTTCTCTCAATTCATCTACCCTATTTCTCCCAAAACAAATAAGCAATAAGACCCTTGAGACTAATAAATGAGAAAAAAATGTGGTTGAAAGGGAGGCTTCAGTGTAAGTGGTCAATCAAATTCATCCGTAGCGATTAGTCATTGAAAAAGTCGATTTATGAAAACGAATTACATGGTTAAAAAAATATCATTCACGTTTTGCCTTTATTTTTCTGTAGGCTTAAACATACATTACATCAATTTTATCATCAATTTCAAATTGTTATAAATGTATCGTGACAAAAATGTAATGTGACATCTAAAATGTAAAGGGCCTTTGGCCCTTTTGGTCACCAAAAAAAAAAATCTAAAATGTAAAGCGTTTTTTTTTGTCGAGACCAGGATATCCACCGCCGAATGTAGTGATTAATCCTCTTGCTGATTTGGAGGCACCTCGAAGGGTGGGACAGCTGGCCCAGAGATTTAAAGCTGCTCTGTACCCAAGGCGAGGATCGAACCCTCGACACTTGGTTAAGGGAGGATGAGCCCCAACCACTCAACCACACCCCTGGGTTAAAAATGTAAAGCGTTACTGATGATTATTATCGAAGAAAAACAAGATATAACAGCTATAATAGATTTATAACTTTCATTTTTTGATTAGTATAATGTATTTTCTATGCAATTCTATCTTTACAGATAACTTGTTATTTATATAATTATCATATTAATTTTAATTTTTATATTTTATTACACAAATAAAGCATTGACATTTCTCATTCAATAATAGTTGGAGTACAAGAAGAATATGCTTAACAATATTGTAAAGTTGATCTTTCTTAATAAAGCTACAACCCCATTTGCTAAGTTCACATGATTTACTTCAAATTGCATTATAGTACATAAATAAAAATCCCACTACTAACATACTTTCAAATATAAACACTCCATTTTTCCCCATAACACAAGAAGTACCCACTTATATATATTTAGGTAGCGATTCACCTCAAAATAAATTAAAAAACCGACTAACGAATGCCTAATAGTCCAAATGGCAAAGAGTTTATTTCTCCATAAATAAGGTTTTAGATTCAAATCTTGCAAACAAACAAATAGGTGTTGACAAATAGGCATTGAGAAAGTTTCATTCTTTTATATAATTCACCTAAGGTTTCAAGTTCAAGTCCTATGAGCAGACAAAAGGCGCTGAGAAAGCATTGTTCCCTTGTATAAGTTCACTCAGCTCAACTCTGATTATACTTGTAAACCGTAGTCTAAGAAAACCGGCAACATATATCGAAATATATTACAATGACTAAACCATCATAGTTGTGGCCTAATATTGACCCATCTATACTATTCAACTATGTCTTAGGGTTTTATTTCATTATATATGTATTGAAATTTAAAAGGGTTGGTTAAAAACGGAATTGTCTCCCAGTGTAGGTTTGTCCAAATGCCCAACTAGCTGGGGCAACATTATATGACACAACACTATGACCATTACTAGTAGTGACTAAAAAGGAAAGAGTTTGTCCATTTAGGTAAGAGTTGCTTTGCCAATTTTGTCCCCAATTTCTTGACATTGCTTGCCATTTAGTCCTTGAACCTTTGATAGATACAGAATGCACATCACCAGCACCTCCAACATTAGTTACAAGGACTAAGTTGAAATATGAATGACCATTTATTGTGAACCTTATTCCACCTCTTCTTCTGCACCTTACCCTTCATTGTTCAAATAAAAAACCATGCATGAAGGAAAAAATGTTAGTTTCAAGACCAAACATTTAGTAGAAGATTAAGGGTGATTTGAGAATTTTGTTTTTAATCCTTATAAAAAAATTGCTTAGTTTTAGTTCTCATATTTTTTCCCCGTCAATGATTTTAGTCCCTCGTGACTTTTAATAGCGCTTAGATTAAAAGCATTGACGGAGGAAAATGTTAAGACTAAAAATTAGTGAAATTTTTTATAGAGACTAAAATTAAAATTCTCAAATTTTATAGAGACAAAAAAACATTTAACCCAAAGATTAATGATACAATTCACATGCAAGTCATTTTATAAGATACTATCTTAACTTCTTTTTCAAGGTAAATCTAAAATTTTGTCTCAAAAGTTGTAAGGGTTGGGCAAGTTGGTCTCAAAATTTAACGAAATTTTCAAAATAGTCTCGAAAATTAAAAATTCTAGATCATGTTAGTCTACTACAGACAATTTTGGGTACTTAATTGACCAGCTCAAAAAGACTAATTTGATCGATGATTGACAATTTCAAAAACTTTTAAAATATTAGTAATTTTAATGACTAAATTGACGATATATATCCTCCAGAGCACCATTTTGTTGATTCACTCCCTCTTTTTCTTAAAAAAAAAAAGGTTTTAAATTTGCATCCAACTCAGATATTATTCTCTACAAAGGATAAAGAATTACGAAACCATTAAATTACCTTCTATAAGCTACAGGAACAATACCAGCTTTATATTGAGCAATATGCTGGAAAACAGGTTGAGAAAGGTCAAAATGGTAATTAGGAGGGTTACACCAACCACCAGGTGGACAGAAATTAGTAGCAGTAACAACAATAGAACCAGGAAGACACCATTGTGGATCATTTACACATTTAATTTCATAACATGCACCACAACTCAAACCATTGTTGAACAAAGTAGTGCTAAGTGCTGCTGTATTAGTCCCATAACCTTGACTATACAAATTTCCATACCCACATGCCCCACCTGAAAATTTAAAAAATTTGTTACATACCCACAAATTATATAACCAAAAAGCACATAACTTTACAAAATACAATGTTTAGCTATAAGATAGGGGTGCTTTTAGGGTGAAAGACCAAATGTACCATTTAAATTGATCGTTAGGTATAACATAAAATGCTACGAGTGGTTGAGATTGTACCAACTACCATGAAATCTCAATCACTCATAACATTTAATGTTACATCTAACAATCAATTTAAATGGTACATCGACGAGAGACTTAATTGATCTCTCACCCTAGAAGCCACCTAACATATGGTCATATTCCCAGCAACTCCTCCAGCAAGTAAAGAACATAAAGCACATAATTTTTTGGCAAGTTCTCAAGGCGTAGCTCACGTGGTTGAGTTGAGACACCATAAATAGTTTGAGAAGAATATAAGGGGTTCAAACTTTATTCACTAACGTAAAACATTAATTTTGTGTTTTTGAGCAAAAGAAATGGATATAGAGCCTCGTGATCGTGAAAACCTTTTGATACAAAATCTTCCTTTAGAATAAAAACATAAAAAAACACTAACTAACTACTAACATTTGTCTTTAAAAACACATAACTTTTTGGTAAACACGTTTACTAGTTATATATGTTTGTGCATACATAGATACATACATATACCCATAAAGTAAAACACTAATTAACTACTAACATTTATCATTAAACATAAAATTTTAGTAATCACATTTGGTAATTGTGTTTGTGCATACATAGATAGATAGATAGATACATACCCATTGTGCCAGAAGCATCACTGCCACCATAGAAGGTGGCATGTGCATTAGTCCAACCACCATAGTTGCCACCATAGCCATTAACATAAGAGATCAATGTGAAGATAAATGCCAGAACAAGAAAGCCTATATGAGCCATTTATTTTTTCCTGTAAGAGAATTAACACACAAATTCAGCAATGTGTATATATAATTAAAAGAGAACATAAAGAAGACACAAAGGAGAGAGAGATTAATTAATTACAAGAAAATGAAAACTTGTATGCAGTTTTGTGGGGGAAATGAATTAGTGAGGGGAAATGAGTTGGAATAAATAGAAGTCAGTCAACATCAAAAACCTGACACATTTTTAGCTGTTGAGTTGGGACCATGCAAATGCAGAAAACTGTGAGAGAGTAAGAGGCATTGGGACTTTGTTTTATGGAAACTGTGCTTTTTTTCAATTGGGATCAAATTATTTATTTTTTTAACTATTTTACCATGAAAATAATGTGGTCAAAATGGAATCATTGTAAAGTTTGAGGTATTTATCTATTAGTCAGCGTAGTAGTGACAAGGAATCTTAGATGTTCGAATTTATTTGTTCAGAATTTTCTAACCAATTCTACTGATAATCATCTATAAAGATTAAGGCTAAGTTTTGGCAAAAAGGAGCAAATGGTGGATACTGGATAGTGAATAAACTAGCTTATTGTGGATGAGCTAATAGCGGATAGCTGATAGCGAATAAGTTAGCGGATTGAATTTAAAGTGTTTGATAATATTAACAGTTGAATTAGCTTATAAATATAAAATTACATAATTAGACATTTGTAAATAATGCTTCAAAATTGAAAATAAATTCATTTAATAGAAGATAAATGAGGAATTTAGTTAAAGTAATGAGAGTAAAATTGAGAAAAAAATGAAACGCTATAAGTTATAAGCTCAAACGAGAGTTTCTAAAAACTCTATAAACTAGTGAAAAATCGCTAAAAGCTAGTGGTGTCAAACAGTTCCCAAGAGCTGATCCCCTATAACCTATATGCTATAAGTTAGCGGATCAGTCTTACTAACCAGAGTCTGAAGATAAGAAAGTAATGGACTTTTTTATTAAATATTAAGATATTATTATGAAGTTGTTTTATAAGAAGAGGCATAATACAGCTCTTTTTCTTACAGACTTGATATTACTATTAATTTTTTATTCTCAAATGAATAAGTGGTTTATATGATTTTGTTTTTATCTAACCATTAGATTTAAGTCTTAAAAATCATTATTGATTATTATTACAAAGTTCTAAGCATGTAACGTTAGTCAATTTAAGTATTTAACCAACAAGACTCCATAAAAAAATTGGATCTGTTTGGTGCCACACGTGGGAATGTTTCTTTGCTAATTTTCTCGCTAATTTGCGTGAGAATATTTTCTTGCTAATTCTCTCGCTAATTAATTAAGGATTCAAATTTCTCTCGCTAACACTGGGTGCCACGCGTTCAAATTCTGACTGCTATGTCTTACATTTAGCGGCAGAATTCCCTCGCCTAATCCCTCGCTAAATCCCACTTATTTAATTTTTTTATTTATAAACATGCTTATTTTATTAATAAATAATAAAATTAAAAATAGCTAGCTAAAACAATTTAAAATAAACATTCCGAGAATATTTGAATAACATGAAATTCGAATCAACATAACTTAGTCTGAAATGTTAGAACAAAAAACTGAAATATCAAACTAATAATACAACAAGTCCCAATAGACGCTATCAGAATCATCAGATTCCTGAGCTTGCTCAGCTTGCTGCATCGTCTTATAATACTTAAACATCAACTCTGCTTACGGGCCACCCTCCTGAAATCATCCTGCATCTGCCTCATATTTTGATCATAAGCGTAGATAGTACGCCCCTGAGTCTGCAGCTCCTGCTGAGTAACACTACAAGCAAAACACGTTTTTTCGGCGAAAAAAATCCATCGGAAATGCACCAAATTCGCCGCTAAAACGCTCGTAGGTAATGTTTTCCGGCGGAATTTCCGCCGTTAATTTCCGGCAGCTTTTTTCGCCGGTAAGAATGAAGGAGTGAGAATGAATGAGAAGGAAGAAGAAAGCAAAAATATATAAAAGAGAGATATGTAGAGAAATTTATGGAGATTGGAGAGTATGAGAAAGAAGAAGAAAGATAAGATGAAGAGAATGAGAAGGAAATAAAGACTGAAATGAGAGAATGAGAAGAGTGTAGGAGAATGTTTTATTTATAGGCATTTTCGGACGATTTTGGCAGACTTTTTCCCTCAAAAATTTTCCGGCGGATTTATTTTGAAAAAAAAAATTTAAAAATCCGCCGGATATGTTAAAAATCCGTCGGAAACGTACGGATGGGAAAAAAATCTGTCGAAAATGCCAAATTTTCGACGGAAAAACGCGTTTTTCTTCTAGTGTAATTTGCAGCCCCCGCCGCATAGACTGCAACTCCTATTGCTGAGTTTACAGCTGCTGCGCCTAAGCTTACACCAGCTGCCTGAGCTGCTCTATCTCCTCAGCTGAAGGAGTAGGAGCTGGTCAGCAGCTCGAACCTCCACTGGTACCGTCTACAAACTCGGCCATAACTAGAGCCAAGGCCCCCGAACCATACAAGCGACCCTTATCCTAACCTACCAAGTTCGCCTAGTTGCGGTTTGCTAAAGCTATCATCTTTTTGGGCGCTTTTTTGAAATCCCGCTCCCCTTGAGCGAGGGACCCACTTCTGTCGCTAACCCATGAAATATCTGTCGCAAATTACCTTGATTTGTGTGTTTTTACTTAAAATTTTGCTCTTAATTAGCGAGGGAATAACTGTCGCTAATTCCGTCGCTAATACTATTTTTAGCGACTTACTCTGTTTCCTTCGCTAATAAGGCTTTTTTTTTGTAGTGAGAGGGTTGATATTTACACCTGGTGTATTGTTTGTAATCTTTTGTCCTTACATGAATAAAATTTCACACCCTTAAGCAATGTTTAGAACTGGACCGAATATTGAACCGAGGAGACATTCGTGAGATTTGATCGCTTTAAACATCACAAACTGTGATGAAACCGTAGTTGAACCGCTCAAATAACTGAACCCTAAATGGTGTCGGATTCATGATTTAACGAGTTGAACTGTTCAGTTTGTTCAATTTTCAAGACATTATCCTTAACCAAAAAGATCTCGAGTTTATGTACCGAATAGGTACCATGAAAAATGAGTTGTAATGAGATATCAAATGGGTTGAGGTTGGAACCCGTTTAAGAGTCCAATTTGACCGACTTTAAATTCCTTTTCTGCAATAGTGCTCTCTAATAGAGATCTAAAAGTTGTGTACTATCATTAGAGATGGTTTATTTGCGACAGAATATGCTCCATTAGTGACGGTTTTTTCCATCGGTAATGACGAATTTCTTGTAGTGAAAGTTTTCTTATAACATTAGGACTCAAATCTAAGAAGTGCCACCCTAAGAGATCTGCAATTGTAATTGAGAATGACAATTTAAAACCCTGACAACATAGACACTTGGTGGCAAGATAATTTATGTGAAAGAGGGCCACAATGTTTACTAGAATGCATCTTGCTGTATCCCCTTCTTAGAAAGAAAATAGAGTTCTTAATAGTGCAATCAATATAGATATCTATCCCATCATAATTAATTCACATGATTTGATAAAAAAATCAGTACACTTCCTTTTTTTTCCTACATTGCAAAGAAATGGATGTTTGGCTGGCATTAATTCATGCAAAGAAAGTTGCTTAATTAGCCGTATATTAAATTCAAACATGTGCTATTTATCATTTATATCTGCAAACCACACATTACCTACTTAGTTATTAGTATTACATACCTTCTTCATCTCATTTTATTTAAAAAATTAAGTAATATGTAAAAAGAATCATTTTTTGTCTAATAAAATAGTTAGGGTTAGGGGAAATGAAGCATTGCAGTCTGGTAGGTTAGGGGGAAAAATCATATATTGGTTTTACTGTCTTTTGAGACTAAAAAATCATTAAGCATACTCATCTCTAAAATAAAATAAACATTTTTTTTTTGTAAAATACTCTTATTGTGGTAGAGTTAATATGGGGAATTAGATAGGTTGAATGAATAGAATTTTTTGTAACAAAGGTAGATTGGGATACCAATAAATAATAGTATTATTGAAAAAAGTAATTAAGTATTTCTTGATATATTCTAAAATGATAAATAATTTGAGACAATAAAAGATAATATTTCAATAAATAATAAAATGAAACTCAGGGAATCATATATCCTTGTGAGACACATATTCTCACAAACCACAATTACTTTATATATATATATAATATATATATATAATCGGGACAACCCTTTTGTGTTGTTTGATACTCCTCCTGATAGTGTTAGACAGTTAGTTGTTGATGATGCTATTGGAGTTTCTACTCCACGTCTAGTTCCTGTGTAATCGCTTTTGAGCTCATCGCCCCGTTTTATATAAAAAAAACAATTACTTAATATATATATATATATATATATATATATATATAATCGGGACTTAAAATGAATTTGAGGTGAGACTTTTCCAAATTAATTAAATTAAAATGAAAGCTAAGAAAAATTTTATTTAGCTGTCCCAACAGGCTGTAAGTAGATACTTATATTTTTTTGTTACCTATTACTTGCATTTTTTAGTGATTTTACTTTTGGCCTTTGTGCTATTAATTTCATAAGCGTGCGTAACAAATTAATTAAAGTAGTTGTGTATGTACAGAAAAGTCATGTAGTAACGTACAAATACTTTATTACTGAATGCAATGGTTAACTAGCTAACTTCACATATATCAATTTTATATTAATGTGCATTTAATATGCTAAATAAGCAAATGAAATTTTGAGCTCGACAAAGAAGAAGTGATGTTGATTATGTCGGCAACGAAGTCCCTCAATTTTTGTTTGGCAGTAGTAGGGGCTCACCTCAGACAATTCTAAGTACTTTTTCACATGGGAAGAAGAAGAAGAACACAAGGACTTTTAGGCTTTTAGCCCTACATCCAAACGTCTATGTACATATAAAAAAACAAAAATAGTACTCCCGCTAAGTTTGAAGGATATATTATGGAAGAAAGAACCTAGCAGTTAGTAAACCTAATTAACTAGAGTTCTCTACTACTTATCCAAAAAAAACTAGAGTTCTTTACTGCTAGTTGTATTGGCAACTTCTGCGACATGAAGACACCGACTCTCGAATTTGAACCTGACTTGAGTGTGACCGTGTGATAGCTTACGTTTGTGGTGTTTATTTGTCATTTTGTATAAGTCGGAAAAAACAAACCTAATTAACTAGAATTGCTAAAAAAAAATTATAAGCAAAAATTATATAAATGAGAGTACTAGGGGTACTCAAACCCTTACAGATACAATGAGTCTAATGAAAACCTCCTAGGGCCAAAACCCCAAAGACCTAAGGAAGTAAAAGAGTACTCTAGGAAGAGTGGCAGAAAGCTCTTTACACCAAGTTCAAACATACAAGAGGATTTCCCTACCAATCAGAAATCGTAAGAACAGAATTGCGGCATTCTATGCTGATGAACCAACTCCAAGTTATAAACTTAACATGTTTAAGAACCTCCTTTCAAGTTACTAATGATTGGACTCATGTGACAAAGTTATGTACATTATTGAGGACCACGTCAAGAAAAAGTACTATTAAGGAGTGGTTTTTTTAATCCGGCATTTGTTTCTCCATTGCAAGAAATCATGGGAGATTTAGATGGGAGTTTTAAAATGGTGGAGGTTATAGTTGGCCATTACTTATGCTTGTGAAAATTTGGTTGATGTATGGACAGAAAGGGTATGGGAAGCTTCCAAAAGAAACTTTAGATATTACTATGCTTTGTTGTGTTAAGGACCTTGTAGAACAAAAGGAGCAGGTAATACTATTTGACAAAGAGGACTGTGATTGGGAACAACTATTATATCATATGGTTAGTATTAAAAGAATTAAGAGATTTCTTGATACCAAAAGGTATAAAATCCCATATTTAGGTGGCCAATTCAATAAATTAAATCATGAAAATGGACTATTGTCCTCCAAAGCATTGTCCTCCAACTTTGTCACATTCACTCTTTGTCGATGCTAGTAGAGTAGCTAGTGTAAATTTTTCTCTTCATTTCATTTCTTTTCTCATTGATAAAAAAATAACCCCATCACATCATAAACAAAAAATATTCACTGCAGATACCAAAATTTGCACGCACAAATATAAATATGATATGATTGCAATTAGGTCTCGTATCCTCTTGTCTCCATGTTCGATGGGACTATATAATAGCGACCCAATAACTTCACTTTCCCGTGAGACACAGACACTGAATATGTCTCTACCAGTTAGCTTAGCTGAGCTTAATTCATGGAAGTCAAGCATCCCTTTAATGTAGCATTTGTCACCGGAAAGGGAAAACGTATCTTTGGACTAGATTGCGTGGGGCTCATTGTGTGAGGTTTACATGCATTATTGCTGCAACTGTATGAAGACTCTAATGAATTTTGTATAGCTTTTATGCAACTTATATTTAATAGAGATGGAAATTCATAAATAATGAAAATGAAGAACTCATTTATGTGATTTTAAAAAGAAAATAGTACTATTGCACTAAATCATTTACATGGGATGGATTTGTTGAGATATGTTTACAAGGGGTTTAGTAACTAGTAACTAATAACTCCATGAAAGTTGTCAATAACTAATCTTTAACAAACTGTTATTACAACTACTAACTAACACTAAAACTAATACTAATACTTTGATTGCCCCTTACGAGCTCGTGGGAACAAGATGAAGGAGCAACTGAAAGAGAAGAGCGCCGGTTATTTATCGATATAAATGAGGGCCAGACAAGGAATTTGTGCCCATATTTGGATAGCTTATAGTAGCTTAACATGGGAGAAAATATGCCTTTAGATTCCAACATGTTAGCTTGATGAAGTAGATTTTACAATTTTGTGGCAGTTTTCGCTCTCTACTAGGATATACTCAAGTTTTGGCTAATTTGGCAAATCTTGGTTCTAAAAAAATTATACAATGGCAATATGGTTTCTCAAAGGTCATTCAAAATTACAGATACACATTCTGTGGGGAACCAGCTAGACACCCATTAAAGGCAAAAAAAAAAAAAGTGCAGCCTTCTACAATCAAACAAAATAATGGAAATAATCTACTGCCACGTGCCTTTGTACCACACAAGGGTGGTTGGCATAAAGAAAGAAAGAAAACAATTAATTAAATCAATAAATAAACCTTGCAAGAAGTAAGGAGACCACCATGAAAGAATTGGTAATTGGACACAAGGCATCGTGCTTGAGACGATTGAAATCCAAACTCGATAAAATTCATTAAAACCCAACCAAAAAAAGTTGATGGGGAGAAAGAAAAAAAAAGCTATGGGGGCAAGGGGTTTTCATTCAGCTTAGAATAGAATATAACTCCCTAACCATAATAAGGTTGAGTACCAGGAGGAGAAGCACCAGTATATGAACTGGCAGGCACATGAGGCGAGGAGCCAGGAGCAGGAGGTGATGCATTGTGAGCTATAGAGTTGCTTTGAGCATGAGGTGACCCAGCAGCTGCGGAATAGCCGGAAATAGGAGGAACTCCTTGACCAGGATAAGTACCGGGCGCGGATAAATAACTTGGTGAAACTTCCTGCTGGGTTGGATTCCATGGTGACATTTGTCCTCCAGGTACTTGAGAACCAGGTGCACCACCAGCGTACATAGACGCAGCCTGAGTATTCTGCCAAGCTGTTGCAGGAGCTTGTGTTGCATGGAGACTAGGATCCAATACTGTATAGTCTCTGCTTTTGTCACTAAAAGCCTGAAACCAAAACAATTGCATCAGATTTAGTGAAAATCATTCAAAAGAATAAAAGAAATACTATAAAATGTCAATCAAGTGCTGAGAAGCATACACTCGAGAACCATTTCTGATCAAGAAAATGTCCAAACCAAACTGCTTCTAAGAATATCTTTAATCCCCCCCTCCTCTCTCATATTCTCCCTCATGAATATTAACTCAAACATATTTTTTTATACCTTTACATTGAGATCAGTATGACGAGAGTATGTTAGATGAAGCTTACAGTAGCCACCATCATATATGCAATGCCCCTCTAAAGATTCTTTAGCAGCTGCTGCTGTTGCGACATCTGAAAGGGGAGAAAAGAAATTACACGTGCTGAATAGACAACCACAAAAAGAACAATTTATTGGGCAGAGGATGCACTATTGTCATGGATGATGGATGAACAAATTAAGAATTTCACCAAGTCCAAGATTAAAACGTGATCTATAACAGTTTTGTTTAACCGCGTGATAATTATGTAAAAATGGCTAAAATGGTAATATATAGGATTTTACGAAGCTACTAAAATTAGTTTGAGTCTGAACTTAGCTAGACCAATTTTCATCAATTCCATGCTCAAGCTTGATTCAAATTATTACTTTGTAATTTAAAATTTTTATAGTTTTCAGCAATAAACTATATCTTTCCCTTCTTACCAAAAAAAACTATATCTTTCTCTAGTAAAACTACATCTTATAGAAAAATTGCAAATAAACTCAATAAAATATGTATGGAACGTATGCTTTTGAAACACAGCAAAAATAATGAATACAAACTCAAGTGCATCGCTCAAATAGGATTAATACCAGGGTACTGAATCAGTGCCTGAGTTTGACCATTCTTTTCAAATATAGCAATTTTTTGCACAGTGCCAGCTGCAGAACACACCTGTAACATGTATGTCAGCAACATTGAGTATATAAATCAACTAAAAATTGTCATTTTAATGAGAAAAACAAATTCTCACCGTGTGAAGAACATCAACGGTGACAGCATACTGCATATTTTCAATTGTTGCCAAAAGCACATTACTCTCAGGTTCTTTTCTTTTCCCATCAGGACCTATTACAGGCTGAAACATCAGGAACTGTGAGCACATACTAACAAGATGCAAAAATATATTATTGAAGAAAATATGAATAAATACCTGTAATGCCCCCTCAACAGCAGTCTGATTAACAGGAAGCATGGGATTAGTGTAGTCCCTACAAAGTTAAAAATAAATGAATATTACCAAACCAAACACTGACCAATGTTGTCGCTAGCGGATTGCGGTGCATAGCGGATTGCCAAAAACCCTGCAATAATTGGCCGCCTCAAAATGCCATATTGCAGATGGCGCCGCCATACAGTACAAAAATGAAATAGCGGATTTCTCAAAAACTGCCACCGCAATCTGCCATGGCAATTTTTAAACGACATTGGCACAGACAGGACTAATATCTAGATAACATTTATAAAAAGAATATTTGACTGCACATTCAAACAATGACTTGCAGGAATTAAAGATTTAAAGAAGTTCGTATACAGTATAAAATGTACATCTATCTTCCTAGAACCTATGGACCAAAATGGAAGTCTGCCAAGATAAGCTACAAAAGTGGCAAGACGACCATTTAACTCTACTTCTAAAAACACAAGGATAGAAGAAATAAAAGATGCTTACACCAAAAAACACGCTTACTATTCATACAATTATGGTTCTAATTCTGAAAATCGAATGATGGAAGAAAAAGAAGATGCTTACTTCAGAAAACATGCTTATTCATACAATTATGCTTCACTAATAACTATACAATTTCACCATGATATTAAACTACTATATGACATAAATGTCCTCCAAGCCGTGAGGAACTGAGGATACTATAGAAACTCAACCATATGAATTTAACGATAGGGTAATAACAGATGTATCAGTTCTTATTTCTTTTTCTGGCAAACTTGGAATCTCCATAAAAGGGCAAAAATGGGTATTGCCTGTTATTAGAAAGAAAGAATCACCTGAAATTGGCCAGTGGGGATCTCGGCATAATATACCATAGATGGAACAAAACTGTTTTGAACAGAGTATTCAATTAACTAAACTAGAAGCTGCCACAAGTCCCCTACAACTATAATATAGGACATGTAAATATAAAAGGCAGTTTGCACATTTTTGAAATCAGAACTGTCTCCATAGATACTGATCAAGGAGAACAAATTACATTGAGATTTGAGAACAAGAGAATTTAGTTAATATTAATGCTTCAATGTGATTGAAAAAATTACCCACATGCACAAAAACTAGCTTTATTCAATCAGCCTCCATAATCAGAGAATAACCATTTCATGGTGAAAAAAATTTATCTAACAATGGAAAAATGTCAAGAAAATTGCTAAGTGGTCATCACAAGACAACTATATTCTGACTAACAAGCTTCACCAACTTCCTAGATGAAAAAATAAAGCACATATATCTATTGGCAGGTAAGAGAACTTCATCATAATTATTAACTTACATGCAAGGGCTTTTACAAATTTTTGACAACAAAATACACCAATATATATTTGAGACAACAGAGGAATAATATATGATAGTTGTCTTGCATCCCAATTTCTACCTGCTGCGATTGGATTGGAATTTGATATTGAGATCTGTATGTGCTGAGTACGAAATACGCAACTGGCATGAACCAACATTCTCTGGGAGCAAGTATCTGGAGATAAAAACAACACAATCAATGATTTGGTGAGATGAAGAAAGGAGGAAATGTAAAACCAAAGCTTACCTGGGTATGCTTCTTCCGTCCAGTGCATTCCTAGCCGAAGAAGCGGTCTCAGCATCAGTGTACTGAATCAAAGCCTGCCAAGAAATAACAGTATAACACAGAATAATAGTGATAACGACACACTAAAAGAAGTGCAACTCACTTTTTCACTAACCTGAAAACCTGCAGTCTTTTCAAATGTAGCAATTTTGTGTACAAAGCCAAATGCAGAAAACACCTGGATAAAGATAAAGGCGAGTATTAGCTACTATGCATTAGGAAAAACATGCCCTAAAACACACAGTTCACCCATACAAGGTACGTGCAACATAACACAAATCCGAATAAACTCGGTACTTGCCAAGTGGATAACATCAATGCTCACTTCTCCAGCTTCAACACCTTCAATGGTTACCAGCAAGACATTTCCAGGAACATCTCCAGGGCCTTTGTTGTTGACAATTTCATGTCGATTAGAATATTGAATGTAGACGGTTTTGCCACGAACCTGAGCAGGCTCTGAAGATGAAGCATAATATGAAACCATTGAAATTGCTTGATTTAGATCCCCCTGGAAAATTATTTATACATAAGAGCTTAGAACCTTGAGTTGGAGAATCACTAAAGCACCAGGTCAAGAAGTATACTTGAGTCACCGTCGTCATTGTCATTGTTCAGTTGTTCTCTTGTCAGTAGTCATTCGCATAAAGTTATAGTTAAGGGGAAAAACGGAGAACATACAGAAAAGCTAGTTTGATCACCGATTGCAGAAACAAATAATTTATGGTCTAAATATTTCCAATTTAACTTCACTCGCATTAAGAACCATCAGAATTCTAAAATGTCCACCCATACATTGAAGTATTGAACTTCATTTATCTTTGAAAATCTAAAAATTTCCTCACAATCTATCAGAAGATCCATCCAGTGTAATCTTGTCTCTAGTTAACTCACTTCCATAAAGACCTAGGAAGCAAGAGCACTTCAAAACGTCAGCCATACCAGTGTCACATACATATCTATGTATAGATAACATATCAATCACTCCCTAGTCCCTACACATCATTGGATACTTCCTAGTTCCTAGCTCGTACCCCATAATTATATTTTGTTTTTTTTTTTCAAATTTTTGCATCAATTAAGAGTTTGATACATCTCAATGTTGTCGATAGCGGATTGCGGCCCATAGTAGATTGCCAAAATCCCGCAATAATTGACCGCCTCAAAACCCCATCATGTGGATGGTACCGCCGTACAGTTCAAAAACGAAATAGCGGATTGCTCAAAAGTCGCCACCTCAATCCGCCATTGCGATTTTCTAACAACACTCTAAACACTATATGCTATTATGTTTACCTACAGGAGTCAACATAAAAACCCCTTTTTATACAATTTTTGGTTTCACGAGATAACAATATAATATTTTGACTCAATTGCATTTTTTGATTCTCTCAATAATATTTGGCCCCAATCAAATCCCACAATTTTCAAATCGAGAAAATCCAGTCTCTACATCAGTTTGGTGTCCAACTAATAACAGAAAACAGTGACATAACCAACAATTTACATACAAAACCTGGCATCAGATCAAATCAAGTTACACATCTTAATGGGCTCAAAAGTGACTTCAATTTACTTAAATACACAATTCCATTATTTTTTCAATAAAAAACCAAAATCACAAATTAATCACAGTCAAGCATTCGATAGTCATCATAATTGAGCTGTATTCACAACCATGCAGGCATAAAGGTATGATTTTGTCATATCTATTGAACTCAATCTCTTGAGATTCATCAAACAGTAAATAAAACCCTAACAAATTTCTAATGCCAAAAAAAACAAAAAAAAAATCACAATCAAAATAAAAATAAAACTAAAAATTGCAACAAAGATACAAGAAGCTTACGAATTCAACGAAAGCCTGATTCCGATTAGCGCCAACATTGCATTTAGTATTGATGACTTTACCGAAAGGACTACAAAGTTCGATGAGTTCATCATCAGTGCATTCCCATGGAAGGTTACGGAAGTGAAGAACCTTCGACGGCGTTTGAGCGTAACGGAATTGTTGCTGGTTTGAACTTGACATTGATAATGATAGCTAATTCAATTGGAATTGGAGAATCGGAAGTTGGAAAATTGAGTGTTTGGTTGCCGAGAAAATGTGCCGCGATTTTCCGAGAAAATGACAAGTTTCAGAAGCTATTGGAAATGTTTCTGCAAAAAAAATGAATATATATACACTGACATGGGGTTTGTGGTGTTTAATTGAATTTATTTTTTTTATTTATCATTATGTTTATATATTTGATCCTTGTTCCCCTGCAAATATCTCATTTTTCCATTTACCCCAATAAAAAAAAAAATTAAGGTTACCCCTGCAAATATAAACAGTTTTTTGTCACCCCTCTGTTAGATTATGTAGTGTATAATAGGTAAAATCCATGTACGGTTACCCCCTGCAAAATATAAAAAGTTTACGGTTACCCCCTGTAGGGGTAACTAGAAACACTTATTATTTATAAGGTTGATTTTAAAAAAAAAAATTTACAGGGGGTAAATGGAAAAATGAGATATTTGCAGGGGAATCAAATATTTAAGCCTTATCATTATTGTTGGTCAAAAAGAAAAGGTATTATTATTAATATTATTGTATATTTTTTTGCCTAAAAAAAATATTATTGTATATTTTATTTTAATTTTTAATATTGAAATTAAGGGGGGAGCTAAAACTTATTTGACCACAAGGATTCTCAATTCTTGTTTGACTTAAGGTCTTTTTTATGGGTATACTAATTTCACATACGTTCAAAAACAAGTTTTGCAAATAGCTAATCTCATTGAGTTTTGCAAATATCCAATCTCAGTTCGCAGAAATGTGCATATGTGAAATGAGTTCACATAAATGCACGAGTTCACGTATATCGCTTAAATTATGGGAAGAAAAAAGAGCAACGTAATAGAGTTGACAATGTGTACATGTGTGCAACACTAAATCTTGAACGTATGTGAACTCAATTTCACGTACATTTGTGTAAATTGAGTTCAAATACGCATATAAATAAGTAACACACATACGTGAACTCAGTTCAAGTACATGTATATGTCAACAAAATTCGAATACATTCGGAAATAAGTCATGTTGGTGAACTCAATTCACATACGTCCAGACATAAATTATGCACTAAGTTCACATATGTTTGTGTGAACTTATTTACGAAAACAAGTGTATATATAGAAAATATAAAGGAATAGAGTATTAAAAACTAAGAGCATTTGTGTCTTTTTAAATTTTTTAAGTTAACTAAGTACTTAGTGGTGTAGATAGTCTCAGCAGGTGTGTTAATAGCCTTAGTAGAAAAGAGATTCCATTAAAGCACTTTGGTGACGGAGATAAGATCATCCTTTCAAATTCCATTAAAGTAAATAAACTGAAGTTATTAGTTAGATGGAAAAATGCCTTGACAAATGAGAGCATCACACCACATGGCATATGAAATGTGAGGGGGTTCGTTTTTCTTATTTTCATTTGGTGTGTGACATGAGTATTTGAGAGCAATCATTAAGAATGCAGCGTAATTTGTAGAGAATGCTAAAAAAGTTTTGAACAATTTTCCAATGCAACACAATTCTTTTTGTCACCTTTATCACCTTAGTTGTAGATAAATAGTGTTGTTGTCACTTGCCTTTTATCACTTCTTCCAAATTCAGAAACTTTAGAAAGTTGGAGCCAAAAAGGTGAGCTTCATCGCAATTCCGACAATATTATTTTTATCGTGTTTTTTGAAACCAAAAAGTTGAAACCATGTTTTTCAGCAATACTTTCCACGGTTCCAACTTTATTCCAACAATTTTTATGCTATTATTTTGAGACCTTATTCTAGTTCGGATTTATAAAAGATATATATTAGGGTGACTATTTAGTTGTGCTTTCTCTTTTTTCCCTAAATGAATACTTACCAAATTTTTCTCTTGCGGCATATAGATGAATTTGATAGTTAAGAGCCCCCCATATGGGCTAACATTGCTGCCATCAATAACGAGATTTACTACATGGAATTTGTTCCTCATGAAGTGAGTTTAACATTTTTTCTTTTTTCACATGCTATTTTCTATTTGGTCAATGATGATGGTGGTATTTTTTTCTTAATACAAAAAGGATCTATTGCAAGACTTCCTACCATGTTTGCAAGAACATATTACGCCGAAGTACCCGATATGGTCTTGCTCTGTGACCCAGCTAGCAACAAACTTCAAGTCAAGTTATTAGAAAAAATGGGAGGACATATTTGGGTGATGGTTGGAAGGTTTTGGGGCCACTTTACGGGCTCTACATTGGTGGCTGGATTAAAATGATTTTTGTGAAACATTTGGGTAGATTCCATATTCGTGTTTATGATCACTATGGGATTGAGATTTTTTATCCCATATTTCCAAAGATTCCCATTTTAGGCATGCGTGAACACCCTATGAATGCAAACTCTAACAACCACAAGGTAGTGGCTAATAATCTTTCCAGCATGTTTTACTATCACTTTGATAAGGAACTTAGCCAAGAAGATCTTAATCAAATACATTGGTGAGTAAATTTTTCTATAAATGTTTTATGAAGACATTTGTGTCCTTATTTATTTATGTTGGTTCTTTACCATATGTAGAATTTACTAGCAAAGCATTGCCTCCAACTCCATATGATGCTTAGTCATGAAGCACATGGGGGCAAATGCCAACATGCAAATTTCGGCGCCTACAATTGAAGACCACCTTGAAGAGTCATTCACATAGGACACTTGGCCATCCATAATTGGACCTCCCTTTGTGTTTGAGTGTGGGAATCAAATTGCTTTATGAAGATCTGAAAAGTAACCATAGTTAACTCCTTTGGTTAACTTAATCTCCAAGGAAGGGCTCACTTTTGAAGGCTATATAAGGACTCTCACTTCTCACTTGAAATCATCTACCATATATCATCTCATATCTCTCATATACCATATTTTACATTCTAGTTTTAGATAGTTGTTAGTTGTAAGAAGGTAAGGAAGGACTTGACAACTTCTCCATTCACTTCTTCATAGAATTAGTATAGTGCAGGAAGTCAATGCAACTGCATTGCTTGGAATTCTCATGCAAAAGAACTTCAATTTGTGTAACTTCTACCTTATTGTTTTCTTTTGTAATTTCACTTATATCAATATGTTCTATTCAGTTTATCTTTGCCTTGTAATGCCTAACATGAGCTAAATTTCTTTGGTTGAGATGTTCTAACCTTATAATGATCTTTTAAGTAAGTGATTGTGTTCTTATGTGGTGTATGCATTTTAGTTCTTGTGCAATACTTCTTTCAACACTTATTTTAGGGTTGATCGCTTAAAATAAGTAGATTTGTAAAAGCAGACATGGTTTACAATTAAGAACTCAAGAACTAATAAGGGTGAGTGTTTGAATAAAGTATTTGTTAACTTGTTTAATAAAGAAACCTTTGTTAATTCCATGTTAAGTCCTAGACATAGGATAACATAGTCCTTAGGATGATTCAGTGGGTACTTCAAATACATGAGTGAACCTATTTAGCATGGCTAGACATAGGAAGCTTGTAATGAAACTCTGAAGATAGTGACTGAAAAGCACATTTCTGATGCAACTGCATTCAGTGCAACTGCACCACATAAAAGCACAAAACCCTTGAAAGTGATTTATTTGGTGAAGACATCTCAACTATCATTCTCTACTGATTTTCTCTATCTTTTAATTGCTTGTTTACATTCTGTTTACTCATCACCATCACCCAATTTGTGAGTAGTGTAGTTCACACTAATTTTTACAAACTAAAGCTACAAGAATTAATCCAATCCCTGTGGGTTCGATCTTTTATACTACTTGTTTGTGACTGTGTATACTTGCACATTTTTCCACACACCAAGTTTTTGGCGCCGTTGCCGGGGATTGCCATTAATTTTGTTGTTTAGATTTATAAATTAGTGTTTATTGCTCTGGTAGTTTGTTTCTTAGTGCAGATGCACAGGATGCACTAGCATATGCACAGGGCCAAATCACCAGAATTTGAATTAAATCCAGAAATAGAAAGACAATTTAGAAAGATGCTTAGACTCCAGAAACAAAGACTTCAAGGCTACAGAAACTCAATGTCTCAACAAGGTGAAGGACAAGGCTCAAGACCAGCCTCAGTCAGAGGTGGTCTTGGATCACAACCAGATGCTGAAGCAGATCACAGAAATCAATTCATTCACATGGGACCAATAGGTATGATTAATGATAGAGATATGCCAATGAGGGACTATGCTATGTTTGATCATCAAAATATGCAAACAAGCATAGCAAGACCTCATATAGATGCTGTGCATTTTGAATTTAAACCCATGATGTTTCAAATGCTACAAACAATTGGTCAATTTAGGGGATATCCTCATGAAGATCCCCATCTGCATTTAAAACAGTTTTTAGAAGTATGTAGTAATTTTATCATTCCTGGTGTTAGTGAGGATGCATTTAGACTCAAGCTATTTCCATATTCTTTGAAAGATAAGGCCAAATCTTGGCTAAACTCTTTAGAACCAAATTCTATACATACATGGAATGAAATGGCTGAAAAAAATTTAGCAAAATATTTTCCACCCATCAAAAATGCCAGAATGAGAAATGATATTACCTATTTTAGACAAAAAGAATTTGAATCATTGTTTGAAGCATGGGAAAGATGGAAAGAGCTTTTGAGAAAATGTCTACATCATGGATTACCTGTCATTATTCAAATGGAAATTTTTTATAATGGTTTAGAACCCCAAACCAGAATAATGCTTGATGCATCATCTGGGGGTGTGTTACTAAACTTGTCTTATAATGAAGCATGTGAATTGATTGATAGAATTGCAACCACTAGTTCTAGTTGGCCTACTGAGAGGGTGAGTGTCCAAAAGAAACCATCAGGGGTACATGAAATTAATGAAATATCAGCCCTATCTGCTCAAGTGACCTCACTAGCAAACATGTTCAAAAACATCACTTCAAACAGTGCAACTGCACCTAATGCAGCTGCACCAACAGAAAACGCTGCAGCAGCCATAGAACAAGCCCCTCCAGGAGCTACAAATTGTGTATATTGTGGAGGAGGTCACCTTTATGAGGAGTTGTTAGCCTGTAATTTCGACAGGCTAAATTAAATGCAGTCAACGGGGTTTGACTTCGGTTTTCTCAGAAGAAGGTGTTGGTTTCGACACAGTAGAGTTGTATCAGAGGGCAAATTCGACAAAGCCTTAGACTTAACAAGAATTGAAGGGTGATATTTCGACGAGAAGAAGGCTGGGATTCAATAGCAGGTCAAAATCAAGTGCTCGCCGTCGAAGTTCTGGCAGTTACCCTAGTCGAAGGCTGAAGCAGTTTTCTTTTTTTTAAATTCTCTGTACAGTTAGTTAGTTTAGTGTTTTCCCTCCTTGTATAAATAGTAGTTTCTCATAGGAAAAAAGGGTCACAAACTCATTACAGATTCTCACGCTCTAACTTCCAACACATTACAGAGAAAACGAGTCAGAGAAGAATGTATGATCTGTGTACCAACTCTCTTTTCAATTAATGCATTTTAATTTGCTTTCTTTATTGCTTTTCTGCAATTTTTTCTTTGTTTTCACTTCGTTCCTATCTGAAGAAATTCGACGGTTTCGCGTGAAACTGGCAGTTATCTTCATTCTTTTCTTTGAAACCGCAAGAACACGCATAATTCTGGAAAAAACTTTAACACAAATGGTCTTAGGATTTACTAGTTGATCCTGCAAGCAGAAGAAATTTCAAACTAGCGGTGTTTACCAAAAACCACGGTAAACAAATTGGCACGCCCAGTGGGACGTTTGTGCTAATTTGAAAGTTTTTTCGTTGAATTCTTAAATTTTGTGTTTATCTGTGCATGCAATTAAGGAGTGGTAAACATCTTTCAGAGATGGCACGCTCTAGTACAAGTAATGCTTCTGCATCAAATGCACAAAGTACACAAGAACAAACTACAGTTAGTGATGTTAACGCTGCAAATGTCGCAGGCATAACCGTTGCTATACCTTCTTCGACAACAATGGGAGTAACTGCTATAACTTCTCCCATAATTACCCTGTGTCAATGATGACCACTGCAGCATTAACGAATGTTAATACAATGGCTTCTGTGCCACCAATAGTAGGACCAACGAGTCCTTTGATGGCAAATCCAATGGTTGGAAACTTGCCATTTACTATGAGTGGTAGACCTTACCCATATGGCATGCCAACAGCTTTGATGGCGGGCCTTCAGACAAATTCGTCTACTTTGCAATCGTAGGCTATTCCCCTACTCGTAGTTCATCAGAAGGCGTTTTTAGTCGAAATGCCCAACCCAATTTGACTACAACATCTTTGTTGGCATTGAGGCAACAAATGGATGATAGCAATCATGATATGGTCAATATGTTAACACAACAAATTGGTACAGTGTTTAATCCTTTGATACAAAACACTAATAGCCGTTACCAAATGTTAGCAGCGCAAATGGGCAGAATTGCTGATTTCTTTGGTACTCCACCAGTCCATAACCAGCAAATTCCCCAAATTCAGAATGTCAGGCCTGTCGAAGTACCTGTTGAAAGGCCTAACAATCCAATACCTATAAATCAGGGTAACCAAGGACAACAACAGGTTGTCGAAGAGCCTATGAGGATAGAGGCAATCCCTGAAGTTGTGTTAGTAAATAGAAACCAAAATGCAGATGAAGTGGTCAGACAAGAGCAACAAAACAATTTTGGAGCACAAAATAATCTAGCTAATATGGTCGAAACTATTCTAGCCCAGAATGGCCTTAACTTAGGTTTACATAGGCCTAATTTTGTGTCGCCGTTGTCGGAATACTCCTTACAAACGGAGCTGCCTAGGGGATGGAAAATCCCTAAGTTCACAAAATTTGCTGGAGAAACCAGTGAATCTACTGTCGAACACGTGGCTCGTTATTTGACTGAGGCTGGTGATATTGCGCATAACGAGAATTTAAGAATGAAATACTTTCCAAATTCTTTAACTAAGAATGCGTTTACATGGTTCACCACCCTGCCTCCAAATTCCATATTTAATTGGAGTCAGTTAGAGAAGGCCTTTCACGAACAATTCTATATGGGCCAATGTAAAATTAGTCTTAAGGAATTGGCTAGCGTTCGACGCAAGGGGGCAGAATCTATTGATGATTATCTCAATAGGTTTAGACTTCTCAAAGCAATGTGCTTTACTCAAGTGCCTGAACACGAGTTAGTCGAAATGGCTGGTGGTGGTCTAGATTACACTATAAGAAAGAAACTAGATACACTACATTTAAGAGATATGGCACAATTGGCTGATAGAGTTCGACAAGTTGAAAGACTTAAAGCCGAAAAAGCCAGAACAGGTAGATTCCAAAGTAAGAAAGAAAAGGTTGCTTATGTCGAAGCTAATGACAGTGACCAAGAATACGACATATCTTATGAAGATGTCGAAGAAGAGGTTAACATTGCAGAACTAAAACCAGGACCTCCTTATACTTGCAAATTGTTGAAACCTTCTAATGGGAAAAATCCTGTTGAGCCTAAGAATGATAAATTTGTTGCAAAAACTTATACTTATGATGTTTCTAAATGTGATGAAATATTTGATCTGTTAGTGGCTGATGGTCAAATTTTAGTGCCTAAAGACCTGAAAATTCCACCATTGGAACAGCGACAGAAAAGAGGTTTTTGTAAATTTCATGGTTTCTTGGGCCATAACACTTCTCGTTGTGTTATTTTCAGGGATTTGGTGTAGAACGCCCTCAATGAGGGAAGGCTGAAATTTGGTGACAAATCTAAGCCACCAATGAAGATTGATGTGGATCCTTTGCCAACAGTTGATGCATTGCTTGTTGAAGTCGATCTCAATGTGGTTGAGGTCACAGAGGTTGTTGCTGAAAATGCTAAGGTAGAGAAGGTTGTCGACAAGGTTGATGTCGAAATGGTCACTGAAGACCAGTACGCTGAAAAAATGAAGATAGTGTATCCAAGGGCTGAAGAAGAATTGATTGATTTTCTCAATCGCTGCAAAATCAACAATACTGAAGTTATGCTTTGTCCAAGGTGTAGTTCTGTCTTCGACAAAGAGGTTGCCAAAAATCTGGAGGGATTTAAGCCTCAACTGAAACGTAAAGGAAAGTGGGTCGACAAAAGACCAAAGTTCAGCTACAACAACAGAGGTATTCAATACAAAGTCACTTCGACAATAAATCCTCAAAAGGAACAGATCAAAACTTATGTTCCTCCAGCAAAGTCTCCTGTCGAGAAATGGGTGCACTCTGGTGGAAAAAGTACTGGTTATTATCCAGTATATTATGCTGGAAAGAATGTTGGAAATCAACAGAAATCAGCAAAATTGGTTAAGGGTAGCACTAGTGCTACTAGCCAAAACAAGGCATTTGAGTCTAATAAATATGCCTATAATAATAACTACAAAGGGAAGAACCCTATGACAAGAACTCAGTGGCGTAGATATCAACGCCAAAAAAATGTTGCTGCTGCAGGCAAGGTGGAAAATTCCAACAAAGAGAAAGGTAAACAAATACCTTCAAAATCTCTTGAAATGGCTAGAAAGCCAGCTACTGAAAGAATATTTCCACCACTTTCAGTGATCAAAGAGGGACTCAATTTAGACAAAAAAATGGGCTCAGATTTCGCTGATTCTGGGTCAGAATTCGACGTCTTGTGTGGTGTAGTCTCAATTCTCCCAATTGAGTATGATGTGGTTTCTGAAGTGAATGATGTCGAAGAAGATTTCGACAAAGAAACCACTTACAGACCAATTTGTTACTATGTGCTGAAAAATGGTTGCGTTGAAGAGCAACACGCTATGTTTGAAAAACCAGACTGTGGAATGATGAACCATCTCAAACCTTTGTATATTCAAGCAAAGGTGAACAATATTGGTGTCAATAAAATCCTGGTTGACGGTGGTGCTGCTGTGAACCTAATGCCACAACATATGCTGAAAAGAATTGGAAACTGTGAGACTGACTTGAAAACACACAATGTAATTCTTACCAACTATGAAGGCAAAAGTGGCCACTCACTTGGAGCCATTGAAGTTGATTTTGCTGTTGGAAGCATCAGGAGACCAACGATGTTCATGGTAATTTCAACAAAGGCAAATTACAACATGCTGCTGGGAAGAGAATAGATCCATGGTGTGGGAGCAATACCTTCGACAGTTCACCAGAGGCTCATCATTTGGAGAGAAGATGGTCTAGTCGAAAATATTGAAGGTGATCAGAGTTACTTCAAGGCTGAGGTAAGCACTATTACCAAGAAAACCTTTGACAAACAATTGGCGAACATTGCGCCATGTATGTCTTCTGAACTTGGTTATGAAAACCAAAACAATGTTAGATCTTCAGTGATACTTCATCCCAATTATGGATTCATTTGGGATAGAGAGGTTATAGATGAAGACAACTACCCACGAGGCTCTGTTAAGCCTACAGGGTGGGAAGGCCCATAAATAGTTATTTATGGACAAGCCCACTGCATGGGATAGAATTACGGCCTACGTGGCCGAGAATAAGCAAAAAGCGGTTTTAGAAGCTGAATTACAACAACAATTAGTTGCTGAAGCCGTTGAGGACAAAAATAGAGACAATGTTGTCGAAAACCAGAGGCTTGATTGTGTCTATGATGACGAGCCTTTAGGTTTTGAAGGTGCAGATTGATCAAGCATTGAAGGTGCAGATTGTCGAATTGCTAAAGGAGTACAAAGACTGCTTTGCATGGGATTACAATGAAATGCCGGGGTTGAGTCGTGACGTTGTTGAGATAAGACTACCAATTCGACCAGGAAAGAAGCCAGTGAAGCAGACACCAAGAAGATTTGCACCAGAAATCATGTTGAAGATCAAAGCAGAAATAGAAAGGTTACTAAAGAGCAAGTTCATCAGAACTGCCAGGTATGTCGAATGACTTGCTAATATAGTTCCTGTAATTAAGAAAAATGGCACGCTTAGAGTGTGTATAGATTTTAGAGATTTAAATAATGCTACACCTAAGGATGAATATGCCATGCTAGTGGCAGAAATGCTAGTGGATTCAGCAGCAGGTTATGAATACCTAAGTATGCTTGATGGTTATTATGGATATAACCAAATATATATTGTTGAAGAAGATACGTCGAAAACAGCATTTTGATGCCCAGGGGCATTAGGTGTCTATGAATGGGTTGTAATGCCATTTGGCCTAAAATATGCTAGTGCAACATACCAAAGGGCAATGAATTCTATGTTCCATGATTTTATTGAAAAATTTATGCAAGTGTACATAGATGATATCGTAATTAAGTCTTCCTCAGGAATTGGTCATATAGACCATCTTCGACAATCATTTGAAAGAATGAGAAAATATGGATTGAAAATAAATCCACTCAAATGTGCCTTCTGTGTTCGTGCAGGTGACTTTTTGGGCTTCGTTGTACACAAAAAAGGCATTGAAATCAATCAAAACAAAACGAAAGCAATCTTGGAAACGAAAGCTCCTTCGACCAAAAAAGAATTGCAGTCATTATTAGGAAAAATCAATTTCCTTAGAAGATTTATATTAAATCCAAGTGGCAAGACTCAAGGGTTTTCGCCATTACTTTGACTGAAGAAGGAAGATGTGTTTAGGTGGGATACAGAACACCAACAAGCTTTCGACGAGATTAAAGCATACCTGATGAAGCCACCAATTTTGTTACCACCTATTAGGAATAAAGTAATGAAATTGTATATAGCAGCTTCAGAATTTTCTATAGGGAGCATGTTAGCTCAAGAAGATGAAAATGGTGTCGAAAGAGCCATTTATTACCTCAGTAGAATTCTAAATGATGCAGAAACTAGGTATCATCCTATAGAAAAATTGTGTTTATGCTTGTATTTCTCTTGTACAAAATTGAAGCAATACATAAAGCCTGTTGATGTGTATGTTTATTCGCATTATGATATTATTAAACATATGCTGTCGAAACCAATTTTACATAGTAGAATAGGTAAATGGGCTTTGGCTCTTTCTGAATTCTCTTTGACTTATCAGCCATTAAAAGCAATAAAAGGTCAAATAGTGGCTGACTTCATAGTTGACCATTCAGTGGTCGAAAATACAATAAACTTAGTGGAAACCCAACCTTGGAAGTTATACTTCGACGGATCAAGCCACAAAAATGGTGTTGGAATTGGTGTATTAATAATTTCACCAACAAAGGTACCAACAAAATATAAGTTTAAAATTGAAGGGACATGCTCCAACAACGAGGCAGAATACGAAGCCTTAATAGCAGGACTTCAAATCTTGTTAGAATTGGGGGCAAAACATGTCAAAATCAAAGGAGATTCAGAACTAATTGTGAAACAGTTAACAAAAGAATACAAATGCATCAAAGAGAACTTAATAATGTATTTTGCCATTGCTAATACGTTGTTAAAGAAGTTTGACACTGTTCACATAAAACACGTGCCTTGTATGGAAAATCAAGAGGCAAACGATTTGGCACAAATAGCATCAGGATACAAAGTTTCAAAAGAAAAGCTATTAGAGCTAATAGACATCAAACACAAACAGATTTCGACAGATTCATCCAATGCCCAATTGTCAACGACAAAACTTGAGGGGGCAGAGATGTTAAATCTGGTGGAAAATTTTAAAACTTTTGAAAATTTTGAAGTTGAAAATTTTGCCATTGACAATATGTCGAATGATGATTGGCGAAGGCAAATTGTCGAATATTTGGAAAATCCAACAGGAGTGACTGATAGGAAAACCAAGTATAGAGCTTTAAGTTATGTTATTATTGGGAATGAGTTATTTAAAAAGACTCCTGAAGGAGTGTTATTGAAATGTCTTAATGAAAGTGAGGCATATTTAGCAATTTCCAATACTCATAGTGGAACTTGTGGATCTCATCAAGCAGATCACAAAATGAAGTGGCTTTTATTTCGACAAGGAGTATACTGGCCAACTATGCTGAAAGATTGCATAGATTTCGCCAAGGGTTGTCAAGAATGCCAAAAACACGCAGGAATACAACATGTGCCTGCAAGTGAATTGCATTCAATAGTAAAACCATGGCCTTTTAGAGGTTGGGCTTTAGATTTGATTGGTGAAATCAAACCAACTTCGTCGAAAGGGCATCGTTTTATCTTAGTGGGAAAAGATTATTTTACCAAATGGGTGGAGGCTGTTGCCTTAGCTAATGTAGATCAGGAAGCAGTAATAAATTTTATTCAAAACCACATCTTATATAGGTTTGTGTTGCACCCGAAAAATCCGAGAGGATCTCTCGTGCAATTCAATGAAGTCGCCATCAATGTTTAATTATTAGGGAAAACATTGAAAAATCCCTTAAAAATGAAAATGGTCTTGAAAACCAGATTTTAGGTTCGGGAGTCGATTATGTGTGGGGAAGGTATAAGCACCCCACAACACCCTTTCGAAAAAGGTTACCTATGATAAGTTGTGCAAAATTATATTAACTTTAAAATATTTATTTCCTTTTTTAATACTAAAATGAATAGAAAACGACTTCATAAAAATTTAATTGTTTTTTGTATTTTTTATTGAGAAGTAAAAAAGAAAAGTTTTGGAAAAGACTAAAAAGGGGTTTTTATTATTGCAATTGACAGAGGTCGGCCGCCCTCTGCTCCTACGTATCTCCTGGTAGAGAATCAAATCACACGTAGTTCTTGGGTAGAAAATATTTGTGTGTTGGTGTTTTTTTTATTATTTGAATGTTTTGAAATCGAATTACTTTTGTAATGACCAAACAGACAAAACCAGATTAGTCACTACTAATGATCTAGTTGAAAAGTTAAAGGTTCTCGCAATGATGAAACAAGTTAAACTCAGAGTGACTATTGCCAAGAACATATTTTCAAACATCAAATTAAACTTCTTTGAGAATGTTAGATGAAAATGTGATATCAAAAATTAGTTAAAGCTGAGTGAACGTGAGTTTAGTAAAAATAAAAAGGTGGACCAAGGCCCAAGACTCAAAATAGAAGTGAGGAGCCCATAATAATTTTTGAGAAAAGGGCTAGGTGAATAAAACCAAAGGGGTTCAAATAATGAACAAACAGATAAGTAAAAATAAATAGAACAATAAGAATAATGGGGCGTGGGATGTTGTGCTGAAGATAGTGGAGTGTGAACATTCTATTTATTTAAAAAAAAATAATGGGGCGTGGGGTACTGAAGATACTGGGGGAGTTGCATTATGTTAGTGGTTTTGTTATTCTAAATTAATAATTAATAAAAATGAAAAAAAGGAATGGTAAAACAAATGAAAAGGGATCACACGGTTTAAAAAAAAAGCAAAGGGAATGAAATCCCTAAATCCCAAATACGCAGCACATAGAGAGGAAGAGTGAGAGAGGGAGAAAACCAGCGAGAGAGATGGAAAGAAGACGAGAAAGAAAGAAGGAAAGGAGAAAGAGGAGAGAGAGAGACGGTGAAGGGAACCACGCCGGAGGGAACCAAACACGGTGGTGACGTGGTGGTGCCGGCGGTTGAAACTGACGGGGAAGCGGCGGAGATCGGAGGAGGACGACGGTCAGAACGTGAAGGACGAGTGCTGGTGTGAACGGGCTCACGGTGATGGTGGCTTGCGGTGGCTGTCAGTTCGCTGACGGTATGCTTCGCCGGAGACGACGGCACTCGCAGCGGCTTACGGCGGTGAGTTTTCAGTCCTCTTCCGCTTTCTCGTTTCTTTTCTATTTTGAATAAAAGTGTATATGTGTTTGTGGTTGCTGGTTGTAGTGGTTTTTGGGTGGCTGTGAGTGATGGTGGTCGTGAGGGAGTGTTTGGGTGGTTGTTTTGTGTAATACTGTGAGTGGCTTTTTTGGGGTGGTTTGGGCCGTGGTTTCCGTGGGTTCACGGTGGTGTGGCTGTTGCCGTTGTTTGGTTTCTGAATTTTTAATTTTTTATTCTCTCTTATTCCTCACCTTTTCTCTGATTTTCCTCCAATCTTTTCTCTAAAAATCATTTTTTCTCCCCCTTTTCAATGTTGTGCTGAAACAGTATTTATAGGCCATTTTATGGTGTAGGGTGGGGATGCTAAGTAGAGGATTGTGGTCATGGGAGACAAGGCAGCAAAGGTTGCAGGGTAGTGGAGCAGCTCTGTTTGGAGCAGTATGTGCAGCCGAGGTGTGGAGCTCCATGGAGCTTTTGTTTCTTAGCAAAAAATGGAAAAGAGTAAGGGAACCAAAAGAAAGCAAGCTTGGCTTGTGCTTGAAAATATTGGAGATGTGCTTAGGCTGAAGAGGCGTGGAGCTGCATTGTGGTGTGGTTGCTTGGTCAAAATGGAAAAAGCAAAAGGCAAGATGAAAGTGTATTTGGTCTAATGCTACAAAAAGTCACTGGTAATTACAAGGTGTAGCCACAGACCACATCCCCTTCCTATTATGCCTTCTTAGTTTCTTGTATTATTATTCTAATGTATACCATTGCTTGTATTTTATTTTGTGATTTGAAGCAAAAATAATAGTTAAAGCTAAATAAAAGATTTTTATAATTCTTTTTCTTGCAATAACAAGTAAATAAGTTCTACTAATAAAAAGTAACTTAAAATAATGCAAAATTGCCAACAAGGACAAAAATGGTACGTGTGAATGAAATAATCCCAAAAAGTACAATAAACAATATTTTTGATTTTTTTTTTCTAATAAATTTGGATTAGCCGGACAAAATTAGGGTACAACAGTTTGGTACTCCTGAAACCATTACTACAGACCAAGACACAGTTTTTATTGGTCGAAAAATGGTTGATTTTGCTTCTGAAATTGGTTTCAAGTTATTAACTTCGACACCATACTATGCCCAAGCTAATGGTCAAGTAGAAGCGGCCAACAAAATTATTATCAATTTGATTAAGAAACACATTCGGCAGAAGCCTAAAAATTGGCATAAAACACTTGATAAAGTGTTGTGGGCATGTCGAAATTCTCCTAGAGAATCAATTAACACTACTCCTTATAGACTCACATTTGGACACGACGCTGTCTTGCCAGTCGAAATTTGTTTACAATCAGTCAGAATTCAAAGGCAATTTGAAATTCCATCAGATTCTTATTGGGATATGATGTTAGATGAGTTGGTTGATTTAGACGAAGAAAGACTAAATGCGTTAGATGTTCTTATAAGGCAAAAAGAAAGAGTGGCTAGAGCTTATAATAAAAAGGTTAAGTCAAAAACATTTGCCTTGGGAGATTTAGTGTGGAAAGTCATATTACCCATGGATAAAAAAGATAGAGTTTTGGGTAAATGGTCACCAAATTGGGAAGGACCATTTCGCATTTTACAAGTATATACTAACGGTGCCTACGAAGTTGAAGAATTAGGTGCTGATGGTCGAATTTTGCAAATAAATGGCAAGTATTTAAAGAAGTATAGGCCAATTTTGCAGGAAGTTAAAATAACGCAAGATTAAAGATGAGCAAACCTCGAATTTGGCATGTTAAAAAGATCAAATGCCAACAAAGGCTATTGTCGAAGTACAAGATGTGGAAGTGAAAGATAAAATTACAAAAGTTCCAAAGCAAGGGAAGATGAAACAGCAAATTACAAGACGAGATTGTTTTTCAAATTCTCAAACAGAGTCTTAGCTCGCTCTAATCTTGTATTGATGAAACTCTCTTCTTCGACCAATTGGTTGACCTTGGTTTCATGTTCGTCAAATTTTTCTAAGAGGTCAATGCAATGGGTTGCTTCCTTATTTACTTCAGCTTCCAGAATTTCTGAAGTCTTCATTTCCCTTAAGACTGAAGATTTCTTCTTTTCTGCTGCCCTAATCTTTGACTCCAATCTCTCAATCTCCTTTTGATACCCAGCAATCTCAGCATCGTATTCATCTACAGTCTTCATGTCAGCTTTTGCCTTGGTTTGTAGAGAAGAGATCTTGTTTCTTGAAGCCTCAACAGCAGTCCATGTTTCCAATTTCAGGGTGCTTTCACGCTCTTTAAGTGAAGCATGGTTCTTCTTCTTCTCAAGGTCCCTTGTGATTTGCTCCAAGAGAGGTTCGAATGAAACAAGAAATTCGATGAGAGAATTACTGGCTGTTGGATTGTTGAGTTTGTGCAGCAGATCTTTGATCTTGAAAGCAACCATATGGTCTTCTTCGATTGCTTGAAATAAGGCTATCTCAAGGACTCTAGTGCGAAGTTCTTGTAGCAGGTTTACCTTGGAACTTTCAGAGTGTTCACCCGCAAAAATGGTCAAGGAAACTGATTTTCGCTCACTTGAAGTTTTAGTCTTCAACAGTAATTGCAGAGCTTCAAGGGGTTTCTTACTCTTCAGTTCCTTCCATTCATCTTCACTCATTGCAGTGCCAGTCGAGAGTTTGAGACCAGTCGATTCATCCTCTTTAGTAGGAGATTCGTCAACATGCTCTATGTTGTCATCATTATGTTCATCTTCACTAGTTTCCTTACTTTATTCATCACTTTCTTTCTCTTCCTCTTTCTTTTCGATTTGTCTCAAAGGTGAAGTTGGATCATTGACAATTGGCTCAATCATTGTGATGTCATCTCCAACTGTTTGAATTTGGTCATTGCCTTCGGCCATGTGAACATCACCCCTTTGAGTTTGATCTTGACTGACATTTTCAACCAATTCTTCATTTTTCTTTTGTGGTTGATTTTGGGCATGAGTCTCGGTCAATGTAACATCAATTCCTCCATGCTCTTGGTCTTCGACCTTAGTTGTTTCCTGGTGAAGAGGGAGATCATCAAGGGCCATTGGGGTACTTTCATCTGCTGCAATGTTGAGGTCATCTTCATTAAGTCTTGCTTCGACCATTGGATCATTGATTGGTGCAGAAACAGTGGGAGTTGAAGTCGGTGTTGTTTGTTTGATGGATGTTTTGACAGGTTGGTTTTTAAGGTCCTATTCAAAAGTTATAGACAAAGTTATATGTTATCCTGATTCAAATCATCAAAGGAAATAAGTAGAAGGTGTACTAGTTACCTTTGAGGTGCCTCCGTCGACGCCAGAATGTGCGCTCGCAAGCTTTGGAAGGTTCTTTTTCTTCTTAGCCTTTTCTGGAGCTTTCTCTTGTGGCTTGTCGTTCTTTCTTGTTTGCTTTTCGATAGGTTTTGATTGAGTGGGTTTGGAGGCAGTCTTTAGAATCCTTTCTGGACTCTCGTCAGACTGAAAGAATTCAACACACATGTTAGTAGAAAGCAAAGAAATGTACAAGCGTTGAAAAGAGGTTATGAGAGTTTTCAAACGTTTCGACCTCTGATTCGTCGCTCACAATCATCTGTCTAGTCCTTTTCTTCTTCTTTGGAGGAGTAGCAGTAGCTGAACTATTTGATCTTTTCTTACTCTATAAAATGAGAAATTTGATAAGTATTGAGTTCAGTAATTCAATTTAAAAGAGGAATAATGAAATGTTTACCTCTGTTTTCTTTGATTGGAGTGGTTTGTCTTTCGACAAAGTGCTTATATGCTTCTTTGACACTTTCTTGTCAGTTGTTGTTGTTGTTTCTTCTGATAGAGCAGGTGATAATGGAATGGCTGCAAACGTTCGACAAATGTGTTAATAAATCATATAGAAAAAGAGGATGATTAGCTCTAAGAGTCTTATGTATCACCTTCTGCGGTGGTGGATAAAACTCGGACATGTTGAATGTCGAGATGGAGATGTCCGTCAAAGGTATTTATGTCATACTTAGTCGATACTACTTTCTCAGCTGTTTTGTTTGTTAAAAAATTTTGAGTGCTAAAGTTGAGCCACACATAAACCATGGAGGAAGTGGTGAATGAAGTGATAAAGCCAATTTACTGGTTGGCAAACTTGGAAATTTAAGTTTATTGTGCACTAAAGCGAAAGCGTACTTGTTTGTCACATATGGTGGAAATACCATGGTTGGAATTTGTTCAATAAGTTTTTCTTTTAAAACTCTTGCAGCTTGAGAAACAGTTCGACTAAGATTTGTTGGATCATAAATAACTTCAAAATATTTTTGAAAGGCTCGAATTTCTTGAATGTGCATACCTTGTGTCTTGGTCTTTTGTTTCTGCGGAAGAGGAAAAGCAGAAATTAGATTTGTCAGCAGAGTAGTTTCTTCGACATCAGCCAGTGTACTCATAAAGTAATCTTTCCACCACTTAGAAAAGTCTTTGGTACAAGCAAATACAGGCTCAAATTCAACAGGTTCAAAAATAAAGGGTTTATTGGCAAAGCTGTTGAGACATTCTGATAAACTCTAATTAAGTGCATTTATTAGAGATATTTTGAGTTGTTTTTAGAGTAATTATTATTCATTAAATAAATAACTAACCTAAATTACTCTATATTTGCAGGAAAGTAGAAAAAGAAAAATAATATAAATGTGGGCTGAAACTAGAAGAAATGAAAGCAAACCCAAGCCCATTAATGCAAGAAGGCCCACAGTAATAAAAAGAAGAAGATCCTCTTGGAGATTTCAATTAAAAGTGATGCATATGTGACTTTGAGAGAAAGAAACATACATGGAGTGGAGATCAAGCAACACAAATTTAGAGAGGATCTAAATCCTAATATTTAGGGATTGGCATATCTTGCAATTAAAAGTGGAAGTAATCTTCACTTGATCCTTTCCTTGGAGAGAAAGAAAAGAACTAATATAAAAGGAGAGCTTCACTTGTGAAAAGGAGCTAGACACCACATACACAAACGAGAGCTACGAAAACGCTACGGAGGGAGAGAAGAATTATTCGGCACCGTGAAAGAGCTTTGGAGCAAAAGAAGGAGATTGAAGACAAAGACTAAGATTTTCTCTATTTCCGGGTTATTCTTATTTCTGTAATTCATGAACCTTCTTTTTCTTTTATTGTTCTTCATTATTATGGACACCTAAGTCCTCTTCTAGGGTCTTAGGTGGATCTTGCATGTTTAGAAACCTCTTTATGTTCTAATTTCTTATTTGAATTCCTGTTTTTATTTCAATTAATATTGTCCTATTGCTTTAATCACATAATTAGGATTGACAACCCTTTGCATGTTCATAATCAATTAGTTGATCAGCGACCGTACTGCAATTAGTTGGTGGACCTATAGGATAATTGGGGCTAAAATTAATGCATGACCAAACTTTAATTTAGTCTTCCAATCATTTAACCTTTTTGTACTTTATGCTTTTCTTAAATTTAAATTCTAGCATGACCAAATAGGGTTAATTTAGGAAAAAAGAATATTAATCGCGAATGATCAAACGGATTAATAGCTTTAGTAAAGGGATTGGTAATTAAATAAAATAAGGGAATTCAGGTAGAATTAGACATAGGGGAATCGAAGCTTGCAAGTGAAACCGCGACCCTAGGCTTCTCTCTATCGATCAAATTTAGTATTTTAATTCTGCTATTTACTTCTTCATATTATAGTTTCTATAATCACCATCAATTATTGTTCGTCTAAACAATATATAATCTCGACTAGTTTGGTACTTGTTAATTAATCCCCGTGGATACGATAATCTTTTATACTACTTCTGCGAGAGAGTACACTTGCTCTAAGTGTGTTTTTGACGCAACACATTCTTTCCATTCTTCCTCATTTTTTGGAAGGATCATGTCTTTTCTAGACCTAAAGAAAGGACTTGGTCGAAGCTGACATAATCCAAATTGTCGCGCGACGAGACTTGGATGATATGCGTACACTCCAAACATGGTGGCAGCTTTACCAGGCGCTATTCTTGCAGAAAGTAACTTTGGAGCTAAAAAAGCTCTCCAAATCTGATTACTTTCTTCTTCTTCGATCAGTGAGGTTACAGGAAAATCCCTAGTGAACCAAGTTGGCCCAAATTTTTTTTGGTGAAAGGAGCCATTGAAGAAGTAAAAGTTTCGCAGTTCAAGAACATTGTGAATGCTGATGCAAATAAGTCTTTCTCAGAAACTCCAATTTCTCTAGGCGTCAAAAGTGCAAGCCTTATCCCTTCGATGCTTCTTTTCTCAACAACCTCAGTATAGTCACTTGGGATGTACATTTGGAGTTTCGACTCAAAAGTGGCAAGAAGCCACAATTGGAATAACCAAATTGGTCCAGAGACCAGAAGTGCTCCTTCAGGTTTAAGGGTTTTCAGTGCGTAAGCCCCTTGTTGTAGGCTTTCATAAAGTGATCCTAGAAGGAGTTGTCCAAGGTTCACATCTCGACACTCGTGTAGTTGGATAGCCAAGGGGATGAACATTTTGGCTACTTGAAGTGAAGAAGAACAGAAGACGTAGAATGAAAGCCAAAAAGTAAGGAAATCAATACTTTCAGTGTCGGAAACTTCATCAGTGTCTGTGATGTGGTTGTCTTCGATATATCCTTTGAAAGAGGGACGTTTGAAGTCGAATTCGTGGTTGTGGCCAGTGGTGCTAGGGTCGAAAATTCCTCCCGTTGGTTTCAGGCGAGTGATAGCAGCCACATCTAACAAAGTTGGTGTAAGCATGCCACACTTTAAGTGTAAGCTGTTAGTGGTGAGTTCCCAAAAATGTAAAGACGCAAGGAGCATAGAACTTTGGTATTTTGGGCCATATTTTGACAGCTGAATGAGGTCAAAGATTCCTTGTTCTTTCCAAATGTTTTCCCTTTTCGACTCTATCTTGCTGAGCCAGTTGAGATAAAGTAGATGATTTTTGTCGACTGGTGGTGAAGATCTAAAGACTCTACTTGGGTTACTCATGAAGTTCATGACGTAGGGTTCCTTTTGAAAAATTCTAGGGTTGTATCGATGGTAACTTGGGAAAACTTCCCTAATTTCAGTAGTGTCATCACTGGAAGATGGAACAGGTCCTAAAAATGCGTATTTCAAGGGTTTAGGGAAAGGGATTAATACCTGAGATTGTAGGATTTTTGTTTCTTCTTCCATCAAAGCAGGTTCAGTAAAGAGTTGTTGCTTGCCAGAAGCAGAAATTTGGGCTTGAGACGAAGACGCCATTGATGAGCAGTGCAAGATATTAATGGAGTTCTGGAGTTTCTGAGTTTGGAAAGTGCAGGTGTGTTCTCGCGAAGAAGAGAAGAGAAGAGAAGGGATTGCAAAGGTTTCAGAAAAGAGTAAAATGGAGAGAAAATGATGGTTTATATAGCTGTTGAGTGTAAAGGGTTTGAAACCTTTGAGTTTTTTCTTTAAAGGGGCAGTTACTCGTAATGAGTAGTGGGGAGTTCCAATGCAAAACGTGGCCCACTAACTCTGAAACGGTGGCGCCAAAAGGCACTTTTCACTGAAACGTCTCATCAATGCTGCAACGTGATGTTAATGACGTCATCAAAGCAGTTAAAAAAGAATCTTCAAAAATGTCACTTTTTCTGCCTTACATAAAGCTTCAGTCGAAAAAGACATTTTTGGGGGGCAATTTGTTAGCCTGTAATTTCGACAGGCTAAATTAAATGCAGTCAATGGGGTTTGACTTCGGTTTTCTCAGAAGAAGGTGTTGGTTTCGACACAGCAGAGTTGTATCAGAAGGCAAATTCGACAAAGCCTTAGACTTAACAAGAATTGAAGGGTGATATTTCGACGAGAAGAAGGCTGGGATTCAATAGCAGGTCAAAATCAAGTGCTCGCCGTCGAAGTTCTGGCAGTTACCCTAGTCGAAGGCTGAAGCAGTTTTCTTTTTTTTAAATTCTCTGTACAGTTAGTTAGTTTAGTGTTTTCCCTCCTTGTATAAATAGTAGTTTCTCATAGGAAAAAAGGGTCACAAACTCATTACAGATTCTCACGCTCTAACTTCCAACACATTACAGAGAAAACGAGTCAGAGAAGAATGTATGATCTGTGTACCAACTCTCTTTTCAATTAATGCATTTTAATTTGCTTTCTTTATTGCTTTTCTGCAATTTTTTCTTTGTTTTCACTTCGTCCCTATCTGAAGAAATTCGACGGTTTCGCGTGAAACTGGAAGTTATCTTCATTCTTTTCTTTGAAACCGCAAGAACACGCATAATTCTGGAAAAAACTTTAACACAAATGGTCTTAGGATTTACTAGTTGATCCTGCAAGCAGAAGAAATTTCAAACTAGCGGTGTTTACCAAAAACCACAGTAAACAGGAGTGTCCTAGCGACCCTGTCTCTGTAAATTATGTAGGATGCAATAGAAATAATAACCCTTATCCAACACCTATAACCCTGGTTGGAAAAACCATCCAAACTTTAGATGGAGCAATACCAGTGCACTTGCACCTAATGCATCTGCTCCAGCTGCACCACCAGGATTCCAATCTCAGAACTATCAAAGACAATAACCATCTGCCAATGATAACTCCCTAGAAGCCTTGCTCAAATCATTTATCAATGAAACTAGAACAGCTAGGCAAGCTCAAGATGCATCAATAAAGAATTTGGAGAATCAAGTGGGGCAATTAGCAACAGCTCTGTATCAAAGACCAACAGGTTCATTACCATCAAATACAGAAGCTAGAACCTCACAAAGGCCAGGTAAGGAACAAATGAAAGCTATTTCCCTAAGAAATGGGAAGGATCTTTCAGAACCATATGTGATTGAAAGTGAAGGTAAAGGAGAAAAAGAACAAAACGATAAAAATAACAGAAAAGAAAAAATGCAGAAGCATCCAATGCTCCTGCATCTCAAGAAGTTCAAATGCCAAGGTTAGTTCCTGAATACCCTCCTCCTCCTTATCCTCAAAGATTGAAAAAAGCACATGAGGAGAAGCAATTCAGTAAATTTCTTGAAGTTTTAAAACAATTACACATCAATGTTCCCTTAGTTGAAGCACTTCAACAAATGCCAAAATTATGCTAAATTTATGAAAGATGTGCTTACAAAAAGAAAAAGATTAGGGGATTTTGAAACAGTTGCAATGTCAAAAGAATGCAGTCTATTAATGCAAAACAAAATTCCTAGGAAATTGAAAGACCCTGGCAGTTTTACAATTTCATTTTCAATTGGAAAATTTTACACAGGTCGTGCACTATGTGATTTGGGTGCAAGCATTAACTTGATGCCCAAATCCATATTTACACAACTTGGAATTGGAAATGCCAGGCCTACAACTGTAACACTTCAACTTGTTGATAGATCAATAGTCTATCCAGAGGGAATTATTGAAGATATTTTGGTTAAGGTTGACAAATTTGTGTTTCCTGCAGATTTTGTTATTCTTGATTTTGATGCAGATAAAGAAGTGTCAATCAACCTGGGAAGACCATTCTTAGCAACCGGGAAGACACTCATTGATGTACAGAAAGGAGAACTAACCATGAGAGTGAATGATCAAGAGGTGAAATTCAATGTTATGAATGCTCTTAAATATCCTGCAGAGGATAGTGAAGAGTGTTCAGCCATAATCTCTCTGGATCAACTAGTGCAGAAGCAGTTCAACAAACAGTGTGATCATCTTACCAGTGCACTTGCACCAGATGCACCTGCACTACCTGATGAAGAAATGCTAGAAAATGAAGTTCTGCCAAGTGAAGACTCAGTCAAAGAGGTATGGTCCAGAAAATATGAACCTCTAAATCTTGAAGATCCTACTCTCAAAAAGAACTTACCATCAACTGAACAACCTCCTAAACTTGAATTGAAAGAATTGCCTAAACATCTCAAGTATGTTTTCTTAGGGGAAAATGATACACTTCCAGTAATCATTGCTTCTGATTTATCAGAAGAGCAGGAGCATGATCTCATTAGTACCTTAAGAAAACATAAGAAAGCAATAGGATGACAGATGGCAGACATCAAAGGAATCAGCCCTTCAATATGCATGCACAGAATCATTTTAGAAGAAAATGCAAAGAACAACATAGAAGGACAAAGAAGGTTGAATCAATCATTAGAGAGGTTGTGAAGAAAGAAATCATTGTGGCTAGATGCTGGCATCATATACCCCATATCAGACAGTGCATGGGTGAGCCCTGTACAATGTGTACCAAAGAAAGGGGGTGTGACAGTTATAGCCAATGAAAAAAAATGAATTGATACCCACCAGAACTGTTACAGGTTGGAGGATAAGTATGGATTACATAAAACTCAATAAGGCTACAAAAAAGGATCACTTTCCTTTACCATTTCATAGATCAAATGTTGGACAGATTAGCAGGTAAGGAGTTTTATTGCTTCTTAGATGGATATTCAGGCTACAATCAAATTGCAATAGAGCCCGATGATCAACAAAAAACTACCTTTACATGTCCCTATGGCACCTTTGCATTTAGAAGGATGCCATTTGGATTATGTAATGCACCTGCAACATTCCAAAGATGCATGATGTCCATATTCTCTGATTTCATTGAGCATTCAATGGAAGTATTCATGGATGATTTCTCAGTATTTGGAGAGACATTTCAACTTTGTTTGTCAAACTTAGAAGAAATTCTCAAAAGATGTGAGGAAACCAATCTAGTGCTCAATTGGGAGAAGTGCCATTTTATGGTGCAAGAAGGCATTGTGCTTGGCCACAAAGTGTCAAAGAAAGGTCTTGAAGTGGACAAAGCCAAGATTGAGGTCATTGAGAAACTTCCTCCTCCAACAACCATCAAAGGTATCAGAAGCTTCTTAGGACATGCAGGTTTCTATAGAAGGTTTATCAAAGATTTTTCAAAGATATCCAAGCCATTGTGTACACTTTTGCAACATGATGCACCTTTCAAATTTGATGAATCTTGTATGGAAGCATTCCAAAAACTCAAGAAAGCATTGGTGACTGCACCAGTGATTGTTACACCAGATTGGAGCAGACCATTTGAATTGATGTGTGATGCTAGTGACTATGCTGTGGGAGCTGTCCTAGGGCAAAGGTATGATAAAATCTTTCATTCTATCTATTATGCTAGCAAAACACTAATTGAAGCTCAAATGAACTATACTGTGACAGAAAAAGAATTATTAGCAGTTTCTTTTGCATTTGATAAGTTTTGATCCTACTTGGTAGGCACCAAAGTTATTGTTTATACTGATCATTCTGACATCAAGTACTTAATTTCAAAGAAAGATGCAAAACCAAGGTTAATAAGATGGGTTCTCCTCCTTCAAGAATTTGATCTTGAAATTAGAGATAAAAAGGGGGTGGAGAACCAAGTTGCTGATCATTTATCTAGACTTGAAAGTGAAGGAACAGGTACAAAGGAAAGAGAGATCAAGGAAAATTTTCCTGATGAAAAGTTGTTAGCAATCTACACATCTGCATCAAGTGCTCCTGCATCCAGTGCAGTTGCACCTAAGGCAGCTGCACCATGGTTTGCTGACACAGTTAACTTTCTTGTAAGCAAAGTTGTACTAGTGGACATGAATTACCAACAAAGAAGAAGGTTTTTCTTTGACCAAATAAAAAAGAAGAAGATTTTCCACATAGTCAAACAATACTATTGGGATGATCCCTATCTTTACAAAATGTGTCCAGATCAGTTGATGAGGAAATGCATCCCTGAAGAAGAACAGCAAGCAGTACTGCTGCACTGCCATGCTGCACCATATGGAGGTCATTTTGGAAGCAACAGAACAACAGCTAAGGTATTGCAGTCAGGTTATTATTGGCCTACTTTATTTAAAGATGCATATTTAATGGTCAAAACATGTGATAAATGTCAAAGAGCAGGTAATATTTCTGAAAGACATGAAATGCCAAGAACCAATATTTTAGAAATTGAACTTTTTGATGTATGGGCCATGGATTTCATGGGTCTTTTTCCACCCTCTTTTGGCTATCAATATATCTTAGTAGCTGTTGATTATGTGTCCAAATGGGTAGAGGCAGTAGCATTACCAAATAATGATGCCAAATCAGTTAGTAAATTTCTTCAAAGAAACATTTTTACAAGGTTTGGTACCCCAAGAGCAGTCATCAATGATGAAGGCTCACGTTTTTGCAATAAACTCATTGAAAATCTTCTTGCTAAATATGGGGTAAAACACAAAATTGCTACAGCTTATCATCCTCAAACAAGTGGACAAGCTGAATTATCAAATAGGGAAATTAATAGAATGCTTGAAAAAATGGTTGGACCAACAAGAAAAGATTGGTATCTACACTTAGATGAAGCATTGTGGGCATACAGAACAACATTTAAAACACCATTAGGTATGTCTCCCTATAGGATAGTTTATGGCAAAGCATGTCATCTACTTGTGGAGTTAGAAAACAAGTCATATTGGGCTATAAAAAAGTTAAATTTTGACATCAACAAAGCAGGTGCACAAAGGTTCTTAGAGCTTAATGAATTAGAAGAATTTAGGCAATTTTCTTATGAAAATGCTGAGATTTATAAAACTAAAACTAAAGCTTGGCATGATAAAAGAATCCAAAAAAGAGAACTTAAGGAAGGAGGAATGGTCTTGTTATACAATTCTAGGTTGAAATTGTTCCCTGGAAAACTTAAATCAAGATGGTCAGGTCCATTCAAGCTTGTCAAGATTTATCCCCGTGGTGCAGTTGATCTGTATGATGAATCCTCAAATACCACTTTCAAGGTAAATGGTCAAAGAGTTAAGATGTACTATGGTGAACATGTGGTGAGAGAAAAAATCACCACTCATTTTGAAAATCTCTAAATGCTTAGAGGTAAGTCAGGTTGTAAGACTCTTAAAACAAGCGCTTATGGGAGGCAACCCATGATTTTGTAATAGTTAATATGTTGTTTTGTTCAATTTTATGTTTTCAAGTGTTTTGTAGGAACACAGGTTTTAGTGCAGATGCACTGCATGCAACTGCACCATTTTAGACTCAGTGCTCCTGCGCAACAATTCAAAAATTTACTTGGGTGAAAATCTCCTCCACAGCCAGCACAAGACTCAGGAGTGGTGCAAGAAAAGAGTAAAACTTTTAATGTTGTTTAAATACTTTGCTTAAGTACTTGGTTTTAATTATCTTTTGGTTTATCCCACATGTATTAACCCCTCTCCCCTTTTTGAACAAATTACTATTTTGAACTCAACTTATAGATATGATGACTCTATGCATGTGCTATAACTATATAGATATGTGTGTTATGTGTGTTTTAATATATCTAGTATGTGTTTGAAGTCAATATTTGTTTGAATTAGGTGTCTTGTTTATATGTGATAATTTTAAATGAAAAATAAGATTAGATGTACTTAACAAAGTAAGATGTAGTACATGAAACTGTTTTCAAAAGAAGCAATTCCCTTTCAAAAACAGTAGGTGCATGAGTTCTATTTTAAGTACATCAATCATGTTTTATTGAGATTTGATAGTTTTGAAGCATGATCAACTTAAGTTCTGTTTCACAAACATAGATAAATGCATTCTTTGAAAAGAATTTTAATGATGAAAGGAAGAAAAGAAAAGAAAAGAAAAGAAAAGAAAAGAAGCCAGGTTTTCCTCAAAATGACCAATTTTATGATTACTTTGACACATCAAAACTGAGTTTGAAAGGAACCTTGCTATTTGAAAAGATATCTGATGCAAGAGAAATTTTTAGAAAGCTAAGGTCAAAGCTAAATTTTTATTAAAAATATAGAAGAGCATAAAGAATTAAGTTTGGGGGAGTTTCCATGAATACTACGGCAAAGTATAAGGAACTTAGAGTAGTCAATGCCATAGGTTGTCAAAAATATACTACAAAGTGTTCAAAGTATTGTAATTTGCTATACTTGCCTGAGTCATAAACTGTACCCGTTCCAAAAATGCATTTGATCTAAAAAGAAAAATTCAAGAAAAGAAAAGAAAGAAAAAGAATAAAGGAAAACAAGATCAAAGAAAAAAGTATGCATAAGGGGGTCAGTGAGGAGGGCAGTATATGAAACAATGTTTGTGAAGTAGTATCAGTGCAGCTGCACTCAATGCACCTGCACCGTCAAAATATAGTACAACTGCACTACAAAAGTTCAGTGCAACTGCACTTCAGAAAAGTGATGCACCTGCACTCAATGCATCTGCATCAAGAAAAAGCCACCAAAAATAGGAATAGTGCATTGACTCAACAGTTTTGAAATACACGAATCAAAGCCCTTTGTTGTGCTTAGAGCCCCCCAAGTCTTGAAGAAATTGTTAGTCTAGTCTATATTTTGAAACATCTTTATTTTGAACAAACGTGATCTAAATTTTTCAAAGGCTAAGAGACACTTTTTACTTAGTTTTGGAATTGAATGAACCTCAGTGGGGCACACACTCACACAAATGATTTTTAATAACTTTGGATGTTTTGGAATTCAAATGCACAAAGACAAAATTCCTGAAAAATGAAGTTCTTAGAATGCATCATTTAAAAGAAATCATTTTTTGAAAAGACATGAGCTGATCTGTTCTTCTTAAATTGTCTAAGTCTCTATTGTGTTTTCTTTTTGTCATTACTTGAGGACAAGCAATGGTTTAAGTTTGGGGGTGTGATAACTCTATTTTATATAGAGTTATTTACGCATCTAAACCTAAATAATTGCCTAAAATAAAGTAAAATAATTATTTAATATAGTTTTATAAATAAAATAACAACATTCAAAGTTTCATGGAGAGTTACACTTAAGACTAGCATTTTGTATATATATTGGTACGTTTGATGTGTTTGTTCAGTGCAGCTGCAGTTGATGTTTCTGCACCGGAAAACAACAGTGCAACTGCACTGGATGCTCCTGCACTGAGGCAGACAACAATACATGAAGTACCTCAAGACCATACCAATGCACCAGCACTTCAAAGATGACATCATGCTTAGTCATGAAGCACATGGGGGCACATGCCAACATGCAAATTTCGACGCCTACAATTGAAGACCACCTTGAAGAGTCATTCACATAGGACACTTGGCCATCCATAATTGGACCTCCCTTTGTGTTTGAGTGTAGGAATCAAATTGCTTTATGAAGATCTGAAAAGTAACCATAGTTAACTCCTTTGGTTAACTTAATCTCCAAGGAATGGCTCACTTTTGAAGGCTATATAAGGACTCACACTTCTCACTTGAAATCATCTACCATATATCATCTCATATCTCTCATATACCATATTTTACATTCTAGTTTTAGATAGTTGTTAGTTGTAAGAAGGTAAGGAAAGACTTGACAACTTCTCCCTTCACTTCTTCATTGAATTAGTATAGTGCAGGAAGTCAGTGCAACTGCATTGCTTGGAATTCTCATGCAAAAGAACTTCAATTTGTGTAACTTCTACCTTATTGTTTTCTTTTGTAATTTCACTTATATCAATATGTTCTATTCAGTTTATCTTTGCCTTGTAATGCTGTTAGCCTGCATTTTCGACAGGCTTAATTAAATGCAGTCAACGAGGTTTGACTTGTCCTTTCAGGAGGTATTTTGCTGATTTCGACAGGAAGGAAGTTCTTTAAAGGAAGGATTCGACAAGACCTTGGAATTGACAGAAACGAAGAGCCAAAGCTAATATTTCGACAGAGCAAGAAGTTGAAGACTAGTAGCAGATCAGGATCCAAGCGCTTGTGGTCGAAGAGTGATGAAGCAGTTCTGGTCGAAAGTAGGAGTAGCAGTTATTAGTTTTCGAATTTCTAGGCAGTTACTTAGTTTAATTTCCCCCCTCTTTTCCTTTGTATAAATAGTAGTTTTTCATAGGAAAAACGGGTCACAATTTCATATTGCAATTCCCACGCTCAAAGTACCGACACGCACTGAGAAACGAGTATAAGGAACGCATGTATGATCTTGTGTACCACCCTTTACAGTAATGCAATTTTACTTGCTTTCTCTTTAAATTCCAGCAATTTACTGCTTTAAACCTTCTCCCTCATTGAAGTAATTCGACGATTTCGCGGAGATATCGACAATTACTATCTTCTTTTCTTCTTTTTACTTTTAAACGCGCAATTCTGGAAAAACTTTAACACAAGTGGTCTTACGATTCACTGGTTGATCCTGCAAGTTAACCAAATTGGAGACCAGCGGTGTTTACCAAAATCCAAGGTAAACAAATTGGCACGCCCAGTGGGACACTTGTGCTAATTTTTAAAGTTTTTTCGTTACAACGCAAAAGCGTTTGTGTTGTCTGTGCATGCAATTGAGGAGTGGGAAATATCTCCAAGAAATGGCACGTTCAAGTACCAATAATGCTTCTGCATCAAATGCACAAAGTACACAAGAACAAACGTCAGTTAGTGACGTTAACGCTGCAAATGTCGCAGGCATAACCGTCGCTATGCCTTCTTCGACAACAATGGGAGTAACGGCTATAACTTCTCCCATAATTACTCCTGTGTCAATGATGACCACTGCAGCATTAACAAATGTTAATAGAATGGCTTCTGTGCCATCAATAACAGGACCAACGAGTCCTTTGATGGCAAATCCAATGATTGGAAACATGCCATTTACTATGAGTGGAAGGGCTTTACCGTATGGCATGCCAACAGCGTTAATGGCAGGCCTTCAGACAAATTCGTCTACATTTGCAGAAAATGCAAGTACAGGGTATTCTCCTATTCATAGTTCGACGGAGGGCATCCATAGTCGAAATGCCCAAACTAATTTGACTACAACATCTTTGTTGGCATTAAGACAACAAATGGATGATAGCAATCATGATATGGTCAATTTGTTAACACAACAAATTGGTACTGTGTTTAATCCTTTGATACAAAACACTAATAACAGTTACCAAATGTTGGCCACACAAATGGGTCGAATTGCTGATTTCTTTGGTACCCCCAGAGTACAAAATCAGCCAATGCCCCAAGCCCAACCGGTGAGGCCTGTCGAAATTCCTTTAGAAAGGCCTAACATTGAATTGCCTAGAAATCAGGGGCAAACACAAGTTGTCGAACACCCCATACATCACCAGCAAATTCCCCAAATTCAGAATGTCAGGCCTGTCGAAGTACCTGTTGAAAGACCTAACATTCCAATACCTATGAATCAGGGAAACCAAGGACAACAACAAATTGTCGAAGAGCCTATGAGGATAGAGGCAATCCCTGAAGTTGTGTTGGTGAATAGAAACCAAAATGCTGACGAAGTGGTCAGACAACTGCAACAAAACAATTTTGGAACATAAAACAATCTGGCTAATATGGTCGAAACTATTTTAGCCCAGAATGGCCTTAACTTTGGTTTACATAGGCCTAATTTTGTGTCGCCCTTGTCAGAATACACCTTACAAACAGAGCTGCCTAGGGGATGGAAAATTCCCAAGTTCACAAAGTTCGCTGGAGAAACCAGTGAATCTACCGTCGAACACGTGGCTCGTTATTTGACTGAGGCTGGCGATCTAGCACATAATGAGAATTTAAGGATGAAGTACTTTCCAAATTCTCTAACTAAGAATGCCTTCACATGGTTCACTACACTGCCTCCAAATTCAATTTTTAATTGGAGTCAATTAGAAAAGGCCTTCCATGAACAATTTTATATGGGCCAATGCAAGATTAGTCTTAAGAAATTGGCTAGTGTTCGACGCAAGGGGGCAGAATCTATTGATGATTATCTCAATAGATTTAGACTTCTCAAAGCAAGGTGCTTCACTCAAGTGCCTGACCATGAGTTAGTCGAAATGGCCGCTGGTGGCCTAGATTATTCTATAAGAAAGGAACTGGATACTCTACACTTAAGAGATATGGCGCAATTAGCTGATAGAGTTCGACAAGTCGAAAGACTCAAAGCTGAAAAAGCCAGAACAAGTAGGTTCCATGATAAAAAAGAAATGGTTGCTTATGTCGAAACTAATGACAGTGACCAAGAGTTCGACGTATCTTATGAAGATGTCGAAGAAGAGGTTAATATTGCAGAATTGAAATCAGGACCTCTTTATACCTGTCGATTGGCTCGTTGTCGAAAAAAGGAGAAATCTAGAGAGAACAAGCTATTTTCGACCTGATGACGCCATTAGAGTAGTTAAGAGGAATTTCAAAAATGTCTCTTTTCTGCCTTACATAAAGCTCCAGTCGAAAAAGACATTTTTGGGGGCAATTTGTTAGCCTGCATTTTCGACAGGCTTAATTAAATGCAGTCAACGAGGTTTGACTTGTCCTTTCAGGAGGTATTTTGCTGATTTCGACAGGAAGGAAGTTCTTTAAAGGAAGGATTCGACAAGACCTTGGAATTGACAGAAACGAAGAGCCAAAGCTAATATTTCGACAGAGCAAGAAGTTGAAGACTAGTAGCAGATCAGGATCCAAGCGCTTGTGGTCGAAGAGTGATGAAGCGGTTCTGGTCGAACGTAGGAGTAGCAGTTATTAGTTTTCGAATTTCTAGGCAGTTACTTAGTTTAATTTTCCCCCCTCTTTTCCTTTGTATAAATAGTAGTTTTTCATAGGAAAAACGGGTCACAATTTCATATTGCAATTCCCACGCTCAAAGTACCGACACGCACTGAGAAACGAGTATAAGGAACGCATGTATGATCTTGTGTACCACCCTTTACAGTAATGCAATTTTACTTGCTTTCTCTTTAAATTCCAGCAATTTACTGCTTTAAACCTTCTCCCTCATTGAAGTAATTCGACGATTTCGCGGAGATATCGACAGTTACTATCTTCTTTTCTTCTTTTTACTTTTAAACGCGCAATTCTGGAAAAACTTTAACACAAGTGGTCTTAGGATTCACTGGTTGATCCTGCAAGTTAACCAAATTGGAGACCAGCGGTGTTTACCAAAATCCAAGGTAAACAAATGCCTAACATGAGCTAAATTTCATTGGTTAAGATGTTCTAACCTTATAATGATCTTTTAAGTAAGTGATTGTGTTCTTATGTGGTGTATGCATTTTAGTTCTTGTGCAATACTTCTTTCAACACTTATTTTAGGGTTGATCGCTTAAAATAAGTAGATTCGTAAAAGCAGACATGGTTTACAATTAAGAACTCAAGAACTAATAAGGGTGAGTGTTTTAATAATGTCTTTGTTAACTTGTTTAATAAAGAAACCTTTGTTAATTCCATGTTAAGTCCTAGACATAGGATAACATAGTCCTTAGGATGATTTAGTGGGTACTTCAAATACAGGAGTGAACCTATTTAGCATGCCTAGAAATAGGAAGCTTGTAATGAAACTCTGAAGATAGTGACTGAAAAGCACATTTCTGATGCAACTGCATTCAGTGCAACTGCACCACATAAAAGCACAAAACCCTTGAAAGTGATTTATTTGGTGAAGACATCTCAACTATCATTCTCTACTGATTTTCTCTATCTTTTAATTGCTTGTTTACATTCTGTTTACTCATCACCATCACCCAATTTGTGAGTAGTGTAGTTCACACTAATTTTTACAAACTAAAGCTACAAGAATTAATCCAATCCCTGTGGGTTCGATCTTTTATACTACTTATTTGTGACTGTGTATACTTGCACATTTTTCCACACACCAAGTTTTTGGCGCCGTTGCCGGGGATTGCCATCAGTGAGGTATCACTTTGGAAGAGCAATATTTCTAACCTTTGAAAAGCTAAAGGTCTGTCGACAAATTTCATGAGAAGTAGGCCTCCCAAAAGGTAACAAGGAGTGCAAAGGTTTCCTCAGGCGAGACAAAAATAGGGGAGTATTCTCGTGTTTGAGAAGTTTCTCATCCACTATCCAATCACCTAATTCCATGGGAAGTAGGCCTCCTTTTTAAAAATCCTCTTGAAGAAATCACTCATCATGTGTAACAAAAAAAAACTGGTTTTCCTTTCTATATTAGTAGCTTTGAATTGTAACAAAAAAACTGGTATTATAATCTCCATCTTGTAACAATTTGTGCAAGATTTATGAAGGCAGACAAGTTCTTCACGAGACAACACCTTTATCTGAGGAAACATTTCATATTTCCTCTGTGTTGTTTCCTTTGAATACCCTTGAATACCCTATATCTGAGCAAGGATTTTTCCAATTTAAATAAGGAACCATTTCATATTTCCTCTGTGTTTTTTCCTTTGAATACCCTATATCTGAGCAAGGATTTTTTTCTTCAATTCCTTCATACCGCGAAATGCACTATGCTAAAAAAACCACAATTACAAATTGTTTATACAGATCAAGGCCTTAGTCCACCAAGCCGAAACAGATTAACCTAAATGACTACCCACCCCATAATTTTTTAAATTGATTTCTATCAAAAAAACATTTTGTTAACACCCAAAAATAATTAAGTTGTAAGCCGAAGGCTGAGGAAAAAGAGAAAAGGATTAGAGTGTTGAGGCATGCCACTAGACTAAATCTCGGGAGATAATTGCTGATGCAAATGAACTCAGAATAGGCCCTTGGGGCACACCACAAGATAAACTCCTCGAGGAAGGGGTAAGCCCGAGGGACAATGAGCTAGGCCGAGGGAGAGTAAAGCCTCAACCTATGAAGTGCCACGGCCAGGGTGTCTCGGGTGTCTAAGTTACTGACCGAGGACAATGGTTAGCCGAGGAACCAAATGGCCGAGGTAAGGCAGACTTGCTTGGAAGACAAGGAAGAGGAAACACGAAGATGAAACGTGGGAGCAGTTGGAGATCAAGGGAAGGAGCGAGGCCGTTAAAAGCGGAGCGAGAGGGTTTTACCCCACTAACCGTGCTAGTGGGATCGTGGGTAGTTACTCCGCCTCTTTAGGGCTTAGGAACAATTATAGGCGTTGATCTTTGATTGATCCAACGGTAGACAAGTGTTGGCTCGAGTAGTGACCGACAAGGGCCTATGTGTGTGTGTGTGTATATATATATATATAAAGTAATTGTAAAAAAGACACACATCAATCAAACAATTCTATGTTTATTTCAATTTATCTTCTTTTACCGCACTAGACTAGTAGAATAATCCAATCCTCGCGCCCCATTCACTCAACCTGACCCTTTCTAGAGGAGTCAAGATACCCATAGTCAAGGAACAAAGTTCCCTCTTCGGCGCAATTGCTTGAAAAGCAGAGGAAATAGACCTAAGAGTTTGACGATTGCACATTTATTTAAATTGACGACAGCACATTTATTTAAATTGATTCCATAATCTTTTTGAAATATTATTTTTATTTTTTTATTAAAAAAATAAATCAAGAATATCGTGCATATATATATATATATATATATATATATATATATATATATATATATATATAATGTAATATACCTTCGATTCCTCTACATTGATCATCACAGCAACCCTAATTTTTACAACGCTGCCGAGTTTCTCTCTCTTCTCCTCAAACAAGCGACGACTTTCCTCCCGCGTTCAACCGCCCTTCTCTGTAAGCAGCAACGCCTTAGATCTCATCTTTTTTCTTTCAACATATTTCATATCATTCAATATTATCTCCCTCGTAAAAGAATCTTATTTTTTTTGTTTCCCATTAGGGTTTTCTCGTTCCTCTTCCAATATTGAATTCCTAATTCGTTATCGTAATGTTTACGTTTTGATTGGTTTATGCTGAAAACCTGACCCCAAAAGGTTGACTTTTCGCATAATTTTGTCTGCTTAGTTCATAATTTGGAATTTGTTTGTGCAATTTGGAGTACAATAATGTCTTTCTTCACTAGATAGATCCAATACTTTATTTTAATATGAAAATTTTAACTTTTTATCTTTTTTTTAGACCATGAATTCTTGTTGATATTTGAGTTTAATTTTTTTGTTATAAGATTATTTGGTTTGGAAGTTGTGTTTATATTTTTAAGTATTGTTTGAGTTTTGTAGTGAATTTTTTTGTGTTTTGATTCTCTTGTACACAGTGTATGACTTTTGTGTTGTAACTTGTAAACCTTTGCAGCGTTGAATTTGATTTAGAAGTTGAGATTAAGATTTTGCTGTGATGTCTGGTCAAAGAAGTAGTAATGGTAAGCGCCGCCGTCCTCATTCTGACCACGATGGTGGAGGGAATAAAAGGAGGAATGGGGGTGATGATAGGGAGCAATTTATGATTGATCAGGAGGACACTGTGTACCGTTATTTGTGTGCTTCCAGAAAGATTGGTAGTGTTATTGGTAGGGGAGGTGAGATTGTTAAGCAATTGAGGTTAGAAACTAAGGCCAAGATTAGGATTGGTGAGAGTGTGCATGGGTGCGATGAGCGTGTTGTTATGGTCTACAGCACTAGTGATGAGACTAATGCCCTTGGTGATGATGGCAAGTATGTGTCTCCTGCTCATGATGCTTTGATTAAGATTCATGATAGGGTGGTTGCTGAAGATTTGCATAGTGATCAGGATGAAGAAAGCGGCCCCCAAGTGACTGCCAGGCTGCTAGTGCCGTCTGATCAGATAGGTTGTGTTATTGGAAAAGGTGGGCAGATAGTTCAGAGCTTAAGAAGTGAAACTGGGGCTCAGATTCGTATACTTAAGGACGAACATTTGCCTTCATGCGCTTTGAACTCTGATGAACTTGTGCAGGTAAACTTGGTTGATTTTTCTTAGAGTTACATTATATTTACTATTGTAATCAGTTCTTTTCCCTTGTTAATGTAATTGTCTATCAGGGTAGTGATTTATTGCTATCTGGATGGTTTGGTTTTATCTAAGGTAGTTGCAGTAGTTGTGCTTGTTGATATTTGTACCCGAGTTTTCTTTTTTATATGAATTATTGAAAACTTTTGTTCTGGAGTGAAAACTATTATCACATATCTTTGCTTATTATGAGTTTTCTCTATTGGTTTTGAAACTCCAGATTTCTGGGGATACTGCAGTTGTGAAAAAGGCTTTGGACCAAATTGCATCTCGACTTCATGATAATCCTTCACGAACTCAGCATCTGCTTAATTCTGCTGCTCCTAGTGTATATCCCGGTGGTGGTTCGCTCTTGGGTCCAACTGCAGGAGCTCCGATTGTGGGGATAGCTCCTCTTGTCGGCGGCGGTTACGGTGGATATAAAGGTGACACTGGTGACTGGCCACGGTCCGTTTACACGGCTCCGAGAGATGGTACAACTTCAAAGGAATTTTCAGTTCGTTTGGTTTGTCCAGCTGGAAACATTGGGGGCGTGATAGGTAAAGGTGGTGGTATAATAAATCAAATTAGGCAGGATTCCGGGGCAACAATCAAAGTTGATAGTTCTGCAATAGCAGGAGATGATTGCTTAATAATCATTTCAACAAAAGAGGTGAACTATTAATCACACTCCATTTCATTTTTCATTGTATCTTCTCTATAAAATTTTTGTTTGTATGATTTATAGTTTGTGAAATTTTCTGAATTTTGCTAATAATTGTTCCAACAAAAGAGAAATATTGACCACCCATCCCAGTGGAGCATTTTTGTTTTCTAATTTTTTTTAGTATGATTTGTGCTGCATTTGTGATATTTTTTGAATTATGCTAATACAGTTCTTTGAAGAAACTTTTTCTCCGACAATAGAAGCAGCTGTGCGTTTGCAACCCCGATGCAGTGAAAAAATTGAGAGAGATTCAGGAATTATCTCTTTCACTACCCGTCTGTTGGTATCAACCTCGCGAATTGGTTGCCTTATTGGAAAAGGAGGATCTATTATAACTGAGATAAGGAGGCTTACAAAAGCCAACATTCGCATACTGTCAAAGGAAGGTCTTCCTAAAATTGCATCTGAAGATGAAGAAATGGTCCAGGTAAGGGTAGTTTCGAACTTTGATTGGCTAATGTTGTTTTCTGTGTATAAAAAGTTCTAACCTTTTGTTTCACCCATCTGCTATCTTAATTAGATTTCAGGAGATCTTGATATTGCCAAGGATGCCCTTGTGCATGTACTTACACGTTTGAGAGCAAACATTTTTGATAGGGAGGGTGCTGTCTCTCCATTCCTTCCTCCAGTTGTACCATATATTCCTGTTCCAGCAGATGGACCAGATAGTCTAGGCTATGACGGTAGAGATGATAGAAGGCACGGACGTGGTCATTCATATTCAAGTGGGTATGGAGGCTCAAGTGATTTTGAAGCTGGTGACCCTTATGGAAGCTATGGAGGTTCACAGGTACTTATATATAGCCATATGTGGTTTTAGGAGGTCATTTACACATAGCTGAGTTATTTCCATTATTTGTCATTTGATATTTATAATATTGTTCCATATATCTGTAGCTTGGTGGCGGCAGTGCTTATGGAAGTTATTCTTTGGGACGGAGTAGTACTGCTTGGTAACCAATCTTTTCTCAAGTCTGTCTTTTTCCAACTTCTTTCCTGTAACTTAGGGACGGACTAGTACTGCTTGGTAACCTAACATATGATAGCTGCTGTGTAAATGAATCATATATTTGATTTGTACTATTTCTGAGTGCATTTATTTTGCAGAAATTAACTTCTCAACTTTTTTTTTATCTCTGGTGTTTGGTTCCATATATTGATATGTAGTCAACTTTATTATTTCCACCCCAAGAAGGGGAAATGCCTCCCTTTTAACAGAACAAACAAGAGAATGTCTCAACCGTTTATGAAAATATTATAAAATATCCACTTGGCAAATTATCTTTATTTTGAAATACTTTCTGGAAAGCTAATCTCCAATTTTCCACAATCAAGTTATGTTACATTCCAAGTTTCCGTATTCTTCCGTGCATGTGCGTGAGTAGATCACTCTTATATTAGTTTTGATATGTAGTATTTGTTTTCAGGTTACATAGTCCGAACAGCGGTTCTAGGAGGAGAAACCATGCCTACTAAACTTGGTGAGCTTCAAAGGTAGATTATATTATTGATGAACTCTTTCAATGCCTATTTGATTATCATTTTGATTATCTGTCTTAAGTTTTAACTACAAAAATTACTGTTTCCCATTTTCAAAGTTTTCAAATTTTTGAATAAAAAACAGTGGAAGCAATAAAGTATCGTTTTAACTATTTTTTATTCAACATTGGAAACGGGAAACAGTGAAAAAAGATGTCAAAATGTAATTAAAAATGAAAGCAGAAAAGGTTTTCTGAAACCAAACAAACCCTTATCTTTTATCTTGCCACTTCATATTAATATATGTAGGCCGGTCACATTAGTATATAAGAGATTGATATCTTAACCAGACCCGTGTCCCGTTTAGAATTCTGATGCTCTTGTTTTAACTTTAACCTTTGTTCCCTTTCCCTTACCGTCCAAACAGCTGAGATGTGTGAAGCCCGCAGCCTGCCTACTGCCTACTGCCTACTGCCTAAACCAGAAGACCAGATGAACCAGGATATGACAAACTTATGGCCCACCTTGTCGCATCTACTTAGAGGACCAAACTTATGTGAAGACTATTGAAATTGGCCACGATCATTTTACCTTAGTTCCCGAGCTTGATAACTTGTGCTCCCAAGAACCTATAAAGCTAGCTGGCTTGCCTTTGTTTCTGTTTTTATTGTGCTCGTTCCTCTGTCTCCATAACTTAAAAACACCATGTAGCTATGATTATCCAGCAGTTGTAGACTTTTTAAGTACCCTTTTGTGTTCTATTTTCTCATTGTTCACTATCCAATTAAGTATGATCTTTTGTGATTACTTGAATTTCACCTTGTTGATCCTGCTTAATTGACTTGATATGTGAAACTTTCATGGGGTTTTGGAGTCATCTATATTTCAGGGTGCCAATATTTGCCTATAATATATTATTGTAAGCAGGTAAAGGCATATTGGTTTTTTTGACCCGGTTCATAATAATGGGTCTTGGTCTGAGTCCTTACATGACATACATGTTCATAATTAGAATCTCTTCTTGCTAGTCTCCTTTCTCATTTACCAAAATGAACCGTGCATGAATATTTTCAAATATAGGCGCAGTGTTATTAAACCCGTACTAGTAATTGAACTGGGCATTCCGCAAACCCGATTTAACCCAGCTGGTTTTGTGCCTGAACCATTGACCCAGTCAGTTAGAATAGTGAACCATGGTTCAAGCAATTTTTTTTTCAACCATGGTTCAAGCAATTTTTTTTTCTTACTGCAAAACGTTTTTCAAGATGATGTTTGGTGATGTTTACGTAAACACAAAATTAGAAACGAAATCTGCTGTGAGGGTGATTTTAAGGTATTTATGATTTTTTATAGTTATTCAAAGTATGGTTTAGCACCCATATGTTAAACCCTACTACCCAGTGCCTTGACCGTGTGATGGTCATTTTGGGTTTAATAACATTGGTGCATTGCGTTGTTTTGGCAGTAAATATTAGGCATTTAGCTGCATTAATTAGTTTTTCATTTCCTCAAACTTTTTTTTTTCGTCTTTCCATTATATTGACTTACAAAAAAGAAGACATCTAGTATTCTATCAGGCCATTGGGTCACCTGCACAGGTAGGTAGTTTGGATTTGAGTCTTTTGGCATACTGTCAGTGATCCAATGGTCCTATATTACTGTTCTCTTTTGTCAACTTTTTTTTTTGGAGGTCTGGTTTTGTTCACTTATTCAGGTAGTTGGACTAACATGCCACTTGGATTAATCTTGGAGATATGGACAATTAGGAATTCAGTAGCCAATGTGGTAGGATATGTATATTAAATTGATTGATTGTTCTTACGTTTTACGCATCTGTAATTTTAATTGAATGGAATTTGATTTGTTCTGCGTAGCTTATTTAGCAGATTTTGTTGAGGTATAAGCATATTTAGTTGGGTTTTGACTAGATATATTGCTATATTAGAGTTTCTAATTTTGACCAATGAGGGTGGTTGTGGTTCATCTAGAGGGTTGGTGGGACCTCATTTGGTGTTAATTGTATTTTTGTCCACTTGATGTCATCGTTGAAGGTTACTTGCACTGTGGTTTCAACATAAATAACTAAAATACAAATAATATAATGGTAACCAAGTCTTTACCAAGTAGAATTGGGATTTGCCCAATGAATTTTATAGTGAACTTAATTTTTGCCATCTTATTAAGGAATTGGATTATTTAAAAAAGGCGTGTTATTTTAACAAATCTTAAGAAAAACAAATCTCATTTGAAGGTGTATTCTTTTTGTAGCAAGGTGGATTACTTTTCACAAAGTAGTTGAGTTTAATTGAACTCGAAGTGCGAACTTCATGCCAAATGTGAATGATCAATGTGACAATTTTTCTTAAATGACCGAAGTCTTTTTAAAACCTTTTGACATAAATATTAAGGAAAAATCATCTAAAAGGAAAAAGAGTACTTTCTTTTGATTCTGATTTCATTAAAGAGGAAAAAGAGAAAACATGAGAAAATTCAATGGGAGACTAGACCTATTACAAAAACGGTAATTGGTCTAGTCTCCCATTGAATTTTCTCATGTTTAATATGGAAGACTCGTAATGAAAACGGTAATATGGAAGACTTGTAATAGGTTAGGTCTTCCATAGACCAATTGAATTTTCGTAATATGGAAGACTCGTAATTGGTCTAGTCTCCCATTGAATTTTCCACCTAAAGAGAAAACTTGAGAAAATTCAATGGGAGACTAGACCAATTGGTAGAAAAGAATAGTTAATGAAAACGGTAATATGGAAGACCTAACGTATTACGAGTTATGTCTTCTAAAACAAGAATAGGAAGAAATTTCCACAAATTAAAACCATGATTAATAAAGGTATAATTAGCTAGTTTATTTACACCAGCTACCTTCCCGTTAGATGTGAGAAACAATAAAACTCATCCTATTGGTCAATATAGATGTAACTATGCCATCTATTTCTAAGTCTCTTTTCCTTTATGCAGGTTTAATGGAATCCTAGATAAAGTTAGAAACGAGTATTGTTCTTAACTGTTTATTTGTCATTGGATGTAGGCTTAATTCATTACCATATGCATCACATATAGGCTTAACTTTAATCAACACCGTTGGCCTTTATGCCACTCTGGCACATGAGGAGTTGACCTGGTGCTTCTGCGTTCGATTCTCGCACCAGAAAAACTCAGTGTTGACCAGTGCGAAATCTGCTTTTAAGCACGTGCGGAGTTTGGTCTTAAAAACGTTGGGACACTTCGTAGGTAATCATTAATAGTTCGAAACAAAAAAATATAACTTTCTCTCACACATATGCCATAACATTCAAGCCATATATCTTAAGAGGTCAATTAGTATACACCTTGAGTCGAAATTTTTCTGTGACCAATTGTATAGCAAATTAGATCTACCTAACTCAAAAGTGAACAAAAATGATTTTTCTTTCGTTCCACTTGATCAGTCAATAGTAGTACAAAGCTCATTGAATTGTGATGCAGCTAATTCAACAAAGTCTAGTTCTTCTCATAAATGACACTATAGAGAGATTATTATCTCAGAAGCTACTCAGAGGTTGAGAGGACCATCTATTTATTGGTTTCTTCACCTATGCAAAGTCACATCTAACAATAACAATCCTCCGCAATACACATCTTATTCAATTTTTCCTTTATATTAAAGGACAAAAATTGGACAGTTAAAGAACTGTTCCCTCTGCTGTTATGCTAAGAACTATTAATGCTTTGTGTTTCCAACTTTCCATATCATAAACAATAAACAATATTTGTTTGTATAATAATATAACCTCATCACATGCTTTCTCTGCTTCACACTTCAAATCCCATTTGTCTATTTTCTGCCAACAAAAGTCTTTCAAGTTTGAAGTCCAATCGGCTTCTCCTTCTCTATCAGATTTTTTTCATATAGAAGGGTCTTTTCTTTTTTCCTCATTTCTATAGGAATGTTGTCTTTCTCATTTGAGGAAAAGTTTCTGCAGTGTCTTATAGATTCTGTAATTATTATTGCAGTGATGGTCTCTATATTTGATTGGTTTACACATACACTTAATCATATATTGTCTGCCTTGTTTTCTGTAAGAATGATATCTATATGTTCTTACAGATTATTGAGACCCTTTTTTAGTTTATGGTAATTTAAATGTCATCTAATGTCTTGCATGTGGGAATGAGGCCATATTATGCAGCCAAGGATGACTTGCCGGAAAGCTATTTTTTTCGCAGTGTAATTAGTTATCCGGCAAGTCGTCTCTGGCTATGTAATGACCTCATTTTCTCATGCTAGATATTTTATGATGATCATATAGCGGTGCACATCTTTTTTTGGTAAATCAGGATTATCTCGTGCGTGTAACTGCAGACTAATCCCCGATGTACTGAGATTTACTTAAGAGGTTGATATTTCCGGCCAGATATTTTTCCATACGCACCCGCCAAGAATCAAACCCTTGATCAAATGTTTAAGGAGCTCAAGTATCTACCACTTGTGCTATACTATGTTGGTTATAGCCATACACATTTTAGAATGATCAATGGTGAGACTCACTGATATATACATGAATGCTAGCTGAAAACAATGTAACATAGCTTGGAGGAAAGTATATATGTTCATTTAAGGTTGATTTTTATGTTGTTTTTTGTTTTGTTTTACTAACTAATAATAATTTGGTGGATCTTGCAGGTATCAGGTTTCAGTTTATGTTAAGTTTCTCTCAGTTTGTGCATTTTATCCATGTTTAAACATGTGGTTACTGACTTATACTGTTTCTTAAGATTTAAAATATCAGCCTAGTACTATAGTGTTTTACAAGCATTTCCATTGTATATCATTGTCTGCCATTTCTTGTCCCCCATCTCTCTTTAGTGTTTGAAAGAGTTTATTTATAAACACTGGTGTAATTTTGAATAGCTTATATAACATGAGTTCTTTTATAGCTTATATAATATAACATGAGTTGTTTTCGGTGTTTTTTCATATGTCGCGTAGTGTAACTCAGTTGGTTAGAGCTAGGGACATCTTTTGCTGATACCTGGGTTCGAACCTGGTATACAGCATTCACAATCCCTATTTCCTTTATATGTGGCCATTGTGCCGGTTCCTTGACTTCAAAAATAGTTTATAGAAAAATAATGTGGAGTTTTTCCCTCATTCTTTCTAGGAACATCTTAAACACAAGTATTTCTACGTTTACGCTAATTGAATAATTACTTAATTAACCTGTTTATCCAAACATTAGTTAAGTATTAAGAATATTCCATATGGTATTGCAAGGATATTGTTAATATGATCAACTAAAATGTATGAGATTTCCTTCAATTGTTTAAACCTTTTAACATCAACTTTAACTTGATGTAATTATTCACTAACCAATCCACATTTAGCATGGCTTGTCTATATTGAATAGAGAGATAGGATTCCCTTAAAATTGATGAGGAAAAAGGGGATTCTATTTTAAGAAACAAAGCATGCATGCTTTATGTCCTGCAATTTTATGTTTTTATGATGTTATGTCCAAACATAAAATTAATGTTAACTGTTTATACATAGATTGGCAGTATCAACATTCAATGCTCTCACATGGAGCAAGGTTTGAAAACTAATTTATACTTGGGGCCCTACTCTCATAAATTAATATCCCCTTCTCATTTTTCTCCTTAATCTGTAAGAATAGTATTTATATTTTTATTTTCACCTCCAAATTTTACTGTCTCATGCTGTAAAACTTTCCTAGCCTATTTGGACTGTGTAGCTAAATAGACAAACTATCATTAACTGTGTTTGACCAGATGCAGCTCTCATAGTTCATGATTCAGATGCAGTGCAGTTGGAAATTCTGTCCATTTGTGCATTCGGCAGATTTGAACCGTCCAATTTTAATCGAACGGTTTATATTTTTAACTTTAAAATAGATATATAAAATATATAGTTAAAATCTTAATCATCTGATTAAAATTAAATGGCCGAGATCATTGGGTAAACAACATTCGTCCTTAAATATATATAAAATAGTGTAATTTTAATCTCTTAAAGTATCAAACTACACTAGGCCAGCCAGGTTTCCCGGCGTAGATTAGTCAACAGCAAAGTCGGTAGAAACTGTGCACCAAAAAATACGGTAACAAAAAAAACTACTAATAATCATTTAATGTGTCGTCCGTTAGTCATTTTGATCATCGTCATCAATTATGAACCTTTATTTTGATCCTAACTGAGTTGATGTCTAAAATTAAAATAACTAACAAAAGACACATCAAAAGATCAAAACAACTAACAAAAGACACATTCAGAAACTATTTTGTAATTTCGTTACTTTTAGGGACTAAAGTGTCTGTTTACCTCAAATTCGCGTGTGAAAAGCTGTATAATTCTCAATTTACCTATTTGCCACCAACAGAAAGAGAAAAAAAAATATGGCAGCTCAAAAAAGATTATTTTTCCTTCAACACTTCATAGAGGTAGGTTCAATTTATAATAATAAAAACATGAAAAATAAAATAAAATAAAAGTTACAAGAGTTTAGAAGATTTATTACACAGAAACATGTAAAGTTGAAGGATATAGAGAAATAGAAGACTGAAGGAGAAAGTGAAAAGAAAACAAGAATTAAAAAGAAATGAGACCTTCTCCAATGAGCAAACCCAACATAAGAATAAGGAGACCAACTGTGATGCACTGAGTTGGTGATATGAATGTTTGTGAGTAAGCAAATAAGGTAAATGCTGCACCAATTATTCCAATCAAAAGAGCCATTATCTTCTGCTTCATTTTCTTTAAGTCAACGATGATGTTGTCTTTTTTTTTTGTGTGGTTGGGGATCTGCTCTTCAAGATGATACTCTTTTTGTCAAAGTTTCGATGGTTGGTGTAGTTTTGTTATGCATCAATTTTGCAATCTCATATATTAGAGTCTTTGTGAAAAGTCAACGGTTGTATGATAATGCACTTAGTAAAATGTATATATAATAGATAATAGATAGATTGATTGATCATTGATCCAATTTGGCAATATAATATTCCCCAAATTATCATTGGCTGAATAAATTAGCTAGGTGTCAATAGTATTGGAGTAAACTGGGTTAACTCACACAAAAAGTTGAACAAATAGTAGGGTTGCATTTTGTGAGCTATCTTTACGAGGCAGCGAGGTTTTAACGACGCCGTTTGGACTACATTTATTGCTTCGAAAATCAAAACCTTGAGCTCAATTGACCACTCGTGTGATTTTCATTTTCGTTATTATTTTTATGTTGTTATTTTTGTTTATTTATATAGTTTCATTAATTTTTATTTTAATTGATGAATCTAAATGTATGTAAAGGACACAACAGTACACGTGCATATGTACGAGTATACTGCTAGAAGTAGCTATTGAGTGATAATTTAATTTCTATGAAAGAAAGGAAGAGTGTATGATTCTTTTGGTGATTAGCTTTATTTCGACCAAATAAATTATGGTGTCATTTACATTCCTCTCCCTTAAAATTATATATTGTGAATAAAAATAAAAAGATATTGTGTATGTTGTTAATTTATGTGATATTTCAAAAGTGTGGAAGTTAGTAAGTAAGACTTCTTCGCACGCATAAACTGGGACCAAAATCATGGTTTCGGTGTAAATCCTCCGATTTCCCCATGGCAGGGTATAGCTGACTACTCTCCAAATTGGCAGGGTATGCTAACTAATTATATATATAGAAAGTGACTATAATTTTGAGAATTTGTACTAATGTTGAATTTTGCACTTAGGGACCTGTCTGTCAGCAATTATAATATCTACTTTTGATAATTTCCTCATATTCTTGATTGTATTTGCGTATAGTATATCTTCATGTTCTACTTTGATGAAGAACTATAGTATATGTCTTCTTCATGTTTAGATATATTACTTACATATTTGGATCAAGTAATGCAGAGATACGTCTACTGTTTATTTGTCATTCCATCTAAGTCGAAAAAAAGTGTATCAAACCTTAAACAACACTTAAAAAGAAAGCGACTTTATAAGTTATAACCAACATTGGATCTTGATTAGTGTGCACACTCAAATGATGGGAAGTATATATACCATGGCATCTTCATCAGTTGCTTTGGAGCTTAGCACACACTTATAGCCTACCAACATTTTGTAATATTCTTTAATTATCATCACATGCTTCACTACAACTGAAGTACTGAGCAAACACAACACACACACACACACACACACATATATATATATATATATAAAAATAATTAATGTTGTGTACATTTTTATTACTAGCACTTGGGAACAATTTCTCATTTTAGTTAGCGATAACAACAACTATATGTGCTCTGAAATTATTTTAAAAGAGAGATAGAGAGAAGTGTCAGTAGAGAGAAGTGATGGTAGAGGATCACAATTTGCTAGAGAGCACCCCTCTCCATTTTAATCAACTTATCCTATATAATAAAGAAAAATTCAAAAAACTTGAATTTTTTATAATATTTGGAAGTCCTAAAATATCAGCCCAAAGTTCGAAACTTGGGATCCTAAGGCCTTGAAAAAAATAAAGAAAGTGTTTCAATAATTGTTACATATAGTAAAATAATATATGTTTGAAGGGGTTTATAGTGTGTGTGTATATATATATATATATATATATATATATATATATATATATATATATATATATATAATATGAATTTGTTATTGTAATTTATCGGGACAAAGACCTTCAGGGTGAAGAGTATGATCGCCATCTGTAAGGAAAGCACAACCTGTGCAGCTGTGCTTAATAAACTAGCTGATCAATTTCTTCCGGTGCAAAAGATAATACTTTTTTTTTACCACCACGTTTTGAAATTATACCCCCACAATAGTTTTTAAGACGAAAATACCTCTTAAATTTTTTTGACCAAATCGGATCTACGTCACCTATAGATAGATCCGATTCTATCAATAACAAAGCGGATCTAGGTAGATCCGATAAGAATGCAAAATTGGAAATCGGATCTATCTATAGGTGACGTAGATCCGCTTCGTATAAATATAAAAGCGGATGTATCTATATGCCAGATACATCCGCTTCGTGATTTTTTCAAAGCGGATTTAGGTAGGTGGGGGTACATCCGATTTGTTAAATGCAAAGCGGATTTACCTCCCTGATAGGTAGATCCGATTTGATTAAAATTCGACGGCCAGATTTAGCCCGTTGGCCCAACGACTATATTTTCAATGGTGTAGATTGCACCGATAATATCACCTTAGGGTTTCAGATTTTCCCTATAAAAGGATCCATTGTGTTTCACTTATTTCACACACACAACACACAATACTCTCGTGATTCCGCACTCACTACCCTTCACCATCGGGGCAGCATCACCAACAGAGAAGATGGTGCCTATTTCTGGAATCCAAAACCCATTTTATGCAGGCTTGACAACAACATCACCTTCGCTGCTCTCAAAGAAAAACTAACGAGTAAGGTGCAGCTGGAGGGTGACAAGCAAGAAGTCACTCGTATCATTTATCGCTACGCCACTATGGGCGATAATAATCGTGTTCAGTGGTCCATAGTGGATGTGAAGAACGACAATGATGTTCGAGCCATGATGGACAACCATGACATGTTTCAACTTCGGAGTCCTTTGCAGTTGTACGTCGAAAGCAGAAGGACCGTCGCTTAACTCCACCAGCTCAGTAGTTTGTATGATGTTTTCATTTTGTTTATTGTTGCAATCTGTTATTTTAAATCAATGTAGAACGCGTTTTAAATTAATCGAATAAATGTTTACTTTTTTTTTATCGTCGCATCAATGAAATGAAAATTACTAGTCTAATATAATAACACAATAAACAATAATAATCAAGTGTAAGTTCGAACAGACAGTACAAACATACAAGGGCATACAACAGTACAAACATAGAAGCCCCTAGCGCTCAAGCCACTCTAGCATATCCAACAACTGCGTGTAGCGAGCGTACGTCCGACTGCCCATACGAATGTCTCCGCACCGAAGCCCCATCCGAATCTCCTCCTCCAAAATCTCCAACAGCTCTGTATGTCCCCTCACAGGTGGTGGTGCAGCTGGCTATACTGGTGGTGGTGGTGATGCAACCCGTAACAGTCTAGGAATAGATGCTCTGACGTACCAGTGTAAGCAGTCTGGAACAACCTGACCCAACTCCTGAGCAGGATAAGTAGTCTGCAACACCTCCTGCACACTCGGAGTATAATGGGCAATCCAAAAGATGCAGTCTGCATGGCTAGGACGACCAGTAAGAGGGGGACGTGGGATGACCTACACCAGCCCAAACTGTCGGAGGCACCTATCCGGAATATAGGAAACATTGATGTCTCCCTAGCTGAGGTGTCCCATGTACAACGAAACTTGCTCAAAGGGTCTATCCCCCCGGTGGCCCTCAAAAGGTCACCAACAGATATCATCCGACGTCAGCGCATCAATCCTCTGCCTGTATGCCCCCAGCTTCGGTGCATCTGTATTCTTCCTCTTCAAACTCTCACACAGTGCTCCGCCCTGCAATCTAGTGGACTTCCTCTCTACTAGTTGAGGAAAATACCATAAAATCCAGCTCTGAAATGCAAAGATAAAAAACCAAGTTAATTAAAAAAACTATTTAACAGAAAATTAAGCAAACTCGGAAAAAGGGAAAAAATTAATTAAAAAATATTACTTGTAATAGGGACGCATACCCAGCTAAATGTCTCGTTGTGTGCAATGAGGCGTAGTTCAACTGGTCATACATGAAAGCAAGTGCTCCTACCCCCATGCATATGATCCAACACCAGCTGCACTGACGTCCTCAAGTAGCAGCAGCCACTTGTCCTCAGCCCTATCTCCAGTCTTGACCGTGAAGATGTTCATGCTCAGAACCAGAAGGATCATCGCCCTAATAGCAAGAGCAATGTCGTCCTGTATGGAGCTCACTCTAACTATCTCCTACAGCCAGTCAAAATGGTAATAGGGACCAAAGCTAACTCGGCACTCCGCAACAGCGTCGTCATAAGTCACCCCGAGATAAGCGACAGCTAGCTGAACTGCCTGATCAGTGGGGACAGATGTGGGTGGAGCTCTGTAGTATCTGCCGGAAATGGGTAGATGCAGCAAACATGAGACGTCATCCAAAGTAATCGTCATTTCACCGAATGGTAGGTGTCATACCCTAATTTTGTCCGCCTAGGTTTAAAACCCTAATTTTCCGCAAAAAAATAAATAAATTGAGAAGTGTGGTTCTATTTTGAAGAGTGAAGAGCATTGTGCATGCATTTTTGGGTTTTAAAAGTCATTCTAGGGCTTTTAAATTCATTGTTAGAGTGGAAATGCATTTGTTGTTAAAAAACAAGGTTTTTAGGGCAAAAGGGTATTTTGGTCATTGTCAAAAATAAGATAATTTCTCATCAAGAATCATTGTGCAATTTTAGAGAAATTTATTTGAGGCAAAACATTTTTGGTCATGTATGTATGTATGCGCATGCATGCATACATTGTGCACAAAATTTCAAAAAGGATCAAAAGGGAATATTCTACAAAAAGTTCCAAGATGTGATTTTTATGACATTTTTGGTCATGGTGATCACATAAAATGGCATATTCCTCAAAATACCTTGTATGTGGCTCAAAGTGGTGTATTTTTGTACAATTATCTTGAAAAGAATAATCAAAAATAAAAGGAAAAGGGAATGGTCTCATAATAGTACAATAGTACAATTGCCAACTTGCAAAACTTGGTCACCAAGGACCCCTCCCAATGTGTGTCGCCTATCCCTCTCATTCTCTCTCATATTTTCATTTTTTGACCTCAATCCATGTGTGATTCAATCCTCACCCTCCATTCAAATTTTAGATGCAATCCTAGGGTGAGATGAGATGCACAATGACCTAACTACCCTTAAACCTAATTGCTTTCTATATATACCCTATTAACCTCACCTCACAAAAAAAAAGAAAGCTTTTGGCCTCACCATTCACTCATAGACCCTAGCACACAACTCCCTCCTCACCTTCTCTCCATTTTATGCGCCACCCCCTCTCCCTTCTCTCTAACTCACTTATTCATTTCTCATCTACCCACACACATTCAATCCATCTTCCAAGCCTAAACACTAATTTTCAACCATCAATCCTTCATAAAATCACACAAAAGTTCAAGATCAAGGGTCATTTTTTTGGAGATTGAAGACCAAGCTTGAAGATAAGTTGATTTGGTTGATTGTTTCTTCATCTATTGTGTTTATTTGGAGCTCATCTTAAGGTATGTGATTCCTAGACCCCTTCTCTTGTAAATCCTTGCATAAAGTCATCATTTCTTGCATATTTGTGAGATTTCCACTTCCAAAAATGTAGATCCTCTCTTTTAACTTCATTTTTATGCTTGTACATATGTTAATCTCATGAATCTTTGTTTTGATGCTTTGATTTTGGGGTTATATGCATGATTTTGTTGTTTTAATTGAAATAAAATGTTATTTGCTTTGGTAATAATTTCGCATGCTTCAAATAAATATGTGTTTTATGATTTTTGTTGGTTCTCATGGTTGAATCTTGTGAATAAATGTATCTATGTTTTGGTTATGTCATTCGCTTGCTTGATTTGGTTGACTTGTTGAAATAAATTGATGATTGGCCATGTATGTATTTCGCATATTTTGAGATAATTTGGTTTGGTGTTGATTTTTGGGTGTTTGTTGGCTTAATCTTATAATTATTTGAATATGAACCATGATTGTGAGCTTTTGTGCCAAAAGGAATGGTTACAAGATGTAAATCTTGATTTCCTTCGGCTATTTGGTTCGCATATGTTCAATAATTAGGTTTTAATATTTGATTTGATGCCTTTTGAGGTTCAATCGTACAATTGCGTGGAAATGAACCTTGATTGTGAATTTGGGTCGCTTAAAGGAATGGTTGCAAGATGTGTATCTTGATTTCTTCGGGCTAAAAGGTTCACATACTAGGGTTTATGAATTGATTTTGTTAAATTACTTGTTTAAACTTGCAAATATTCAAACCTATGTTGTTAATTGTGAAATTTGTGATTTGAGAAGATGAATTTGGGTTTTGGTTCATTTATGGTCCACAAATGATCTTGGGTTATGCTAAGTTGGCAAGAGATAGGTTACTTTAACCTTGATGCCTATGCTTGTAAGCATTTAAAAATTCAATTCCCATTTGATGTGCTTGTGAAATGTGAGCAAAAAGGGGTCTATAAACAATTGAATTTGCGCACATGATTGGTCTCCAATGACCTTGATGCATCCTCAAGTTTAATCATGCTTTCTTTGCTCTTTGAGTTTATTGTAAATTGTTGTTTGAAGCTTGTGAAGTTTTGGCAAAGGATAGGCCACTTAGAGCCTTGATGCACCATTGCATTGTCTTAATAAATTGCAAAGGATAGACCGCTTGGAGTCTTGATACACTTTCCATTTCTCAATCGGCAAAAGATAGGTTCATTTAACCTTGATGCACATGCATTTTGCATATTCATGCATTCTTACCTATTCTTGCATCCTTGCCTACTCATGCATTCTTGAATTGAAGCTTGGTACTCCATGCTTGATATACTTGTTTATGTGCTTGTGGTGCATTAAAATGTTGAATTGGTGTTCACAATTTGCTTGTTTTGATTTCCACCAATTGTTACTCGTTAGTAACTCTCCAAAACTTCAAAACCATGTTGCATACAAAAAACAACTTGTTACTCGTTAGTAACGTTCCAACTTCAAAACATTTTTTTGCATTTACATAATCATTGATAAACAACTTCACTTCTTCTCAAAACAATTCCAAACTATTTTTCACAAATCAAACTTTGTTGAGGATAATGCGAAGCCTTTGCATGCACGATTGTCAACAATGGGGTGCTAGTGGTGATCACTTGGAGTCTTTGCTCAATTGATTATCATGAACACTCATTTTTCAAAAGAACTCTCATTTCACAAATTAAAAACTTTGTTGAGGATAATGCGAAGCCTTTGCTTGCACGATCGTCAATAATGGGATGCTAGTGGTGATCACTCGAAACCTTTGTTGTTTGATCACTGTGAACATTCAATTTTCACAATTAAACAACTAAAAAATAAAAACCTTTTCTCGACAACCGAGAACTACGTAAGCTTTGAATTCTCCATCGCACTGGGAGATACGTAGGAGCGGGTCACATTCCCGTCAAGCACGACAAATGAAAACCATTTTCTTTTCAAAAAAACAAACCCTTTTCCAAAACAAGGCAATTTCTAAAAACAAAACAATTTTCGAAAACAAGAACTACGTTGCTTTGATTCCCTCCCCAGGATACGTAGGCACGGTGCCCTCCCGTCAAGCGCAAAAGATTAAATTTTCCTTAAGTTTTTCCATAAAGTAAGGAGAGATAAAGAGAGATAAAAACAAAGCATTTCTTAAATCAACCTTTTAAATCACACGTCAAATCGAGGTTCCCTTTCAGTAGAAAGGATGTGTGGGGCGCTCGTACCTTCCCCATGCATAACCGACCCCCGAACTCAAATCTCGTGGTTCCAAGGACCATTGTCTTTCAAGAAAGGTTTTTTTCAATGTTTTACCTCTAAAAAAATATTGGTGGCGACTCCAATTCATGTTGTGCGAAGAGAAATCCCTCCAAAGGATTTTTCGGGGTGCAACAGTAGGGGAAATGACGACGTCTCCTGGTGCCATCTCTCAACAAAAGCGGACAGCAGATCATGGTCCAATGTGGCATGTCCTGTCGGGATGAGTGGGGCTAAGCCAGAAGCTGTGAACTACTGCCAAAACTGGAGGTTTTGGGAATACGCAAGTAGCCTCTTACCCAGCTTGTTACCATGGTTGGTAACCTTCAATTTACGCTCATATGTCTGAATTTAAAATAAAAAAATATTAGGCTATGTAAAACAATAAATTTAACTAACCAGACTATGTAAATAAATTCAACCTACCGGCGTGGTCAGTACATGAGAACAAACATGACACGTCAGTCCAATGAATAGAGAAGGCTGCTCTTGATGGTGCTGATGTTGCAGCTGTTGATGGTACTGCTCCTGATTGTCGTCCTCCTCCTCATATACTGGTCATCAGACATATACTAGTCATGATATGAGTGGTCCTGCTGTTGCTCACACTGATAGTCTGGGGACTCCTCCATCGGCTGCTGTCTACCCTAAGTGCGCCTACACCGGGTGGACGCATGTCCCGCAACCCTGTGGCGGGTGCGTGTACTGGGAACAGACGATGACGAGGAGGCCTGCTGTTGAGTCGGTCGAGAAGACGACTCCCCTCGGATCCTATGTGACACTGGAAAAAAAAACTAACAAAAATAAAAAATTATAATACAAATCGTATCTACCTAGATCCTATGCGAACTCGGATGTATCTAAATTCGACTCACTATTTTGAAGCTTCTGGGTGGAAATCGTATGTAGGTAAATACGATGCTAAGTTTTTTGAAAATCGTATGTATGTCTCGTGAGGTAAATCCGATTTGCTCTGAAAAATTTCTGCTCAAACGGATGTAAGTGACAAAATGGTAAATGTTTTGTAAATTTGTAAAATTATTAAGGGTACTTTCGTCTTTTCGTAGGGTCCGTGGGGGTATAATTTCAAATGGTGGGGATAAAAAAAACCCAAGATAATAATCAAACACAAAATAGGCCTTTTTTGGTCAGCTGGCCCATACGGCCCAAACAGTAGCACACATACACCATTGACCACAAAAACAAGAGTTGCACTGGTGCGAAAATGCTAACCAAACTAAATAATGAAACGGGCACCAAGTATAACTCAAACCTAGAAACCGCACCTAGGGTTCAAACCCAAAGGTTAATTTCTCCCCACTTGATATTCATATAGACATAGTAAGAAGGTGCCAACATGCAGCCACCAGCACTAGAAGCATAGGGCTCGACGCCTTTCTGACTCCACTTAACGTTGCGTGGTTACAAAAGTCGCCGCCTTTGCGTCTTTTCCATCAAGAGAAATGCTAGTGACACATTCTTTGACAAGCTCTTTTCATCACCCTTCTTTCTATTGGTTAAAATTTATTTTGGTCACATATAAATGTTATATAGGAACCACATGATTTAATAAAACTCATTTAAAATTCAACCAATAAAAGAGTAATGAATGTTAGACAGTGTGTCTCTAACACTCCTTATAGGCTTAAAGTCTTGAGGACAAGATTTCAAGTGATCTGGATGGTGATGTTAGCAAGCTATCTTAGACCCAACTGAAGAATTGGTCATAAAAGCCAACCAGAAGAAATGAGTTTGTCTAAGTTTAGAGGGAAAGTTTAGAAACCCTTTTGTCAAAGGATTTTATTTTTATCTATCTAGACATATATATTGTTGATATTTATATTATGGGCTTATCTTTCTATTTCTAGTTTTATGGGCTTATCTTTAAATTTCTAGTATTTGAGTGTTGTTATTATGAAACGCACCCCCAGTTTTGAAGGACACCCCATATTAAGTAAAATTTCAAAATACCCCTTAACATTTATCTTATTCAACCAATCTATGTAAACATAAGTTAAAGGTGACTAGAAATCTTTCCATTTTTTGTACATAACCAGTTATAATATTTAAATTTGCACTCTTTCGTATTACGATATACAGCTTCAAAAAATATATCGTAAACACCTTATTTATGACATAAAACTTGTCCAAATTGTATATCCTAACTACCTATAAACTGTAAATAAGGTACTTACAATATACAACTAGAAAACCTAGTTGTATGTAGTAAACAACTCATTTGCGTAAACACCTTCTAGTAGTGAAGTTCTAGTAGAAGAACATGAGTAAAAAATATTGTTGTAGCTAGACTAATGTAAAATATAAATAATTAGTAGGGGCCTTTTAACATACCTTTTGATTTGGGTCTCAATGTTGTTTTTTTTATAAGCAAAAATTATATAAAATGGAAATGCAAGCGGTAACCTCAACCGTTATAAATATAAGGGGACTCATTAAAATCTCTCTGAGCCACAACCCCATGGGAAAAAGACCCAAAGAGGAAAACGAGTAACCTTGGAAGAATGAGACAAAAAGACAGTTACATGGTTTATACAAACAAAAGGATTACCCCAACAATCAAAACTCTTAAGAGTGGAATTGTGCCCTTCTATGCTTATAAACCAAGTCCATGTTATAGACTTAAGATTATTTAACAACCACTTGTGGATTAAACACTTGACCTCTGAAAAGAATATGGTTCCGATGTAACCATATACACCAAGTGACACTCATCCATATCAAATACTTCAATTTACACGCCTTCTTCGATTCAATTGCAAACCATGAGCCCGTAAATGCTCAACGCCTACTAGAGTATTTTAAATCGCCAAGCCCGACCAATTCTGAATAGCAAGCCAAACTAACACGGAACACCTGCACAAGAAAAATAGATGAAGAATCGACTCATCCTGCTCAAAACAAAAGCCCTATGAGGGTCATTGATGATTCCCCGTCAACAATCTTCAACCAAAAACTCCCACCTTAGTGGGAATAGAAAGCTGTCGCATATCAACAAGAGCACTCTCGATTTCACTATCTAACCTATCCTGCTGCATCAAATTTAAGAAAAGCACATAACATGATTTGACAGAAAAAGAATGAAGGTTTTCAAGTCTCCACCGCCAACGGTCTTGCTGTGAAACGTCAGGATGGTACAAATGTATAGTGGCCAAGAGCAAATCCTGATCAGCTGCCTCTCCTTCCCAGACAAGTCACGGATCCAATCAAGATTCCAACACCAGATGTTGTCAAGCCAAAACCCATGCTCTAAAATGCTACCTTATTTAAGCTTTGCCACTTCAAAAAATTTAGGAAATAAATCCTTAAAAGTTTAATTGCTGCCCACTTATATTTCCAAAAAGAAATCGATGCTAATTGGTTCTATTGACCAATAATTGAATTGGTTGCACACTACACTAATGTATCCACGTCAGTGTGTAGTGTATCCATGTTAGCATATATGTGAATAGTACACATTTAATGAAGCTATTTAAGAGGATTTTGGGGTTAGCATTTCAGATGAAGCTGTTACTTTGACCTCTTTTTGTGGTTAAAACTTTAACATATAAAAAAGAATAAATATAGAATAATATAATATGTTGTGACTTAAAATGTACCCAAAAGCATTTGAATGAGATGGTAAGAGTCTCTTTCAGCTTAACCAAAGTCTTGATTTTGAATCCAGCCTTAGGTATGCAGCTCGAGGGATTAGTCTCTACAGTTACGCGCGGGAGATACCCAGTTTATACCAAAAAATGTAAAATTAAAAGTACATATATATATATATATCAATAGAGTTTTACTCTTTTCAGCAACAACTTTCATGTACAGTTTACTAGGAGGAATACTAATAAAGTATTTCATTCCATTGCTGGGGTGACCTTATTCATAGCCAGTGTTCTCAAGAATACTATGACATACCAACATGTATTACCGATTTGATTATGAACGAAATGCATTAGTGATTATGCTGGGGTGGCCTTTTTCAATTTGGAGATGAATAAGAAGAGGAGGAAGAGAAAAGAGGAGAGAGGCCAAGGGAGGAGAGAGGTTGCAATGGTGGTGATGGTGGTGCAGATGAGAGAGTTAGAGGGCGGTGGTGGTGGAGGGTGGTGGAGGTGGGGATTGGGGATGAAATGAAGTTTTTTTTGACAAAAGTTCACTTTGGTCATTTATATATGTTTCACTAAAATTTTAGTTTGGTCCTTTATGTTTTTTATTCCAGTCACTAATGCCAACTAAGCAAGTCACATCACCCTTTAACGACCAGTGCGACATCCACTAACATTAGTGAACTAAATTAAAGTTTAAAAAATAACTACTATGACATGGATTTGAAACATAAAAGGATTCAGGAAAAAAGTATAAAAAAAGTAATTAAACTGAAATTTAGTTGAAACATAAAAGACCAAAAGTGTATTTTGGTCAAAAAGATATTATGATTTTTGTCCTTGTATGATAGAAATGATCTTATAAGTAAGATATATGGACTGGTTCAATGATGAACCCTTCTATTTTTAGTAAGTTTTAATAAAATATTATTTTATTCTTCATTTTATTATTTTAATTTTTTTTACTAAAAATAGTAAATGTAGACCATTTTTAAAAGGTCCATAGACACATCCAAGATATATTCATTCTTTTTTGTTAATTTTTGGGTGCATAATTTCTTTTTTCCTATTTTGATATTTATAGTGAGTGGGAGAGAAAGTAAACAGATAAGACCCAAGAGTGAGTGAAGACAAGCTTCGACTCATCCTTTCTATTTTTTATTAAACATACGAGGTGGGTTTATAAAGTAAACTACCTCAAACCTTGATTTAGAATTTGGAGGATTTCCACCTTGACATTTTGACTAGACATATCCGTTGAATCTTTTGGCTAGCTAGCACATTTAACATATCCATGAAATAAAGTCTCAAAAAGAGCAACATTCATTGATTCATATATTATCCACTGTATAATATATCACATTATCATCATGTTTGTATCTCCATGCCTATGGCACAATAGCATGTACTTATAACCTAACAATCAATCAGCAACAACGTTAGTATGTATCATTAAATGATCAGATCTTTGGTACCTTTCTCATCACCTTATAACAAAGTAACAACCACAAACTTGTAAGTATCTATAGATACTATGAATCTCTTCCAAAATTTAGTTTTCAATACCTGTTATTTGTAATTGTTTACACACAAAAATAGTTGACTAAATTCAGTTGAAAATATTTGCTGGTCAGTAGCTGAGTCAATTTTTTTTTGGTGAAAGACATGGCCCAAAGGCCGATTAGTTGAGTCCATATTAGTTGACTTAAGATACTGACTTCGTGCCGGCTGGCTCATCATCAATCGTGACTAAAATCTACTAAATCTAGATTGACTAAATCCCGAACGACTGACTTCTGGTTGACTAAATAAAAAATCAATTGTTTAAGGTCTAATGGACTAATTTTGACTACGCAACTGAGATATAGAGATGCATGATTAGCTGGCGCAGAATCAACCAACGAAGAATCAACTGGTGTGGAATTAGTTGAACGTGTCTGCTAAGTCTAAATGGGCTTGGCGGTTGTTACTTAGTCTTAATGGGAAACATGATGGTTAATTAGTCGTTTTAGTGTTAGAAAAAGTGAAAAACTAAATTAGTGACAAAGAAATTGAAATCCATCATTAATTATGGCGTCACAAAATTTAGTAACGTAATTAGAGACAGATTTCACATTTCTCGCCACTAATTTTCCTTTCTAATGTCACTTTTTTTTAGTAATAGTGGATTTTGGCCTATATCTTAATTGGTTGAGAGGATATTTGATTTTTATAAGTTGACCAAGTCAATGACATGCATGAAAGTCTATTTCCTTAGAAATAGGATTATATATGGAGAACATGGTCGGCTGATGGGCAATTAGTAGTTCAACCCTCTAGACTAGATGCTTTCTGGAGTAGAGTAGGAATCTGCAACTAAGAAACATAATCTCAGCGTAATCGCTTGATCAAAAAGGGGATCACTAAGAAAATGTCTGGTCAGCCAAGCGAACAACTAATCGGCTGATCGAATTAGCAAACAGCTAGTCAGCTAAGCACCAAGGTCGTAGGACAACAAAATCTATAAATAGTTTTTCTAATCTTTTTTATTTTTTCTCTGGTGCTCTTTTTCCTCTCTCTTTCTAAATTCTTCCTCGGCATGATACCTTCTATACTCTCTTTTTCAACCTTCTCTCTGAGCTGTCCAATCTCTACATGGAGACTTTCGTCCTCATAAGATATAATTCTTGGTTTGGCATGCATTTTGAAGAACATCTGTTTTTTTATTTTTTATTTTGTGCATAGTTTTGTGTAGAAATATGCATAGTTTTGTAACTTTTTAACCATTAAGCCACCTGTTATTTGTTGATATAGATCTGCATTCATTAAACATAATCAGTTCCAGATATGTTAATTTTTTTTGCACAGTCTTTCATTAATAGTTTTGATTAAACACTCTTTTTTTTTTTGACAAATTGATTCAATACTCATAAACATGTTAATTTTTTTTAATACAACATTCTATATTTATGTCTCACATGAAAAATAATTATCTGCTCCTTATAAAAATTATACTTATATTTTCTTTTACTAGCTAATTTTTTTGACAAACTTTATTAACTAATTATATTATCATACTTTTATCTACATAGATATAATTTTATTAATAAATGTATACAAGACAATATATTTATCATTTTACAGATATTTTATTTATTATTAAATTTAAATATTTTACCATTTTACTTAATTACAATTATAAATACAAATACTTTCTTAGTATATATTATAATTTTTGAATTTATTTATTATAGACCGGCTCATGCGGTCCGACCAAAGACCCAGTGACCCAGTGCCTTGACCGGTCCGGTTCTGATAACATTGCATTCACTAATAAATGCACCCAACCCGTCCATTATAAATTTAAAAAATTAATGAATTTGATCCAATGTATACATCAATTTAATTAATGGAAGGATTGTGTTTCATCCACTAATTTTGTAAATTCGTTGGATTATTTAAATCAAACAAAAAATTCCATTGAATAAAAAGTTAAAAAACATATTTTACAAAAATAAAATAAAATAATTTTTGCTATTCTAATTTTTTTTGGTGGTGGTGGTGTTTAGTTTAGGTTTTTAAAATCATTTAATGTATAGATTGGATATTTATCCATTAAAATTTATAAATGGACGAGGATTGGTTTTTATTGGATGGATGGTGATATATTGGATTTTTTTTTCTATCCATTTCGAATGGATTCTTAACGGACTAATGAATTACTTTTATCCATCCATTATTATCCAATCTAATATCCATCCTATCAGTCATCCATTTGACGCCCCTAGTTATAGCTAATAATTGACTAAAATTTAGTTTTTACACCCAAATGCACATTTTGGATGTGCGTTTGGAGTCAGTTTTAGTCATAGTTGACTCCAAATATGCACCGACTCCAAATGACATATTTGGAGTTAGTTATTTAACTGACTCTAAATACACTTACTTTTAATGTTGACAACTCACGAATTGAACTAAAAATGGACTCCGAAGGCCAAAATAACCGACTTTAAATATCTTTTTTTACTGCTGCCGCCTTGATTCGTACTCCTTTGGCGCATATCCTTGATACCTTTCGGGCTCCAATTTGTTTGTACATGTTGGCAATGATTTCTAGTGTAGCCAGTACGATTTGAGTGGGATTTCAAGTACCCTCGTTCCAAGGGTTTAATGATCTTCTAGGTACTACTATTCGCCAGGTAGTCGATCAGATTATGAACTAGGCTGAGTTTAGAGCTCCGGTTAGGGGTTCCCTCTTGCACCCCCTTTAATATAATTTCTGCTTATAAAAAAACTCTTACTTTATGATTGATCAAAATTCATGTGAATCCCACCACTTTGGAAATTGGACTCATTAATTTAATGAGACCACATGAATTTTAATCAATCATAAAGTGACTGTTAGGGAGAGAGAGAGAGTGTGTTGCTAGCATTTATCAAAATAATTATACAATTAATATAGATATGTAAATAGCTCAAAAAATTTTCATTGCTTAGTTCAAATATTTTCTATATATTTTTTATAAAATAGAAAAAAAAATTAGCATTAGTTTATAATTTCTTTGCAAATAAATTTCAAACATCCCATTATTTTACATTTTAGCATGATATCATAAATTAGGCTAAATTACCCTTTTATCCTACAACAGAAGTACAAATAATTTTGAGCAAGTTTAATTAGTTTCCCTATTTTAAAAATTAAGTAAAAATTGTCCTTTTTAATCTAAACCCATTGAAGTCTCATATTTTATTAATTTTTTTGGAGGTCGATGATCGGTTTTTGATATCAAACAATTTTAAAAATACAACATTGATAAAATTTGAAGAATTTAATTTGTAGGATGTGATATTAGGGTTTCAATATTTGGATATTGTTTTTTTGGTGTAAAGTTTGACATTGTAATTGCTAAGGGGAAAACTTAAGTGAAATATTTTAAATATTGTAAAACTTAAGTGAACTATTGTAATTTAATCAATTGAAGTCGTAGAACTTTTTTAGTAAATTATGAAAATTTGAGAGTTTAAATGAATGAAAAGGGATAAAGGAACTTAATTGTAACAATTGAAACATTGTTGGACTAAAGTTTTCCGACAAAAAATTATAGAGTGGGTCAAAATCCCACATAACCAAAAAATATTTATACCTAGAAATTGTTTAATAAATCCCTAATTGATTTTAAGTTTTGTCATCAATTTTTTTTATGTTTATGTGATATGCCTTATTCTCGAGACCATAAAAGTAATCTCTAACTTTAGCAAACGAGTGTTAACCTATTTTTGTACAGGAGATTTTATCTATTTTGTGAACTGCATGTACTTTTTATTTTTGGGTGTACATTTTGCGAACTATACTTAATTAGCCGAAAGTAAGCAATGTTTTAGACTCTTATTAGCAAAAGATGCATGCATAACATTGAACAATTTCCTAACTTAATTAGGTAGCCTAACTTTTTTGGGTGTATCATAACAGAAAGTCAGAAACCTTGTACATTTCCCAAATCCTAGTTTTGGACTCCAAATCTTCCTTCAAAGATATTTAAAAAAATACCAGATTAGTATTTTATCAAAATACTTTAGAGTGTCTTAGAAAAATTATAATTTGTTTCTATATTTAATAACATTTATGTTTTTTTTTTGTATAAATGATTATTAACATTTTATCTTTTGTTTGGTATAAACCAAATATCTTCTGAACGCAACTGCAGAGACTAATCCGTCGAGTCGGGTAGGACCACCATGGGAGACAAAGCTCTCCCTCAAGAGATTTAACACTACTGCATGCCCAAAGTTGGATTCGAACTCAGGACATTGGTTAAGCTGGAAGAGACCAATGTCCTGAGTTCATTTTATCTTTGGTGATAGCATCCTGAGTTCGAATTTCTCTAATTTTTATTACTTTGAACTGAACGTGATTATTACTTTGAACTGAATGTCCTGAGTTCATTTTATCTTTTGTGATAGCAATTACTCTAATTTTTATTACTTTGAACTGAGCGTCATTTCTTTCATTGAATGAGATGGAGAGAGTTGAGACATCGGTCGCGTGTCAACCCACATTAACCCTCTATAATATTGAACTGTGCCTTACTTGAGTTCGAGTGATCCGACCTTGAATAGTTTATAGGGTCTCCTGCGAAAGTCGGGGCTCGGAGTCCAAGTCGGTGGTGGTACCTGCAATGATACTCCAACACTTAAGTCAGAGAGAGGAAGTCAGTAATGAGGTAGGGAGAGTGAGTGTGTACCTGGCCCAGCTAATGAGTTGGTATTTATAGGCGCCAAGTATTCTTGGGGCGCATCCAGCGCATGGACGCGTTGGTGTGCTGTGGTCCGTTGGATCCGAGCTCGCACTCACATCCGTTAATAGCTACCGTGCACGGATTACAAATGTCGACAGGTGGAGCGCGCAACTTGCTGACGAAGAGGGTTCCGCCTCGTGTGATTGGGCCGCTCCATGGCCCAAAGTCAAACTTGGGCTTCGTGGCCCAGTCCAAAAAAAATACATAGCCAACATAAGATTACTAGTTAAAATTATTTACCTTTTTTAGTTAAACTCTATTGATTATTTACTTTTAAAACAAAATAATAAACATTTTTTTGTCATCTACCAAGATCATAGAATACTACGTGTTCTGTCCCCAACCGTGGGCTCTGTCTGAACAGAGGAAGCAAATTCTCACTGAATCAAACTAAGATGAGGTTCAATAATATAATTTTGTTTTTCTTTTAGCCAATCATAATTATAAGCGTGTCTTGATTAGGTTTCTATCATTGTCAGCATTATCTAATCTAATCTAGTAAGTAAGATCTTAAACATAGGTGTTGACTTCAGTTATCTATGATTCAATCTTCACCGTCCAATCAACATGGATGCCCAGTCCAACTGAAGTTTCTAATAATAGCCAATACTCGAACGCGTATTTTTGCTAAATCAATAATTACATTCCTTGAATGGAAAGGGTTTAGATAGTTTAGATATGATATTATTGGACTTACTAACATAATTGCCCCCTTTTTCTTCAACTAATCTTTTTTGTATCATGGACCACAAATGAGAAAACATTATGTTAACAATTACTACATACTTTGGCTATATGTCAAGTGACCATCGTGTGGCCGCTATCCATTGTTGGCGGTGGAGGCTTGAAAACCTTCACTCTTTTTATGTTAAATCCTGCTATGTGCTTTTGTCGAATTTGATGCAGCAGGATATGTTAGATAGCGATATCTAGAGAGTCCTTGTTGATATGTGACAGCTTTCTATTCCCACTAAAGTGGGAGTTTTTGGGTAGAGATTGTTTTTGGGGAAGCTCCCAACTAGGGATAATCTTATTTTTGAGGGCATTATCAATGACCCTTATGGGACATGCTGCCCTTTTTGTTTTGAGCAGGATGAGTCGATTTCCCATCTTTTTTTCTTGTGCAGGTGTTCCAGGTTAGTTTATCTTGATATTCAGAATTGGTTGGGTTTAGTAATTTCAGATCCTCTTGTAGGTGTTGAGCATTTCCGGGCTCATGGTTTGCATTTGGACTCGAAGAAGGCGTGTAGATTGAAGTACTTGATATGGATGGTTGTTACTTGGTGTATATGGTTACATCGGAATCATATTCTATTCAGAGGTCGAGTTTGTAATCCGCATTAGGTTGTTAACCATGTTAAATCTATAACATGGACTTGGTTCATTAGTATAGATGGTCGTAAGGCTAATCTTTTGATTTCGTATTGGTGGGGTAACCCTATTATCTGTATGAACTCGGTTTGATTGTCTTTTAACCTCATTCTTCCTGGGGTACTCTTTCCATGGGGTTTTGGCGCAGAGAGGTTTTAATGAGGCCCTTTGTATTTGTACAGTTGGGGTGCCGTTTGCACCCCCTTTAATATAATTCTTTGCTTATAAAAAAAATCCATGTCTTATAGGATTTGGATTCCGAACTGTATTGGAAGCCAATTTCAGCTAATGAAACTGGGTGAGATGCTACCAAGATGAGATGATGAGGTCGCTCCAAGGTTAGTATCGAGATGCACTCTTTCGCGTTGATCTGGTGAGGTGGTGGTACCTGCACACACGCCGATACTTAAGGCAGCTCAGAGAAAATGTGGCAGACAGTAAGAAATGCGTACCTGACATATTGATGGATGACATATTTATAGTGACCTGTGGCAGAATTTTGTCAGTGAGGTGTGTAGTATCTTGGTCGTGCGATGGAGTGAACAGATCTTGACCATTCCTTGCCTTTGGATCATGGGCCCGAATTGCTTCGGCCTGGATTAACTCCATAAGGTGAGGCCCACTCCAGAATAGATTCTCTCCCATCAAATGTTTATCTAGTTAAATCCTAACCATATGTTGTAAAATAGATAGACTTTAAAATATTAAAATATAAAAAGAAAGCAAAAGCAATTTATAAGGATGAAGATCTTTCAATGCACTTTAGACTCAATAATTGAATGGTCGCTATAAATATCATAGGATAGAAAAAGGAACTTTTTGATTGTAATTCTGGAGCTAGCCCATTTAGGTCTCCCAGCTTCCTGGGGATTTAAGCAAGGAGATCCTCTTGCTCCATTACTCTTTCTAGTGGTTGCAGAAGGGTTACTAGGGATGATTCGTAAAGCAGAGGAGAGCAAATGTTTCAGTGGGTTTCAAGTGAATGAAAATTTATCTATATCGCTCCTCCAGTTTGCTGATGACAAGACAATTTTGTGCTGGGAAGGAATCTAAATTATGGAGTATAAAGGCGATATTAAGAAGCTTTTAGCTGGCTTTGGGACTTAAAATAAACTTCTCAAAGAGAAACATTTTGGGAATTAATATTGAGGAGAGATTGTTACAAGGGGCCTCTATTTTCCTTGCATGCTATATTGGGAAGATTCTTTTTAAATTTCTAGGCATCCCAGTGAGAGCCAACCCTAGAAGAAACAATACCTAGAAGCTGTTGTTGAAAGCAATAAGGCAGAATCATTCAGTTTGGAGATGCAGGAAGCTATCGATCAAAGGCATATTAATTAATTTGTTATTATCAAGTCTCCCCCTTTACTTCTTTTCTTTCTACAAGGCTTCGAAGAAGGTGATTAATGAAATAATAAGACTTCAAAGACAATTTTTATTGGGGGAATTGAAGATCAATGGAAAATAGCCTGGGTGAAATGGGCCATTGTGTGCCTCCCAAAAGGAAAAGTAGGTTTGGGGATCAAAAACCTAAAAGCTTTCAATATTGCTCTCTTTAGTGAATGGAGATGGAGAGGTTTGACAGGAGGTGAATCTTTGTTATTTAAGCTATTGTGTTATAGATACAGAAATTTGACTGTTTGGAGTGAAAACTCTATGTCGTTGCATAGACCCAAGAAAACGTCACTATGGTGGCGCGATATTTCGCTATTGGGAGCCGAGTTTACTGGAAATCCCATCTGGTTTAAACATTTATCCTTTTTGCAGGTCGGAAGAGGAGACAAAGCAAACTTTTGGAGAGTTAGCTGGTGCGTACCTCCTCCATTTAACTCACTGTTTTCTGGCTTCCCCGAGGCTTGCCCAAGCAATCTTATAATTGCTCAACAATCAGAGAATGGCGCGAAGGATTTTGTGATTGGAACCGGAGTTGGGCCCTTGATGCATCGAACAGTGCTGCTATCCAAATCAAAGATTTGAAGGCAATTCTAAAGGAAATTCGTTTGGCCAGTGACAGAGTTGATAGATGGCGATGGGGAGATGATATTAACAAATCCTTTTCACTGAAGTCTTGTTACTCTTGGTTGGTTAACTATGTCGCAGGTTCCTCCCTTCACATGAACGAAGAATTAGAAGTAGCGTGTATCAAAATTTGGCGCTGTGATGTCCCGTCGAAGGCTTTAGTTTAGCGTGGAGAGCGCTCCTCAATAGACTATCCACTAAGGACACCTTAATCAGTGGAGGAGTGGCTATTTTCAATCGTGAAACCTGTTGTGTCCCCTGCTTCTGTGAAGAAGAAAGTGTCTCGCACTTGTTCAACTGTTGCTCTATCTCCTTTGCAGTCTGGTTCAACATTCAAACTTGGTTGGAAGCTCCTACATTCAGCGCTCAAGACCATGTCTCTCATTTCAATAGTTTTGGGCAGGCCATTAGAGGAAAGAAATTGAAAAGGATGAAGCACCTAGTGTGGATGGCGACCATTTGGGGGATTTGGCAAGCTAGAAATAAAACAATATTTGAAGGAAAAGTAGCTATAGTAAATTTGTTTGAAAGCCATGTAAAATATATCTCTTGGGGGTGGTTTATTTCTAGGAATGGTAGGACCCAAAAACAAAACAAAAATATAAGAACTAAAAGAAAATATCTCAATTTTTGAAGGAATGAAAAACATGTTTAAGCCAAAAATATTAATTTTTTGCTTAAATTTCATTCCAATTTAGATGAAACAAATTTTACCTGTATTTTACTATAGATTATTAAAGTGAAGATTGTGTGACCCTCGACCACTTGTGCTCAACAGAATTGAAGGAATTATATTTTATTTAAACTGCGATGTCCTTTTCCCATTCTAAATTATAAATCAACTATATGAACATTAATTTATGAAATTTAATAAATTTTTTTCCAATCGAAATTTAATAATTTAGAAATATTTATTGGCTGGAGATTGTTGTTGGGGAAGCTTTCAACGCGTGATGCACTCATTTCCAAAGAAATTATTAAGGATTCTCATGAGTCATGTTGTCCTTTATGTTTTGAACAAGAGGAATCTATTAATCATATTTTGTTTTTTCAATGCAAGTGCTCTCTGATAGTTTGACTTGACATCTAGAATTAGTTGGGCTTTTCAGGTATAGATCCGCTGGTTGGTGTTGCTTACTTCTGGGCTAACGGTTTGTGGCTGGACCACAATAAGTCGTGCAAAATAAATTATTTATTTTGGATGGCTGTCTCGTAAAGACTATTCTTACTTATAAAAAAATTGAGGCAAGTTGAGTCGCGGTATGCAAAAGCAAATAATTAAAATCCCAAGACTCAAATAAAGCTTACCGCAGTACTTACGGGTGAATCTTTGTATGGGCAGGGCAGGGCCATGGCGCGCCCAAAAAGTTCATGTGAAATTACTATAATACCCCTATTTTTTTAAAAAACAATTACTAAATATATATTGTTATGTTTGCGCCTATGTCACAACTAGATGCCGCGGTGTAGTGGTTTAGGCTCTTTGCGTTCACCCAGCTGCCATAAATATTCAAAAGTTTTGGTAAAAAAATAAATAAATATTCAAAAGTTGAACTACTAACTCTTACAAATTAAGAATGATAAGACGAAGTGGAACTACTATCTAACAAACCACATTAATATATTTTTTTTGATTACTTCCATATTAAAATTTTAATGATGCCAATGAAGAATTTTTTTGTCTGTATGGGAAACTCTTTATATATATTAAGTATAAATATTTAATTTATACCAAAAGTTGATAATTTGTTTAAAAATAGTTACAGCTTTCAAAAATTATATTTATTTGCTATTTTTTAAGTATCAATTTGAATTTTAATTCTTATTATTTGATATTGTTCCTCAAACGTTACTTCGTTAACTTTTTCCGTTTTAAATTGAAACGATTTCTCTTTTGGTACTACAGCAGTAGAGAGAATTTGTATGTCTATTTGACTAATGTAGCAGGTCGATTGTTGATTGTGAAATTTGTACGTTGGAAAACGAAATTATCATATTTTTTCTTTCTACTATCCCTTATAAGATTAAAAATATGAATCTCGATATGAGAAGCGTAAGAAAAAATTTGAAGAGTTAACTTAATCTCAAATAGGGCCAAAAATTTAAGATTTGAACAAGACCTCTAAATTGTTTGGGATGACCCTACATTCACTTGATTGATTATGTGTTCAACTTCCTACTCTGTCATGGTTTGATATTGAATCCTAGAGCATGCAACTAGATTTACTTACCAATAAGCTATAATCTTACATTTTTCATTGATAAGAAAGTTAATATATATACATGTTCGCCATATAATAATTATTATATTTATTCATATTTTTAGTATTTTATAATAACATTTTTTTTCACATCTCTTATATTAGAATTAGAAATTATAAATCAATGGTTGATAATTTTCAAAAAAAAATATTTTCATTTGGTCAATTTTTTTCTAGCATTTTAAAATTAAAATTAACTTAATTTAAAATTATATTCTTACAAACAGTTTCAATTGAGTCTCTATATGAAATTAAATTTTTTTCGTCATTTAATTTTGTGTATAAATAAAAAATGATTATTCATTTATATTTATCTATATATTTTAATTGTATTTTTCTTAACTGCTCTCACGCACACGTAATCTCAGCCTCTCTCAAGCTTCCCGTTTCTCATTATCGTTAGTCTCTGCCTCGTCGTTCTTGCACGTAACCTGAGCTTTTTAGTCAAGATCTGCCACCAAAAGTATTGACAAAGGTTCTCACATCGTCAATTAAATTCAAATTCATGTGATATTTTTTTATTGATAAAATTGGCTTATATGATATTTAATGCATAACTGTAAATGAAATAAAAATGATATTTAGTAGACAAAATCTTAATGCCTAAGATATGTAAATTCCATTGCGGTCGGTGTTATTTGTAGTGTTTCTTTTTACTTTTTGACAAAATGTTTGTAGTGTTTCTTATGATCTCTTACATTTTGTCTTTTTGCCACCTTCTTCTTAAAAGTAACTCTAGCTTCCTAGATACTATTCTTTACTAACAGCTTCTTTTGTTTTTTAGTTTCACATAATTTATCTACTTTTGAGTGGATTACATCTTTGTGATAAGGTGCATTTGGTCATATGTATTACTCAACATTTTTTTATTATTTCTTTTCAAAAAGGTGGTGTACTTTTGGGATAAATATCACCATGCCGCTCAATATTAATAATAGTGCCTAACATTTTTCGGTTGGAGGAAATTTAGGACCTGATTTCTCTCCTTGCTGCTACACGGTGCAGCATCTAGTAGAGCTGTTAAATTTAGAGAATTTTTTTTCTCTTTAGATCTAACGACTTTGTTGATTGATGCACCGTGTAGCAATAATAGAGATTCAAACTTTTAAAATTTATATGAGTGAATCTATGATATAAGTACACTCAGGACAGATCTAGGAATTGATTGTACTAAGAGTGAAAAAAGTATTAACTACAAAACAAATAATAAAAATATTAAATAATAATTTAATCCTGTTATAAAACAAAAAAAATGCTTTTTTTTATCTAAGTCGTTTCTTCATATAAATTATTTATCAATAATAAAATTAGTATCAAACTTTATATCAAGAGGTGAGGGAGAGTAGAGAGAAATGTATGAGAAATATAGTAGATTAAATAGGTGGTTTGGTATGAGAAAAATAGGAGAGAAAGAGAGAGAAGTTCTTCTCTCTCTCTCTCTTGTTTGGTTGAAAAGAAATGGAGAAGAGATATTGTATTATTAATCGAAAGACAACAATACTTTTACTTCAAAATAAAACATCAAAACAATAAGAGTAAAATAGTAATTTTATTAATAATGAGATTTTCTCCTTCCTTTCTCTTCTCTTTCCCTCTTTCCTACTTCTCTTCTCCATCAAACAAGAGAAATCTACTCTCTTTTCTGTCTCTCTCTATATAATTACCTCTCTCTTTCTTATTTATGCTTAACCAAACAAGCCATTAAAGCTTGAGCTTCGCTCCTTATGAAGGGTTTGCTCAAGGTTAACTCATTTATTTAAATGAGCATTAGTGCATAACTAAAAAGTTAGTTTGACTTATTAAAAACGAGTAAACCTAGAGGCTTGAGCTTACCTTGTTTAAGTCATTTAAAACTTGATTATTTTCAAATTTCTAAAAATTAATTTTTAAGTTTACTAATTAATATTTAAAAAACATCATTTAAAAAATTGGTATGTCCAACTAAAAATTAGTATTTAAGAAAAATTAGTATTGTGTCAAAAAAATTAGTATTTAAGAAACATTATGTGGTATGTGAATGTCCAACTAAAAATTTCTATACAATTACAAATTTATAATTCAGTAAATAACTTAAAAAAATAAAATTCAAACCATGATATTCATGAGTCACTAATATAAAACTTGTAAGGATTGGTCTTCAATCAATTAAGTAATTGAGCTTAATTTGAGCAAGCTTAATTATACAAACAAGTTTCATTCAGTATTTAAGAAATAAAGTTGAATAGTTCACAAATATCTCATTTCAACTTTTTTTTAGTTTAGAGGTCTTCAACCCTACTCCGATGTTTCATTATGTAAAGAGTTTGATTAATTCGAAGTTCAGCAAATCAAATTTAATACTAACCGAACCGTTAGTGCGTTAATCACTCGAACTCAAAAGGTTATTTATCAATTTATTATAGCCAAATCGTATTATAATGAAATTCTTACTATTTATTGGGGAAAAAAAACCAGTTCATTTACACCCATATATTCTGGCTGCCTAATTTTTCAAGTAATCTTTTATCTTTATGATGGTACAAAAGAAAATACAGAAACAGCAAACTAATAAGTAACGTAAATATAGATTTCAATGACAAAAAATGAGGCTAAATCCAATGTAATAATATCACTAAGGTTAAAAGCATATGAATGAATTAAATTTTTGTTTCATGGTGATACAGCAGTTACTAGTACATCTATGACATAATGAAGATTGTACTGTGACGTATAACAGTTACGTGGGAGATTCATTTGGTGAGTTGTTCCTGGTCAAGTTTTGAAGAAAAAATATATTAAAATAATCTAACAAAAAAGTGCAAAACGACAAATTGTTGTGCAATCCACGGTTCTATGAAATGAATCCAAAAGAAAATCAGTATTTAAGGTCTTATGTTTCTCACACAATACTGTCTTTTCTTAACAACCTCAAACACCTCAAAACAACCTTAGTTTCTTTCTCCTCTTCACTTCATTCCTTCTTATCTTCTCATCAGTTACAAACATTCTTTCATAGTAAAATTTATAACCCCAAAACCTCAAAAATCTTTCTTTTTTTGACATCCTTATCCTTTGACAGGTTGGCAAATAATCATAGTACCTAACAAACATTCACATTTGTTTTACTTTGGTTCATAAAATTCATGTGGGTGTGTGAGATTTTTGTGTGTGTTGATTGATGTTTGGAAAAAGATAGTTTTTTGGAAAGAATAAATTGATGGGGTGGTTCTATTTTTTGTGTGTTAACTTTGTTTTGTTCAATGAAACAGTGTGATCATGATGAATGAATCAATGGAGAACAATATACAAGATGTAGAAGGTGATCAGAAATTTGAATTGCCACCAGGATTTAGGTTTCATCCAACAGATGAAGAACTCATAACTCATTATCTATCTCAAAAGGTTCTTGATAGCTGTTTCTCTTCTAGAGCTATTGGTGAAGCTGATTTGAACAAGTGTGAACCTTGGGATTTGCCTTGTGAGTCTCTCTCTCTCTCTCATTCCCTCCCTCCCTATGCACTTTTGATCTTTTTTTTTACGAATTTTAAATCACGGTTGCAGTGGTAACAATCGCGATTCCATCGTGATCGTAACATATAATCATTATCAAATACAGTTGATGCAACCTCAATCCCAGATATGATATATAAAAAACCTTGATGTTACGATCGTGATCACATAGACAAGCGATTTTTTTTGAACCTTTTTTGGAATGATTTTTTTTAAACCTTGATTCTTATTTATGGTATATTTTTGTTTTTGGTATAGGGAGGGCGAAAATGGGAGAAAAGGAGTGGTATTTTTTCTGTGTGAGGGATAGAAAATATCCAACTGGTCTAAGAACAAATAGGGCTACTAGGGCTGGCTATTGGAAGGCAACAGGCAAAGACAAAGAGATATATAGAGGAAAAATTCTAATTGGAATGAAGAAAACTCTTGTTTTCTACAAAGGAAGAGCTCCAAAAGGCGAAAAAACAAACTGGGTCATGCATGAATATAGATTGGAGGACAAACATTCTAGCTACAATCTTTCCAAAAAAACAATGGTAATGTTTGTTTTCACTTTTTACTTATGTATTTTACCATGGTAAATTTTTTTAAGCAAAAGAATAGGATATAGAGTCTCGTTTAAACTATCTGATGCAAAATCCTTCTTAGAAAAGAAAAAGAGAACTCCTCCTAAAGTTTTGATAAAAAAATGGTAATTTAGAAAGACGATGTTTGGATATTTTTGTAATATGGTTTTTTTGTTTTTTCTTTCTTTCAGAATGAGTGGTCTTTATGCAGAGTTTTTGAGAAGGGTTATTGTGGAAAGAAAATTCATATTCCATTGAACTCCTATGGAAAGGAATTACCTCCATTGATGGATGATTCTCCATACAATAGTGAAACAAAAACAACTATTGGTGAAACATCACATGTCACATGTTTCTCTGAGCCAAATAATCTAATTGAGGAACAAAAGACACAACAACAAGAAGATGACATAATAGTTGATAGCTTTGAAACACAAAAAATCATTGGAACATCTTCATATTATTCTTCACAAAATTACTCTGATTTTTCCCCTGCTTCATGGAAATTTTCACCACAAGTTGGGAATTCATTCTCCTCAGATTGTTTTATGGTTCAAGAACAATCCATGTTGAAGATGTTGATTGAAAACAACGAATCAAGTACAAAGTATAAAAATCAGAAAGCTATGGAAAATGACTTTGATGTTGACAATTCATCTGTTATTTACAACAATGAAATGTTTCAAAGATCATTTGGGAATAATCAGTTTTCTTCAGCTTCATTAGGACATGTGGATAATGATTGCTTATGGAATTTTTGAAGATTAAGGTTGGACTATATTATGTAGTATAAGATGAAAAAAAATTGGAAAAAAAATTAGGTTTTAAGATTATTATACATGTAAATGATTTGCATTCAAGTTAGTGTTGTGTTAGAAAATGTATGATATGGATGTATTTATTATTTAGGACTAAGTTGTCTTTTTTTTTGTTACAGTTTTCCAAAGTTGTATTGCTTGAAGGTTTTATAAAATTATAGTACTGTACAGTTTTCTCCACCTCCATTTTTCAAGGATAATTGTTTTCTTATTTGTGATGTTAGGACCAAAATTATGTTACATTTTTAGTTCAATTAATTAGGGTTTGGATTTAATTAATTAGTTAGAGATGAAGTGATAATATGCAAAAGTATGCTTGTCAATCACCTAATTTGATTAACTAGAATAAATGAAAGCCATTGGAAACACTGAACTTGTATAAAAAGGCAAAACCCAAAGGTTAGCCTCCGCCATGTACGGTGGTGTTGTGGGTTGCTCCGATGTTGTTGGCCGTTCCTTGTCTTCTATGTCATGTTGACACTCAAAGTAGCGGAGGTGATGCATGAATTTAGAGTATGTCACTTTTTCAATTAGCTGATCAGTTCAGTTTAGTTCAGGTGTCTATTTTTTCTATAACCGAATCAAATCAAGCTGGACCGTACATATTATTATAGATTATTAAAAAATAAAAAACATACTTAGCCTAGTCACATGCGTGTGACACCTCGATGCTGAAACACACTTACGACTTATCTAGTCACATACGATCACACAAACAATCACACACACTTGAAAATAAAAAGTACAAACTAAAACTGTGGTTCAGTTTTGCTTTGACTACATATAATATTATATGTTGTTGTTTTTGCACCTTCTACTGTTTCTGCATATTAAGTTACTGTTTCTGCATATTAAGTTTTTCAGGCAACTTCTGCTTTTAATGTCTACATATTATGTATGGTAGTTTATATGAGAATAAAATAATAATAAATAATGATAATAATATTTGGTTGTAGAATTAAATCAATTAATTTTAACTCTAGATTAAATTATATTTTTCGATTCGTAAAAAGTCAAACCAATCGAGACTGCATTGCTTTAGGTCGGATTGATTCAAATTTTTTAAGGAGGTCAACTGAACCAAATCAAACCGAATCAAACCCCATGTATTTTTATCTTGCTGTGCAGATAATTTTTGATTCAAAAGCGAAATAAACTGCACCGCGAGCACCTTCACTATATGTTTAATGGTCCGTGGACCCAACTCTTTTTTTCTATATTCAACTTTGTTCCTTTTCTCAAAAAAAAAAACTTGGTACCTTATTTTAACGGCTAAAATGCTCCCCGGGTCCCTTAACTTTATTTAAAATCACGATTCAGTCCTTTATGTTTTTTTTGTCCCAAATAAGTCATTTGTCTTTCAAACTTTTGGCACATAAATCCTTTTCCGTCAACCTCCATCCAACTCTGTTAACAGTGCTGATGTGGCGTGCTGACTCATTATTTGAGTCATATTTTTTATTCTATTTATGCTTATGGGGCGTGCTGCTCATTATTTAATTTAAATTAATATTTTTTTAGGCTTAAATATGTTACAGGCCCCTGCAAATATAGGGTGTTTTGAAATAAGCCCCTGCAAAAAAAATTTTTAGTAAAAAACCCTTGCAAATTAGACTATTTTGGTAAATGCCCTTCTGTTACATCTCCGTTCATTAATGGTCTATGTGGCAAACGGAGGTGTGACGTGTTATTTTTTTTATTTTAGGGTTATTTAAAAATGTGCCACATAAGAAAGAAATCATGAAATCCCTAAATTCCCAATTTCTATCTTCTTCTTCACCTCCATCTCCTACATCCATGGAATGTCATAGCGCAGCTTCTGGTTCTTCATCAATGGCGGTTTATCGCCTACCAATCTGTCGCTGTGGGAGTACTATGAGGTTCTACATATCTGGGTTTGGCCCAAACCCCAATCGCCCTTATTGGAAGTGCGCAAACTGGGTATGATTTTTTTGTTTTTTGATAGTCCTTTCTATTCCTCTTTCTGGCTATACTGAAAACCATATTTGTTTATGTTTTTTCCATAGACGAAGGAACACAGCTGCAAGGTGTTTGTGTGGGATGATTTGCTAACTGAGAACAACTTTGAATATAGAGTTGTTTCATCAATGGAAACTGGTGGTGGTGTCTCTTCACAAACCCAGAATTGCAAAGCTTGTGAGAATGCTGACAAACTCATGGCTGCAGTGACCACACAGAATGAGAAGCTTAAAGGAAAATTGAGGAGGGAGAGGACTAGGGTTGATGGGCTTACAGCTAGGGTGCATTGTCTTCAAATTGCACTGTTTATGATGTTGTGTATCTGTTTTGTTTATGTTGTAATTAGTCATTTGAAGTAATGGGTAGAATTTTTAGGTTAAGGTTAGATAATGAATGGGTTTGGGTATGTTGTTATGTTGCTTTTGTTGCTTCTCGGATGATTAGTGTTTGTAACAAGTTATTAATGAATGAAAAAGTTCTGTTTCTTCAATTTGCACTGGTACTGATATTCATAGTTGAGTTTCATGAGTTGTTTTATTGATACGGAAATAAGTATATTGCAGGGGCTTATTTAAAAAAAAATACATTTTGCAGGGGCTTTTTTAAAAAATGATTGATATTGCAGGGGCTTTTTTTAAAAAAAATGAGATATATTGCGGGGACTGTTTTAATGAAAATTACCATATATGCAGAGAACATATCAAATTGCAGAGAACATAGATAGATAATTGCATAAGTTGATGCATAAGAGTTTTAAGGCAACTGTCAATAGCAGCCATATATTACAATCAAAATACAAACATATTATCCTAAACCAACTGTCATTAGCAGTGGTAATTGTCAAGCAAAATAGAACATTACAACTTAATGAAGATTACAACCTATTCTTTAGCAGGGGCTTTTTTCCTAAGGTTGTACTTGGCTCCCAGATACTTGGCTCCCTTCTCTTGGACCATTGGAGTTGTTGTGTTTGATTCTTGGGTCAACTCACCTCCACTGTCATTTGCTTCATTTGTGGCTTCATTAACATCAAATTTTCTTCTTATACCCAGCTTGGGTCTCAGAACCTGCTGCTCTTTGCTGGTCCTTTTATTTGTGTTTGCAAGTCTTCGAATTTCTTGAACAATAGCAGGACTTACAGTGACTGAAGCATCACCAGCAAGAGGAACAGCAGCTGAAACATTAGCAGAAACAGGGGTTTGATTCACAGAAGCATTAGCAGCAACAGGGGGTTGATTCACATAAGCATCACCAGCAGCAGCTGAAGCATTAACAGTTTCTGTAGTTGATTCATTTACAACACCACCATCATCTGTTGTTGTTTTCTTGGGCTTCCTCTACAATGATCAACAACAACAACAAAACACAATTAAATATGGTCAATTAAATAAGGTCAATTCTACAAAACAAATTTAAATATACTCATTTTACCTTTCTTTTTTGAGCTTCTTGACTAACTTCTGAGCTCTTGCAGCCCCTTGAATTGTGCCCCAATTTGTTACATTTTGTACACCTATACTGTGTATTCCGCCTCTTAAGTTTTGTTGGATTAGGTTCCTCATCATTCTCCCTTCTCCTAAGCTTTTTTGGCCTCCCAGGACCCTTCTTATAAATTGGAGGCAGCACTTCCTCATTTGTAGTTGGAGGCCACATGTTTTGGCCATTAATGGGGCTTATACCATGGGAATAGCACTCCAAATACTTCTCCTTGCTGTAGCAGATATCAACATAGTCCATAGGCTCATACCCTTTGTAAGACATTCCAGCTATTGCATGTCTACATGGGATACCTATTAACTGCCAGTAATTATAGGAACATGTTTTCCTTCCTATATCCACTATAAAGCTATTGACAAATGAAGTATGCTCTACTTGAAATTTTTCCTCAGCTGACCAAAGGGGTAACCAATTGCCACTGTACTCAATCTCTCTATCTAATCTTTTCATGGGCTTAGGCATAATCCTATGTTTCCATGCATTACCTTTACTCCTTAAGTCAGCAATCCGACCCATCAAGTATGTTCTAATGGACTCACACATAGATATAATTGGCTTTTCTCTAGCAGTCAGAATTGTGCTATTAAAAGCCTCAGCTAAATTGTTCATAAGAACATCACATTTAGGATAAAAAGTAAAGGCATGCTTACACCATAAGTTTGTAGAAACGGCCACAAGCCACTCCCATGCCTTAGCATCCAGTTTCTTGATCTCTTTCATGTATTCTTCCCATGCTTGAAAATATGTAGCCTTAGCAGCACCCATCATCAGATCTCTCATTGCAGTACCTCCACCATGCTTCTTCTTGAAATTGGCATATAAATGCCTCAAGCACAACCTGTGTTCAACAGACTCAAACATTTCTTCAAAAACAGCAACCAATCCCTAACCACAACAAAATAAAACAAACCAAACTCATAAATCAGTATATATCAGAATATATCAGAATAAATCAGAATATATAACAAGAAAGTATAGGATAAGTCAGAATATACCTTTTGTTGGTCAGATATAAAAACCCATCTTCTTTCTTGGCCAATATCTTCCAAAAGCAAAGTCAAGAACCATCTCCATGACTCTTTGGTTTCGTTTTCAACAACACCAAAGGCAATGGGATAATATTGGTCATTAGGGTCCCTACCAACAGCTATTAGGAGAATACCCCCATATTTTGTCTTCAGATGGCACCCATCAACCCCAATAAAGGGCCTACATGCACTCTGTAACCCTCTTTTTGTGCCATTGAAACAGAAATAAAAAGCACCAAACCTTGGTAGCAAGGTGGGTGGAACCCTATTGACATTGATTTTGGCAGTATTACCTTCATCAGCCCTCAAAAGCTCAGCAGCATAGCTCCAAAGTAGTGAATATTATTTGGTTGCATCTCCTTCAATTTTGTCTCTTGCCAATTTGATTCCCTTCCAAGCTCTACAAACAGTGATACCCGTAGCATACTTTCTCCTAATCTCATCCATTATTTCAGAAATTTTGACTTTGTTTGTGGACATAAGCCTCTCAGCCACATATTTGCTTACCCACTTGGAGTTGGCATTTTTATTGTTAAATGTCCTCCCACACGTGTGGTGTCCCTTGTAGGTTTTTAACCTATACGTGTGGGTCTCACACACTCTACTACAATAAGTCTCATACCCACAATCCCTCTTACACACAAGCCTAGCCCTTCCTGGTTCATTTTTTCTAAACTTTAATTGTCTCCCATTTAATACTGCATATTCCAACATAACCTCCTTAAACTCAGCAATTGACCTAAACTCCAAACCAACTCTAAATTTATAATTTTTATCAAACTCTTCTTTCTTGAAAACAGGGTATCTTATCCTCCTAAAAACACTGTCATCTTCATCAGATTCCAACTCTTCACTACTATACAACTCTTCACTGTGATATTCCTCTTCCAATTCATAATCACTATCCAAATCATCTTCATCATCACTTGATGAGGGCAAATTAATTCCTGCAGCATCCCTTTTTGCAGGAGTGAGACCCTTGTGTTTAGACCAATGTTTTGTTCTTCCTTTGGCTTCAGTAGCAGTACCCTCTGTAGCAGCACCATTTTCTTCAACATTGGCATCACCTTGAACATTTTCTTCAAATCCATCATCAACACCAAGTGCCCTTTCCTCCTCACTATCATCAAAATGAACCCCATGAGCATCATCTTGTTCTTCATCACTTTTCACATATCTTACACCCTCCTTCAGTTTGCCTTTACCACTAGATTCACCTTCAATTTTTTCCCCAACCAGTGACTCCACATACAACTGTATGTCACAGTTGTGAACCACTGCAAACTCAGCACATTTCACAGCATCACCATCTTCTTTCAGTGGCTTATAAGCTCCTACAAATTCTGGTGCTTCAGAATTCCACCATAACTCAAACTCCTCTTTGTACCCTAAGTCCCTAACAATCCCAACAGCTTCAAAGAAGCTCCACCTATCAACATAGTTGATGTTTGCAACAGCTCCATCTCCCCCATAATAACCACTATCTTCCCCACCCTCAAAGTGACCCCCATGGTGAATTACCAGATTGAAACTCATCCCTGTAAATTTGCCAACAATGAAAAATTACAAAAAAACCCCTATATTTTCAACAAATACAACTTTCAGTCCAAATTTGACTTTGAAAAAGGAATAACTCATGTGGTCCCAACAACACATTCCAACAACAGAAAAACAACAAAACAAACCTATATTATATACAAATGAAGTACAAAGACTGAGTAGTCTGGTCCCCAAACCCTAATACAGTAATTTCAAGCATTAAGGGACACATTGGTCCCATAAATGGTATTTTGAACTCAAATAAAGCACAAAAACACCATTGACTAACACAGTAAGACATCCATGAAAGAAAGAAACGATTAACACTTCAATAAACGAAAATAAACAGAGAAACACATACCTACAACCTTCCTGGAGCTTCTTTGTTCTTCGTCGCACCAAACAAACCTTCAAAATGGTATTCTTCTTCGTCGATTTCCGTTTCTGTCGCTCGCTTCTCACTCTTCGCAAACCCTAAATCTCTGCCTCTCTCGTTCGTTCAGTTCTTCTCAACTTCTTCAAATGTTCTTCAAACCTTTCTCTCACTCTTCGTTTCAAATTCCTTTTAATTTTATTTTATGAATTTTGTTACATTTTATTGTTTTTGCTGACTCATATTGTCCAGTCAACAATTTAATAAACACCTTGGCATCCACGTTGGATTTTCTGTAACGTGAGCTTAACAGACTTTAACAGAAGGGCCTTTACCAAAATAGTCTAATTTGCAAGGGCTTTTTACTAAAAAAATTTTTTGCAGGGGCTTATTTCAAAACACCCTATATTTGCAGGGGCCTAAAACATATTTAAGCCTTTTTTTTACGACAATTTCATTTCCATCTTCTTCTTCATCTGAAATGCTTCCATCTTCTTCTTCATGCCATGTTCCATCGTTCCCAGCAACACAACAACACAACAACAACAATTTCGTCTTCAACAACACAACAACAAGAATGATTTTCGTTCCCAGCAACACAACAACAGCAATTTCGTTTTCGTTTCCCAACAACACAACAACGGCAATTTTGTTTTCGTTCCCAATCGTTTTCAGCAGTAATTTCGTTCCCATTCCCAATCGTTTTCAGCAGCAATTTCGTTTAAAATCGAGATTGGGTTTGAAACGATTTAGGTTCGAAATTGAAATCAAACCTGAAACCCAAAAGGAATCAAACCTAAAACCCAAATTGAAATCAAACCTAAAACCCAAAACGAAAATGAAGAGAGAAGAGAAAAGAAGATGAAGAGATGAATGAAATATGGAAAAAAAACTGGAAAGAAGATGAAGAGAGAAGAGAGAAGAAAAAAGAAGATGACGAAAGAAGAGATGAACGAAATGAGGGAAAAAAATATGGAAAAAAAATCTGTTTTTTTATTTAAATAAAATAAAAAATAAAATATTGGCCCATTGATGACATGTCAGTAAAAAAATAATAAAGAATGACATAAAGAACTGAATCATTACTTTCAATAAAGTTAAGACACCCCGAGAGTATTTTAGCCTATTTTAACTGCGGCTTAAGATACTAATGTATACATAGTGATTTGTGAGTTAGGAACCTTTTTCAATTTTCATAGGAAAAATTCAATTTAGGTACTGAAATCGAATAAATTTTTTTTGGTACAATAATTTTTTTATATCTAAGTACCTAAAAAGCTTCTTCCAATAATTTTTAGGTATTAAATAAGTTGACCATAGTATGATTAGACAATGCTCTGGCTTTCTTTAATTGGAAGAAAATATTTCCAAAAGGCTTTAATTTTCCATCTTCTTATTATGATTATCCATTCTGTTGATAGAAAGTTGTGTTGAAGTCAAAAGAGTAGAGGAATAAGATGTGAACAAGATGGAGAAAATAATTGTTTTTTAGATATAAGAAAGACTCCAAAAATGTCTTTGTCCCAAACTCCCAATATTGTTAAAATTGTAAAAGTTGATGAACAACAAGGCTTTTCATGATGCCGTAACTGGTGAGTATTCCTTATTTTGTATGAGTTTTTTAAAATTCATTTACAATCTAAAGATAGATAAGGGGATGTTAATTTAGAGTTTATTTAAAACTTATTTTGGTTTGTCTTATGACAGAGATAGTTATGTCAATATTTTCTTTTTATAGTTATGTCAATATTTGGGTATAAACTTATAAAATGCTTATAAATTACTTTAATGTTTTTTTATCATATAAATTACTTTAATCTATTACAATTGCTCTCTATCTATCAATTTTTTAAAAATTCAATCAGAGATCGAGCTGATAAGAATTCTGAGTCATAATTCAATTATATAAGTCGATTTGACCAATGTTTGACTTAGGTAACTAATAAATGTGGTACTAACGAGGTGTATTGGTTTAGGAATTCACGGAATTTTAAAAGACTTTTTTTGAGTAAAAAAGTCTGCTGGTATTCAATTAGGATTTTCTGTCACTTAAAAACAATCAAATGGTATTCAATCCAGATTTTCAAGACTTTTTAAAGAGTCTCTCAAAATTCATTGGTATTCATTTGAGACTTTCTTTCACTTAAAAACAATCCACTAATATTCAAAAATATAAGGATTTTAAAGGATTGTTTTATTAGATGGATTTTGAGTGACTTTTTAGTGATATTTACAAAGAAAACACCTATCAAATAATCCCACCCAAATTCAAGAGACTTTTCAAAAACTTTTTTATTTACTATACTACTGCAAGTGAACTTCCTCCAGTTTTTCTGTCGCCATGCTTCACCACTCAAAACACTGCAAGTCGTTGTTCTGCATACTTCCAATAATTCCTCATACATACTTCCTATAGATTTCGTTCATTTTTTCCTCTATTGTTAATAGCTATCCTTTTTTCTTTTTTTATTGTTACTTTGTTTTGTTATTTTTTTTTGCGCTTGTATTTTAATACTATATATTCCTTTTTTTTTTCCAACAATTATCATTCATAAAAAAATCAATAATTATCGGTCCTAATCGAACCATGTACCCTGGGGCTCAAGTACATGCTCAATGCATTCCCATGACTAATCGTTAGTAGACTACCCAACACTGCACATCATGATCTTCTCTACCCCATGTAGAGTTTTTGCTTTCCGTGGGAATCGAACCATGTAATCTGGGGCTCAAGTACATGCTCAATACATTCTCATGACTAATCCCCTCGCTGGATTGGAGTCACCTCAAAGGGTGAGACAGCTGGCCCAGGGATTTAAAGCTGCTCCATACCCAAGGCGAGGATCGAACCCTCGACACTTGGTTGAGGGAGGATGAGCATCAATCGCTCAACCACACCCTCTGGGTTATAATTATCGGTTTTTGCTATTAATATTTATAATTTATATATTTAATACTTTTTATTTCTAGATAAATGTAGGATTTCTTTATGTGTTATGATATAATAATCATTTGTTGAACTATATTGTTTTGGTCTTATTTTGGTCACACCTTAATAAAAAAGTTGTAGTTAATGAAGACTATAATTTTGAGCCTATTATTCAAACCCAAGAGCAAGAATGAGAATATGGTAATGCTTGGAGAACTGGTATAGCTATGGATATAGGGAGAAATGCTACTTAGCAGGATATAAAGTTATGGTGAATTAACTAATAATTATATTGGTTTTACTTTTTTATCTCCAAATTTTTACTTTTTTATTTTTGTCCTTGAGTGTATTTTGAATTTTGAATGTATGAAAAAAAAAACTTTAAAGTTTTATCAAATCTCACAAATCCACGAAGTCCTGCAAAATCCACAAAGTCCTGCAAAGTCTACTTAATAGTCTTGAAAGTCTTGCAGAATCCACATAGTCTTGAAATTCCTGCAAAATCTTTTAAAATCTGTAAGACTCTTTTCAGCTAAAAAAGTCTTTTAAAATCCTAAACCAATACACCCCCCTAAATTTCATAGATAATAATACATGCATGTCATAATTTATAAATAAAACTGGAGAAAGGTTTAAAAAATAAAAAATAAAAATAAAAGAATGCTTTTTTGAAAGGGTTCAATACAATTTTACTTCCATAATTAAATCTGATTCCACTAACAGCTTAAATAGTTTAACGATGATTCAAATAAAATGTGTTTTTTGGTATAGAAAATCAGGGAAGACCTTTGTGCTCTTTGAACTTTTATTAAGGTAATATATTTACTTCACCCCGAATGGACTAGTTGAGATTTGAATCTGTGACCTCCCATATACAAATCTTGTATTGCTCCATTAGGCTGACTAACCCCTTGAGGTTATAAAAGTGTTCTCTATAATAGTTTATAAAAAAATGTGTAACTAAAACAGAGGATATGCATGATAGAATGAAAAACTAGCTGTTGTACTCTCTACAACTCACGCAGCATCTATGTATTCTCTAATGAAAAAGATGAGGTAGGAGCTCTACAATCGAATGTCTCCCAATATTTTATGTATTTTTTAAGTCAAATAATGGGTTAAAGTAATAGAATTTCTATCCAGTTCAATTATAGTTATAGTTTTCATTTTTGGGCTATTGTAAGGTTTTGATTGGTCTCCTACCTAGGTTGTTAAAGACCAAACAAGATTGGAACTTCTTGTACACGAACCCATTTTCCAAAAATTCCAAAATCTAGATATAAAAAAAAAAAGAATTTCCAAAAGTAAAGGGGATTGGTAAATACACCCCACTTTCAGTAGTATACACCCGGCCTATTGGAAATCATATTTTTCAGGATAATTTTTCGTCTTGTATTTTATTAAAAAAACTCATTTTTTGGAGTGGTTTTAATTTTCCTACTTCCGCAATTTCCTAAACTTTCCATTTTGCCTCTCAGCTCTTAAAAAAACTCAAAATTTATCATTTCTCACATACTTTCGAAACCACAAAAGTAGGAACTTTTTTCTTTCCGGAATTATTTCCCAAAAGATAAATCCGTAAGTCATTTTGTGTTTCGGATTTATCCTCTTTGAGATAAATCCGGAATGAATACTTCCGGAATTATCTTTAGAAGATAAATCCGCAACACAAAAATGACTTCTAGATTTATCTTTTGGGAGATAATTCCAAATACTCGTTTTAAAATTTCCTTCCAGATTTATCTTCTAGAGAGAATTCTGGAAAGAGCTTTTTTATTATTTTTAAATTAATATTTTTGTGATTTTATTTGGGGTGGCGGGGTGGGGGGAGTTGTCACGTAGGCAGAATACTATGGTTTCCAAGACTTTTCGATTAGTCATATCTGTAGAATCGGTAATTGTCATGTCTTCTACATATTATTTGTTTCTGAAAAATCTTTTACATTTGTTACTTTTGTTCTTAAATTTAATACCTATTATTTTATAGAGGTTGATTAAGATGTCTAAAGAATTCTATGATGCTTACCATAAGTTACCTCCAAGGCTTAGTATAGAAACTTGACCGAGAACACCTCATCCTGCCTCTATTTTTGTTGATGTTGATGGCACCCCATACATAGACACTGAGACCGATAAGATCATGGATGTTTTTGGAGCAGACAGTTTGTTTCAAGATACATATTCCAATGAGTACTGAACGTGTTCGTCCTAGACTGATGCGTCGTCAGCCACCACCTCTTGATGTTCAGGCCCCTCAAAATGATGTTGTTGGAGCAATTGCATCCAATCCAATTGTTCTTGATCTAGATGATTAAGTTATGAATCGTTGTGACTCCTTTTTCCTTCTTTTCTACTTGGTATGAATTTCAATAAGTTATGAATTGTTGAGAATAATAATGTTTTATTTTCATGTTAGGGATAACTGTTTCACACATTTGTTTTTATTTTGTATGGTTCAACTAGCCAAACATGTCTGTTTATTTAAAGTTATCTTTTAATTGATACAACGACGGATACATTGAAACAACAACAAAGATAAACATATATAAAAAATACACAGCAAAAACAAATAAGGAAATAGAAAACGATAGAGCGACTACTTCTTTTTCTACCGCGATGGTCTCTGGCTCAAAAGGAAAAGAATCTTGTGGACACTCTGTTTGGTCTCCACGTACAACTCCAAAGGATCAAGACTCTTATACCCTCATGGATGCTCAACATATCTCGGTGCCATGCACCCTATTGAACCTTACCATCTACTTTATCTTTTTAAATGTGAGAAGGTGATGTCATGCTTGAGCCCGCATAAAACCAGATCTGGACACTCAAACCAGACACCATTTTCTTTTCTAGTGATTTTTCCACGATGATGTACGATGGCAGTCAATGTGCTATCTCTTGAGTAATGGGTTGAAAGAGTGTTCATTTTGGAGGGTTTGAAAAATCAAATAAGCAAGGATTTACTAAAGCAGAGAAGTGTTGGTGTGAAAGAAATAAGTGTAAGTGTGTGTATTTATAGCGATTTTCGTTGAGTGTGTGTCATTGATCAATATTGTGGATAAAAAATCTAGATCGTTGAAATTCTATCCATTGAGGCACGCTTAACAATGCATACATTAAAGTGCTTTAATAGAATGTAGGTCATTGATAGAAAGTGTCGGTAACATCTAGACCGTCAAAAGTGTCGGTGGGATCTTGGGCATAATTTCGGAACGAGAAAAATGTACTTCCGGATTTATGTCTTGGACGTAACTCGGGAAGACCAAAATGAACTTCAGGATTTATGTCCAGGACATAATTCCGGAAGGTATCTTTCACATTTCGGATATATGTCTTAAAACATAAATCCGGAAACAAAAAATAGGCTATGGACTTATGTCTTAAAAGATAAATCCGGAAATTTTTTCAGAAAAACCGTTCTGGTTTTACCTTTTTAACACATATGTCCGGAAAAAAAAAAAAAAAGTAATTTCAAGATTAAATTTTGATTATTTAATTGAGGGTAAAATATGAATAAACAAAAATGAGGGGGGGTATGTGGGCTATAGGTGGGGGTAGAAAAATGAAAAACCTTTTTGGAAGAGTATAGGATTCAAAACTGTGGTGTACTGAACAATCCTTAAATCTAAATACAACGAGGACCATAGATTTTATATGAGTTGCTTTTTGTACCCTCCAACTTTCTTATATACACCTTCAACACGTAGGTATATTTTTCTCACAACATCTCTTTTAAAGTTTATTTATGGAAGCAATATTTTCTTTTTAGATTTTTGAAATTAATGTCTTCCGAAAGTAAACTTTGGAAAACAATACTCTATGTAACAGAATATAACCAAAAAAGGATCAATGAAAATTGATTTATCTGGTCCAAATTTTTGACTAAATACATTAATTTTTGTTGACCAATTTTTGCTTATTTTGTTATTGAGGGAATATTTTTCTTGGTTTTTTTGAAAGCAATATTTTTCTTGGATCTTCGAAGAGCCATTATAGCACATTGAAGTCATTAAACCTTGGAAAGTGAAGTCTAATTACGAACTTGTAAATTAGCAAGGGAAGCCTCTATATGTTCAAGGATTTAATTTGTATACATAATAGGTGTATAAGTGTTGAACACTATCTATCAATTATAGGTTAACACATTATTAAAAATAAATTAGTTAATTGGTAACCATCAGTTTATCTACTAGAAAAATGACATTTAGTGACCGAATTAGAGACCGACAATAATCAGTCACTATAGAGACCGATTTAGAAACTTTTCTAAGAAGAATAATGTAATTGATTTTTAGCGACCGAATTGGTGACTGTTTTCTGTTAGCGACCGAATTGGTGTCTGTTTTCTGTTAGCGACCAAATTTTCGGTCGCTAAATATAGTGACCGGTATTTCGGTCTCTAATAGTGACCGATTTTTTGGTCACTAATAATCCTTTAACTAAATATTATTTCCCTCCCACATAGAGCTTTTCTTCCCTCCAAAACCTAATTACCTAAATTTAGTTAGAGACAAATTTTTATTTCCCTCACTAATCCCTAATAATATAAAAAAAACTTTTTTAACTAAAATATTTCATTCCCTCCACGGTGCATTTCTTCGCTCCAAAACCCTAAAATTCTCAGACCCAAAATCCTTTGTCTGGCGCTCCAAACTAAGGGTGAACAAGACCCATCCCGACCCTAATTAAGACCTATCCCATCGTCTTCGTCCCATTAAACCCACAAAACATCAGGTTTGTTCAAGTGTAAGGGTTAGGGTTTAAAGAATTGGTCCGATCAAAATTTAGGAACGGTTTAGGGGTAGGTATAAATCGCCTCTTACTCACTTCTCACCCTAGTTTTTAACTCCATTACATCAGTAATAATACTTTTATAAATAAAATATTCAATTTGAAATCTATGTTAGTTTAAGTAGAAACATAGTTGTAATGTAATATTGTAAAAGTCATATTTTGAGTTTTAATTTAATACGTGATAAAATACTAAAAAAAGAAATCAATTTATCACTTCTAACTTCTAGTCATACTTGAGTGATCACCTTATAATTTTGTTTTAATTGTCCTTCGGGCCAACCTGGTCTCGTCCTAAATAGACCCGATCTTACTTTCACCCTTAAAACATCAGGTTTGTTCGAGTCTAAGGACCGATTAAAGTCTAAAAAATGACCTTATGAAAAATTAGGGCGGGGTAAGGGACAAGTGTAACCCATTCTAACTCATCCTTTGTTTTAGAGTCGTTGAAGCTCTGAACTAAAAAACCATGGACTAAAGGCGCTTGAATTTTTTTTTTTTCCAAATACTAGCAGGCAGTGTAGAAACCGCTGATTGTACAAAAACATTTCCACGCATTTCATTTCGTTCCCTTCTTCCTCCCAAAATTGCAAAACCCATTTCATTCCTTTCCCCTTCCTCCCACACGCACCATCTGTTCCCTTCACCTCTCCACGCATCGTATCACCATAGCCACCATGAAGTTGCGGAAGTTGCGACCTTCTTCTCTCTTTGCTCTCTTTGTGACTCCGAAACCTCTAGTGAAGCTTCCCCGTTGGCCGCCTCTTCCCTCCCTTCGTAACTCCGAGACCTTTTAGACTGGTGAAGCTTCGTTCGGTGTCTCTTCCTTTCTTCAGTTTGCCGCCATTGCCATTGTTGGTAGCTTTAAGGTCACAATTTGAATTTCCCAAAAAAACCCTAAATTCCTAATGTTGATGTTTTGCGATTTCTGTGAATTAAATTGTGTTTCTGTTGAATCTTTGATTTCCCCTATTTCAGATTCTATTCAATATGTGAACCCAAGCCCTAATTGCAAGTTTGGTTCGAAAGCCATTTACTCTAGTATTTCAATTTACATTACCTGCAGTTTTTGTGATTCCAACTTGTTAGACCTATTTGTCTGCTTTGCTTTGTTGAGTTAATTTTTCATGTGTTCTCAATGGTTTTTTATGTATATATTTTAGTGAAGGATTTCTTAACATAACAAATTCCACCGTAATCCACCAATGTCTTAATTTTTGACAGCTAGCTCTTGAGATTCATAATTAAAATCACACACTCCACATGTAATATATAGCATAGGGTATTTATCAGGATACCAAAAAAAGACAACTGAATAGAAAACTCATTTATTCAGTAAGTGACAAATCTGGTTCAGCAGATACATGGTTTTCAATATTTGAACTATCTGGTTCTTCATGAACCAGCTGATGCACAGAAGGCATATAGCTTGTTGTTCAGTTCTGAGCTCCTTAGCAGTGTCTTCAGTTGTTTGAACTAGGCTGATACTATCAATTGCTGGCCTTGAGTAGTCTCTTGTTGCTCCTCCAAACACCATTGAAAGACACAATATTTCCCTTGATTCTATTGAATGGTTGGTTTATGTCTGCCTCTATTGATTTTGTACTTTAGCTAAATTATAACACTTTGTCAGTGCCTTAAAGGACAAATCAGATATGACATTTTTTATTAATATAATATGTGTTTGGTTTATTTAATGTAATATGTTAGTTTGATTATGAACACCTGAAGTTCGTTTCTCTCAACTTGATGGTGGTGAATAGGAACTCATTCTTGTGGCTGTGGATATTGTGTTAGCTAAAATATTTGGTTAAAGCAATATAGAAGACAGGATTTGGTGAATGAGTGAAATTAAGGTTGTAATGTTAAAGCTTCAACTTCCTCCTCGTCCTTTTTGCAGAACCTATTCTTCATAAGTATTTTTATGTACAATTGTTCTTCAAATAATGTGGCATGTGCTTCATTTACTATATGATAAGGCATGTTGTGCATGATATGATAACCCTGGAAATTTCAATATACTGAAAAGGCTTTACTGCATTAAGAATTCAATTAGTTACACAATTGAATAGAAGTACAGTGATAAGGATTTTGGCATTTTTAGATTTGATTCTTTTTACGACTGTTGCTTACTTATTATTGTCTTGAACTTCAAATTGCAGGCATAATTATTCATGGCCCAATTAGTCGATATTCAAATAAGGTATATGCATGGGTAATTAATTGGTTTTGTGCCTAGTTTTATTTCTTTAAAAATTGATTTTGCTATTTAAACATTAGTTGGAGTAGCACAATATATTAAATTGAAATGGAAATATTTAGTTCAGGTTGATACCAGGATTTAATGCTAGGAATATATTGTGTTGATTAAGGGGGAGCATGATGCAAGAATGGTTGATATTGCAAGACTTATAATGCATGCAGTTTCCTATGCTGATAGACTAGGCATCGCAATGGGACGGGGCAGGGACGAGTTTAACATTCCCCATCCCCATCCCCGAATCCCATATTCATCCCCGTTCCCCTACCCAAACCCAACGGGGATGAAAATTTGATCCCCATCCCCGTACCCAATGGGTTCGGGGATCCCCACCCCAACCCCTCCTCGCAAAGGAATCAATTTTTAAAAATTAAAAAGTAGCTTTTACCTGCCCCAAACCCGAACCCGCCCCGAAACCCAAAATTTATCCCACGCTCGGACCCACCCCAAGCCCAAAATTTAACACAACAACCTAAAACCAATGCAATACTAGAGCATATAGCCTAAATATCAATTATCCAAAATGTCAACGAATAACAATGAGTTGCATATCAACATATAAATATCAATGTTCTAAATTAACGGGTAATCCAAATTATCAAAACAACAACATAACCAAGTACAAATTACATAATTGTTCACTGGAATTTTAAAATTGGTAAAACAAGTAGTCACATCAATGTTGTCTTCTTTCTTTCTCTAAATGCCATTGACGTCTTCACTGTTCAAAGTGGGAAGTAACACCACTAATCAATATTTTAGATGCGTACTAATGTAATTTATAAATTCGGGGCGGGTTCGGGGACGGGACCTATATCCCCATTACCCGTTCCATCCCCGTATTTTAATTTCGGGGAAAACCCGAACCCAATCAAAGCGGGGAAAACCCGTCAAATCGGGGTGGTCGTGCTTTCTTTATATGAATAACCTCATCTTGTAGGAAATGTCTGCCAGCAACTCAGAGGTTCCAAAAGTATTAGAGTTCCTGCAGAGGCTAAAATTGGAAGCTGGCAAGGAAACCCCCCCCCCCCCCCCCCCTTAATGGCAGTTTCTTTTTAATGAACACTCCCATCAGTCAGTTTGTACCTGTAATTTGACCTCATGCGCATTGACCACTCTATATCTAGTGCTGTTGCTACTACATTCTGAGTAGTTATCTTATTTAATATATAAGCTGATTGAGAACCAGTGGTTGGTCTGGAGGATGAACCCTCACTTGAGTTTTTATTTTTAATGGTGACGTAGGTTTAGCAATTTGCACTTTTTGGAATACTCTTGCTTATTATTTTATTTAGCAGGTTTAAAAGTAACAAGCTTCTGTCCAGCCATTTAGGGGCCCTTTGGACATTACCTTCTCTTAATATACAGGGAGAAAATGTGTGATTTACTAAATTGTGACAACTATAGTGCAATAACTGACTTTGTGACTTAAGAGTCCAACTTGTGTATGACAGTATGGTAAGTGTTACAATGGAGATGCATCATCTAGCCTGTCATAAAGAATGGTTTCTGCATGCATTATCTGGAAAATTTATACTGGTTTGCAAATTCAACAGGAGAACAACAGGACAACTTTACACACACATGGGAAGAATTGACCCAAGCAACATCTTTGCAAGGAGCCACTCCACCAAGTCAGTTTGATGCATGGCGTGATATAGTTGGAGTAAACAAAGGAATGATGTATGACTATGGACTTCTATCCTAGTGAGGAAAATAACAAGATGATAAAACAATTGATGGAAATGATGAAGTTTCAACAATCTCCATTTAATGAAGAGTAATGAAGAGCTGGATGGCGTAGATGATGAAGAGTCTGATCCAGAGGGACAAAGTGATGAAGAGAGTTAAACATTTGATGTTTTTTGTTATGATTTAAAAACTAATTGCCAACTCAAATTACTGTTATGTTTTTTTATTAAGTACATTATGTTTTTAATGCAATGAAGTGTTGTTATTGTGCAAATAATTTGACATGAATCAATCAAGTATAAAAAAAATATATTAACCATCTATATGTTTGAAATTAAATTAGCGAGTAAAAAAAATAAAAAATTCGATGAATTTGGTCATACAATATGGTCTCTAGACAACTTTCAATCTCTAAATTGGACACTAATTCTGTTGCTATATCCTGTCACTAAATTGGTTGCTAAAGCAGTTATTCAGTCACAAAATCGGTCACTAAAATTCAGTCACTAAATGGGTCACTAAAATTTAGACACTAAATCGGTCGCTAAAATCAGTCACTAATTCGGTTGCTAAAATCGGTCACTAAATCGGTTGCCAAAATCGGTCTCTAAATCGGTCACTACGATCTGTCACTAAATTGGTCGCTATAAAATCGGTCACTAAATCGGTCGCTACAATTAGCGACCAGTGATATAGCGACCGATTTTTTTTGGTCACAAATTCAGTCACTAAACTGTGTAGTGACCGATTTTTCCCATATAGTGACCGAAAAATCTGTCACTAAATGACGTTTTTTTTGTATAATTAGTCATTTGGTAACCGACAATTCCATGAAGTGTCACTGGTCGTGATTGTAAAATTATACATCGTATGTGTATATAAATTAAACTCTATGTTCAATGTGAATTACGTCGTCAACTCGTGTGATGTTTTTTTCCCCGTATGATGCACTTCAACTGGACTTGTAATTAGTCTGTCATACTACTTGGTGGAGTATGAAAGCACCAAATATAACACTAGCAAGGAACAAAATTGACATGAAAATTAAGTATGTATTGATGGAATATGTGATTACATCTTAAATAGAAGTGTATGACTCAAATGAAAATGGCTTAGAAAGAGCCAACTATAAGAATGTTACTGTTATGTAGATACTGTGTGGGAAACTCCAAACTAGAGGAAGGAGCATAGAAAACTTCAAGAAATCCAATAGCCCTCCTCGCTCTCTGTTATTCAACCTCACACTACCAAATTAGATTCACTAAATGCCTCAATGTCTAATGCTACTTCTAATCTAGTGGTAGCATCTGACTAGGGAATCTTAGGAAATTGGGAAGCTGTGTTAGACGACGTTGGTGATTCTATTTCCGATGCCCCATTGTCCTATGCTACTTCTAACCCAGTGGTAGCATCTGACATGAGAATATTAGGAAAATTTTGGGTAGATGTGTCAGATGAATTTGGTGATCCTGTGGCTACCGATACACAAGGAAGAGTTGCATGTGATGCTAATTATGATCTGGTTGTGTCCAAGACCCAAAAGAAAAAATTTCGGCAAAAAATAAATTTGTCCAGAAAATAGTAGGCTACAATACCCGTTCCAAGGCAAATTCCACTTTGCCTCTTTTAGACTTGCTATTATAAATAAGTCCTTTAAATTGTCTCTTAATTGTCTCTAGGCTGGTTTGTTTTAGGGGTCTTTCCCTTTAATAAGCAAGGGGCTACCTATTGTTGCTTTGTTTTTCTTTTTTCTTCTTGTCAAGGGTATTGGTCTAGTGTCCCCTTGAGAGTGATTTGGAAAGGGTATTGGTCTAGGGAAAATGAAAAAAAATAGCTTGAGAGTGATTTGGAAAGGGGTTGTACCGCCGAGGGCCGAATTGTTAGTATGGTTCATCATTCAAGGCAAACTTAATACTAGGCACAGACTGTTGAAGCTCAACTTGCTAAATGCGAGTGATGCCAAGTGCCCATTCTGCTACCTAGAGGAGGAAACAATCCAACATCTTTTCTTACACTGCCCTTTTCAAATCACTCTCAAGCCCTTTCTAAATATAGAAGATTTGAAAAAGAAAAAAACAAATGAAAGATTTTGAAAAAAAATTAATATAGCTAATAGCACTAGCCAAGTAATCGTGAGGGTAGTGGGGGAGAGGTAGCGCCCTCAATCTCAAGCAGTAAGCTTGTCGTTCCGCAGCGCCAGCAGCGAAACCCCAAACTCTGGGATGTTAAGTGACCTAGGTTTTTACTACTTTATTTTTTTTAAAGATAGTGGTGGGGCCCTTTAGTATTTTTATATCAAAATTATTTTTTTTTGAATTTTGGGGGAGACCATGGCCCCACCAGGCCCCCTCCCTCCGCCTCTGGATTTAACAGATATTTTAGGTTGAGAAATATAAGGAGAAGTAGTATAAAAATAAATTATTTTTTAACGGTTCAGAAAAATCCCTAAAAACTATAAAGAGGAAAAGTATAAAAATAAATTAATTTTTAATGTGGTGAAATTAGTAAAATGGTGAGTTGCACGTGTTAGTGGCGAAATTATTTTTTTCACAACACCGGTTATTGAGGAACGAGTTTGGAGTATTTGAACAGTTAATTTTTTTTACAGACTACTAATACCCAAAAACGCACTGCATTGCAGCACACTTTATTAATCTTTTTGAACATCACATAAAAGAACTTCACATATGTGAACATCTAATTTTTACCAAATTGGTTACTGAGGAAAGAACTTCACATATTTGAAGATCTAATTTTTTTTTCCCAAACGCTAAAGTATCCCAAAACACACTATTTTGCATCGCACTTTAAGTATGTTGTCACGAAATTATTATTTTTTCACCAAACTGGTTATTGAGGAAAAAACTTTGCGTATTTGGACAATTAATTTTTTTCTGAAACCTAAAATACCAAAAACACACTGCTTAGCATCACACTTTACGCATTTTGTCATGAAATCAGTATTTTTTCACCAAACTGACTATTGAGAAACAAACTTTGCGTATTTGAATTTGTTAAAAAAAATTCAAACACTAAAGTATCTCAAAGCACACTGTTTAGCATTGCACTTTACGTATTTTGCGACAAAATTATTTTTATTTTCACCAAACCTGTTAAACTTTGCATTTTTAAACCATTAAAATTTTTCCTGGATGCTAAAGTACCCCAAAACACACCGCTTAGGCACTTTACGTACTTTGTTACAATTTTTTCTTCACAAAATCGATTATTGAAAAATGAACTTAACGTATTTGTACAGAGAATTTTTTTCCAGACTCTAAAGTACCTAAAAAGAAACTGTCAGTTTACCTAAAAAGAAGAAGAGTGGGAGATTGAAAAAAAGGAGGGGTGTGGGAGATTTGGGCGGGAGCACTATTCTTAGGATTCCTTAGGATTGTTTTTAAAAGAAAGGGATATGGAGCCTCGTTAAAATTTTTTAATTCAAAACTCTCCTTAAGGAAAAAAACATCAAGAAGGAAAAAGAGTACCCTCCTAAATTTTATTGATAAAAAATGAAAAATAAATAAATACATTCGGGGACTAGGCCAATACCCATGTGCATAAACCACAGTACAACCGGAATAAAATAAAAACAGTTCCATAAAGGTATGCAAAAGCATCATTATAATGACTGTCATCCCAACTAGGTTGGCACCAAAGAGCCAATAACAATCATTTGCGACACACCAAAAATAGGAAGCAAAAGGAAAACCAAATCCAATGAAACGAAGAACCCTAAGCCTAAGAAAGAGATTAGCAAAACCTGTAGCTAGGCAAACCTAACATATTCCTGAAAAAAATCTCCCGCAATGAAACTAGGAATAAGATTCCACCAAACAAAGCCACTTAAGTTAGTACCATGACCTACAAGCTTATCAGCACAAGCATTACCCTCTCTATAAATGTGAGTACAAACGATCTTCATTTTCCTAGTCAAATGTAAGCAGTTACTCTATCTATTTCTAACCTTCCAAGAAACTATATCGCGACTCTTGAAAGTAGAAACCACTGATTGAGAATCACATTCTAACCATAAAATTTCTAACGTTTTTCAAAACAATCTCTATAACTAACATAGCTCCCCTGACTTCAGCATGAAGCTCATAGCTATTACCAATGGAGGCGAAAAAAACCAAGGATATAGCAACACTTTTGTCTTTAGTGGTCAATTCTATCAGCTCCATCAACTTTAGGAATCAGAGCAACAATATAAGAATTAAAATTAGGGAGCACCCACCATTGTTGAAAAAATTGCAGGACAACCTTGTAGACATCTTGAGCAACAATATCCCAGTAATGTTGGAAGAAGAAACCTCCAAACCCATCAGGACCAAGGGTGCCATCTCCATTAAAAGAGAAAATAGCAGTTTTAACCTCATCAATTGAAGGTAAATTTGTGAGCATAAAATTGTCTTGATTTGAAACTATTGAAGGAAAAACATCCCTGATAAGACCATTGGAGCGACAATCGTTGTTCACCGAAAACAAATTCTTATAATAATTCAAAATATGATTCCAAGGGGTGCTACTTCCAGACTCGAACCCAAGTATGACTGTTTAATAGTGTATATAGTATTTACTTGTCATTTTATCTAATTGATTAAAAAATTAATAAATGAGTCAGTTTGGCCTGTCCTAGTTGACCTCCTAAATGCAAAAGTTTGACACACATTCTTTATAAGGTGGTTTCTTATGTGTTGCTTTGAGCCTATAAGATAATGGAAAACTACCTTGCACTCATAATTTTGTTAGCTATCCTTTTTAATTACTAAGTTATGTGGTTTATAGTCTATTTCCTAGCTGTGAGATTAATTTGATGTCACGATCTTGCAATTTTTTCCAAGATGACTTCCAATACTGGATTTGACCTAAGCAAGGAGGTTCTCCGATGTGCTTGGAAATACACCAAACTTTCACGTACAATTTCTATTTACAGCTATGCACCCTCTAAAAAATTGATTCCTTCTTGTATTCCTTTCCATTTGAGTGTCTAAGCTAAACAACTTAAAGTAAAGATACGTAGTTATCATCGAAACACAGTTTTGTTGGTGACATTGAAAAAGTAGCTCATTTGTTAGGATGGGCATATTTTAGGGACACCTATATATGCTTTATATATAATTCAACCTATAGTATGCAAATTTTCAAGAATATAAGATCATTTTCTATATGTTGATGCACTTGTTTTGAAATTAGAAACACATTCAGTGGATAATCATGCTCATGTTGATAGTAAAATTAGTATAAAAAGCTCAAACTTATTTATGGTTAAGCTTAAAAAATATCAAAAGTAGGTGTCAATAGATTATGCCTTGATTATTACATTAATTTGGAAGAAATTTCTCTTATGAAAATGACCTCTTTGATGATGACATGGTGCTATTATGAGTTGTGACAAATACTTGTATGCATGCGCATACCTACTAACAAGACTTGAAGAAGAAAATAAGTGTACTTTGTTAACATTTATATTAAGTCCTTCAATGAATTGACCACTAGTAATGTGATGAAGCTTAATTCCTATTAATAATTTCCCTTTGCTTATAAAAAAATGAAGCTTAATTAGTTTTTTCTTCTTTGGGCGCTTGTTTTTTCTACTTGAGCGCGATTGGAATGTTGCTGCTTGTTTGTTTTTTCTAATAGCAAAAGAAATTGTATTTGATAACAGAAAATACACACATGGATTGGAATATGTGTATCTTCAAGTGTGATTTGTATAAGGATACGATCTGATCTTATATACAATTGAGCACTAACTAGAAAGAGAGATAAAAGAAATAATCTCCTCCTTGTAAAATCCGTCACTAAATGCTCCAAAATCCGTCGCTAATTCAAAATGAAAGTTTAACATTTCCCCTCCTTGTCAAATTCGTCGCTAAAGGTGTCAAAATCTGTCGCTAAAGACCTCTCGTAAACAACCAAAGTCTTTTTCGTCGCTAAAGGTGCCAAAATCCGTCGCTAATGATGTTTTTAGCGACGAACTATGAGTCCGTCGCTAAAATCCGTCACTAATAGGTGATTTTTTGTAGTGTATTGGGTTCAGGACTTTTATTCCCTTCACTAGAAAACACAACTTTGATTTCATGCCAAAGAGATTGGGGCAGTGAAATACTCTATAGTTTCACTTGAAGCACTTGGAGAAGGGCATCCCATTAAGTTTAGGCCTCACCTAATAAACAAAACAAATGAGAAAAAGTTATCTACTAATCTCTTTTCTAATTCTATCCAAATCATTAATTTAGACTCTATTAACCTTGATGGAATGCATGAATGGATCATCAGATTGCTTAGACTATGAATTGGGATGGTAGTCATAAGTTCTAAAATTGAAATTGGATTTTCGATCTTTAATCGATTAGAGCATAATCCTCAATCGCTTAAAGGTTAGGTTTAAATCGCTTAATAGGTTTTATCTATTTAATCAACTAATTGATAAATTGAAATGGATGTGTTAATCACTTATGGTTTGATTTGCACATAACCTTGAAGAGAAACAATTCTAATATGGACATCAAGAAATGGGAGGAACTAAAATTGAGAATTGCAAGTGCAATTTACCCGTGTTTGACTAAGAATGTTCTTGTGAATATGCAAGAAATATTGTCGACCAAGGAGCTTTGGGAGAAACTCAAGAATATATTAGGCATAGGGAATCTTAAACGGATTCTAGTTGAAGGAGCAATTTGATAACTTAGACATGGATGACAATAAAAAAGTCTCTAATTATCTTAGTGCTCTCAATGATTTTGTCTCTGAATTAGAAACTATTGCAGTTACAATTAATGATCCGAGACTATCTTTTGACACTCGAATTTCATCAATTGATAAATCATCAACCTTAGCTTCAATTTATATCCACGTCTCTTGGCAATCTTGATCATTGACTCGTTGTACACGTGGCTCCTGGTGCTACCCAGGACTCTCAACAATTTCATATTATAATTATTAATTATTAATTAATACATTTACACTTTACCTTCCAAATACGTTGGTTTCCACAGTTTTGTGAGAATCGGACCAGAGGGTTCAATTGGTTGAATTGGGAACCGGTCAATTTGACAGTTGTTCAAATTCAATTGGACCACTATCTAGTTGAGCCGCCTAGAATCGGGTTGGACTATTTGAAATGGTTCTTTTTGTTTTTTATTTATTTTTCCCTAAAATTTAATATTATTTATTTATTAGCATCCGATTCAATCATGGTTGAACCGAACAAACTAATTGAATCAAGATTTGGAGGTCTCACCGTTTCGGTCTCTAGTCCGATTTTAAAAACGTTGTTCTATAGACAAATATTTTTTTATCAAAACTATACTTGTATTTTTTATAGGCAAAGTGGTTAGAAATTAGTGTGTTAATTGTTTGACAAATATTTTTTTATCAAAACTATACTTGTATTTTCATCACATGTTGCATTAATTTCATTTTATAATTTTTTTTTTAAATAAGGATAATACTTCCTTTACTTATATTTTAAATGTTACTACATTTAATACCATTAAACTATTTTAAATTCAGTTCAACTGTATTTTATCAAAACCCTATTGAATTGATTCCCCGGTGATATAATATATCTTGATTTCTTTTCTCATCAAATATCAACCATGTGGAACTTTTATCACTTTGACAAGTGTAATAGTCATTCATTTAATAGGTTCATTAAGACAATGTTGGACCATTACAATGCTAGAGCTGGCAAAGATCAAAGAAAATTTAATTTTGGTGTCCCCATTGTCCTTTCTTGCAGCCAATATGAGTGTTGGATCCATGAGACCTTTGCATCTTATACACCACGTACAAGTATTCAACATTTAATTTTTCTATTTTAACCCCATATTTTTTCATCAAGGGACCCCTCTTTTGTCTTTTCATATACCAAATCATTCAAGATCCCCTGCCGCAACCCTAGAGCCCCCACCATAATAAATTTCATCTTTCCTTTGAAATTACTAAAGTACCCTTTAACTTTCAATTGTTACAAAAGTTCTTCATGGAATCACCTTAACTGCCCACCTTTTTTGGCAGCTCAAGTTTTCTTAGTAATTGATGACTTTAAGAGTTTACTTAAAAGCAATAATCAACCCTAGTGGATTTCAAGTCGGTTTAGCTATGTTATTTACTTTTTCCCTTAATAATATGGCTATGTACTTTAATGAATTTCAAGTCGGTAATGTATAGCTTCTAAATTATCTCTTTCACTATAGCTAGTCTCAATTGTAGCTCCATAATGTTAAAGTAATAGTAAAACTTTTCAAAAATGATATTTTGACACAGAATCGATATGAAAAATCGACACGAAAATAAATTCTTAATGCAGTTCAAATATGTGGTAATTATGTTTAGTAGATAGTTCATAGATATATTAGGGCTCTGTTTGGTAAAAAGTAGCGGATACGCTAGCGGGTAGCGGATGAGCTAGCGGATAGCGTATAAGCTAGCTAATAGCAAATGATGTGTTTGGTAAAACTAATGGTTAAAATAGCTGATAAATGTAAAATGACATAAAAGGATATTTAATTAATGATTAAATTATTTAATGATGACAAAGTGTTTAATGAGGAAAGAGAAGTAATTTAAGAAAAATAAGAAGGGTAAAAATGTCAAAAAAAAGTGAGACGTTACCCGCTATCCGCTAGCGTTTGAAAAAACGCTACTTGAAGTAGCGTTTGAAAAAACGCTAAACGCTACCTGAAAAACGCTTAACGCTAGTACTTACCAAACACACGTACTCTTCACCCGCTACTTCCATCCACTAGTTTCATCCGCTATCCGCTAGCGGATGGGACGCGCCAAACAGAGCCTAGGTATCCAAACTCATTAACTATCAACGTTATTAGCCACAAATTCTAACCTGAATAACCACAAATTTTCATGTGTTCAAATAGAAGGTCCAAGGTTCAAATCGAAGTAGTGCAAATAGAAGGTCCAAGGTTCAAATCCCGGAAACTATTATTTTTCCCTCCCCTAATTATCAACCGCTAAGATTTGCCTATAAAAAGACAAGATTTGAATACTTGAAAATCATGGTTAAGTTGACGATAATGAGTTTCAATACTTAGTTTATCTATTAACCATCTAATTAATATAATTACTGCGTGTTTGAACTGCGCACTAAACAATGGCGGACCTATGTTATGCTGAGGGGGTTCACTTGAACCCCTGAAATAAAAAACACTCAATTTACCTCGTATGTAAAATATTTTTGTACCCACTGAAATTTTAAACTTGCACTAATACCTTTAAGTTTGCAATAAAATTGCACCCAAGACACTATTTTGAACTCCTGATCTTACGTCCTGCATCGGCCACCGGCACTAAACCATCTTTTTTGACAATTTTTATGTCAATTTTTGTGTTATAGTAGTATCCTGATATTTTTTTATACCTCCTCCTATATAGGCTTATGCGTCATCTCATCTTAATCCTAATGCTAGATCAAATGTTGGTCATTTAGTTAGATACTTGTGGATTGAGACTGTCTATATGTACCCTTAATTAATGGACAAAATTAATGCAAAGATTATGAGAATGGATATGTATTGGAATATTTAAGCAACCACATATACTAATCAAAAAATGGAAGGAAAATGGTCCTTGTTGATCTCATGGTAGGCTGTAGCAAGCCTCAAATGGATAATATCTATCTAAATTCTGCCACGAAATGTGTATTGATATGAGAAGACTCTATTATTCAAATTCAAAAACTTAAGTTAGGAGTGACATATGTTTTAATTAAGTTTTTGGTCAAACCTACTTAAAAGTACAAAATTAAAATTTTAGGTTGAAAATTAAGGGTCATAGAACTCAATTGAGTCAAGTTAGCTACGAAGATTTATGACTCATTCAAAACGAATAGGTTAAAACTCATTAAACGTTTGAAATATTTACTTATATAGCTAGCTATAAGTTTGGACTTACATATATTTTTTAAGGACAAATATTGATGAGTTTCATAAAGACATTAGTTAATGGGTCAAAATTTTGAAATTTTCAATGATAAAAAAATTAGTTCTTTGTTTAATTGCACTTTTGATCTCTCTAATTTGAACAAAGTGTAATTTTAGTCGCGCAAGTTTTTTTCAAGGGATTTATGTCCCTCTATTTGACCTAAACCCTCTTAAGGTACTCCATCAAAATATTTTGGGGTATGATGATGAATTTAATAGATAAAATAATTATAAAAGTTTTTTAAGACAAAAAAAATGGATTGGATTTGAACAACTTTATAGGAAGGGGAATTTGGGACTTAAGAGCAGAAAGTTTGTGATTTGATATTTCAGTTAGCGTGTGCTTGGTGGGGAGAGAGAGAGAGAGAGAGAGAGAGAGAGAGAGAGAGAGAGAGAGAGAGAGAGAGAGAGAGAGAGAGAGAGAGAGAGAGAGAGAGAGAGAGAGAGAGAGAGAGAGAGAGAGAGAGAGAGAGAGAGAGAGAGAGAGAGAGAGAGAGAGAGAGAGAGAGAGAGAGAGGGGATTAATTTAATAGTATTTTACATTAAGAGTGTGTTTTGGTTGAAGAGAAAGATGGAAAAGAGAAGAAGGGAAGTAGGGAAGAGAGAAAGAGATAAGAGAATATGCCAAATAATAGAAAAAGGGAAAAGATTCTCTCTTACCTCTTTCTCTTCTACCAAACACACTTTAGTGAAACCCAGGGGGGTTGGTTGAGCGGTTGGGGCTCGTCCTCCCTTAACCAAGTGTCGAGGGTTCGATCCTCGCATTGGGTATGGAGTAGCGTTAAATCCCTGGGCCAGCTGTCGCACCCTTCGATGTGCCTCCAATCCAGCGAGGGGATTAGTCACTGCGTTCGGCGGTGGATACCCTGGTCTAGAAAAAAAACACACCTTAGTGAATTTTAAGTTGGAATGATGTTTAAAACAATCTAAACAATTCAATTTAAATAAATGAAAAGGGATGCTGGGAAATAAAATTGTAACAATTGAAAACTCAAGGGACCAAAATCGTACGTAGCCCAAATCGAAGGGACTAAAAATGTAATTAAGCAAAAAAAAATTATGATGGCAATTGATGCATTAAATAACACTTCAAGGGAAAAACTATACTAATAACAGAAAAATTGAAATTGACTGATTTCAAATTATGGCGTCACAAAATTTAGTGATGTAATTAGACACAAATTTTGCATTCTCTTTAATTATTTTTCTCCCTCTAATTTCACTTTTTTTAGTAGTGCAACTATTAGTTTTAATAAATTTTTATTTTTCATCATTAGTTAGTTTCTAGAGGGTTCAATAACAAGTTGGTCAACTTATCAACACTTGTTAGATTTTTTTTTGAAAATAAACTCCTGCTAGATGTTTACTCATCTCTCTCAAATATTTATATAATACATTCTCCCTCCGTTCCAAAACTATGTTACTTTCAGCCATCTATATACACAAATTAAAGTATCATTAATTTGTGTAAGCTAAGTAGAAGAATATATTTTTTTTGCATTAATTATATACAAATTTCTACATAAATGGGACAATAACTCTGTATTTTGAGTCTTTAAAAGATTCAATAAATATTAAAAGGTGTATTTGAACTTTTTTTTACAAATTAGACATTGGAGTTTTAAAATACTATAGTTTTGAAACAAAAATAAACTGACTAAAGTAAGAAAGTTTTTGTGGTCGTACTCAGCTCGAGGGATTAGTTGGAACTCAGAAAGTACTTTTTAGTCTACTCAATAGTTTGATTTAAATGAATCATAATTTGAAATCTTTCACTAAACTAGCTAGCTCTGTTATATATTCTCTATTGTCTAGAAAATAAAGGGAGGGCTTATTTGCACAGTATCATTTCCTATTATTATTACATTTTTCTTCATTGAGAAACTACAGATAAAGAGAATGGGTTACAGTATGTATTTTCCTTTTATATATTTAAAAGTAGTATAAGAATAATGTAAAGAGAATATATGTAGATAAATTTATTAAAAAGTAAATATATTCCTACTGACATTGAAGAATGGAGAAAAGAAAAACTGGGATGGGCCCCATATGATGGATAATTAAAAATCGGCACTAACTATGCCATAAATACTTGGTGACGTCTCTCTTAAAATTATGGCTATAACTTAGTAGAGCTCACTGCTCTCTGGATGATAGGTTTAAAATTCTACCCTTTGTAATAGTAACATAAAAAGACAATATTCTTACTTGATTTTCAAATCTGCCATTTATCGTTTGATCAATATTATAAAATTTAATAGCTATTTTTAAAAAAAAATCATTTTATTAATAGCAAAACCTTAAAGTGATATATGCTCTTGAGAAACTTTTACAATGGTAAGATAATTGTCTAGATAGCTCAGTTAGCGAGCAAAGAGACACCCAAAAGAGTAAAAAATTAAAGAGGTTCAAGCTTCAAACATTGAAAACTAACATTTCGCACTTAAGAATTAACCACTAATATTTGACTATAAAAATAGTATAATAATCGATAGTTAGAGTACTAAAAACAGTCTAAACTCCAACAAGCAGTCAAAACAATCAAAAGCATACACCACACAACCGAGTACTCCTGCTTCTTGGAAAATACATCTACAGGGTCAACACTTCATTCATAGAAGAGGCATTGATCAATGAGACTTGCTCTTATCCTACAACCATTTCCATGAATATACTTTAATTACAGTCGTGGTCTCAAAGGGATCGATAAGACGAATACTCCAATTTCTAGTTTCCTAGTAGTGTAACTTGTAGAGTAGTCATCTATAGAATAGCTAGGGTTAGGGTTCAGGTGGCATCTGCAACGGGTGGTAATACCATCATTACCTTAAGCCACTTAAATATTGTGTATTTTTTCCCTGTAGAAAAATCACATGTTAAGAATTTAGCGACTTTCAGTTTTCTAGTAGTTCCCACAAAAGACACGGGCGATAGCTTGGGGAACAAAGATAATCCCTCTTCAAAATATATAGATTAGCCCGAAATGAATGTGGAGCAGCAATATAACAATGAACGTTACTTAAAGATCATGAGACGAAGGTCCTTTACCCCCAACCCCCTTCACATTTTTACCTACATACCATCGACCACCTCACCCAAGAAATTTTATTCCCCACTAGTACCTCCCCAAAGAAAATCCATTTGGGATATGCACAATCACTTTTCAAACCTTGACCAACATCTTAAAGAAAGATAGGTAAAAGATACGTATACTATTGAGGATAGTGTTTAGGAGGACAACACGTCCCACAAAGCTGACATGCCCTTTTTTACAATCGGGCCAGCTCGTTGAACTATTATTTTTTTATGCATTGACGGGTTTTGACGAGTCAACCTGCTACTTTTTAGGCCAAATTTTTAATTATTTTCATAACGAATTATTTTATGGGCGGGCTGCTAGCTTGTCAACTCATAGCGAGGCAGAGTGACTCAACTTCTCAACCCACTACTTATTGGCGGACTGGCTCGACCCACCTTTACTTTGTTGGGCTCTTGGCAAAAGTAGAAGTACCAGGGCAGATTGACATGTTTTCCCATCCCTACTTATATTCAAAAAGTTACGGATTCGAGCCTCCATTAGTTTGTTTATAAGGAGGTAAATATAAAGTCATTTGTAAGTATTTTTAAAGCCAGTGTGTTACCCTCTAACTCCACACTACTTTAGATCAGAGCGATATCCCTAACTCTAATTTTTCTATTTTTCTTTTTTAGAAAAGTTCATATATTGTATGAGCAATACAAAGGTATATTACTATAACTATTGGTTGTCCTGATCTAGAAACAAACACTTTTTTATTTAACAATAATAATAATGCATTTGTAACAATACAACTGCGAGCTAGTTAGTGACAATTTTCCTACTTTTTCTTTGAAATATAACACCATCAGTGCCTAAGGTACTTTATGTAAGTTTTTTTTTTCCATATTGCATGAAGCCCTACTCCCTCCGGTCTCTTTTATAAGCAAAATTAACTACTTTCACGGTGATTAAGAAAATTAGCTAAGTGCAATTGATTATCTAGTTTCCATACAAAAAGTTAACCAAATTTACTATAGTAACCTTTTTAATATTTAATGAAAAGAATATCTTATTTGACTTTATTCTCGACCACTCAATTGAATGAGGGGTATATATGGAACAATAGCATTAAATATGGTAAAAGTAGTTAACTTTTACTTATAAAAGAGACCAAAACTTGAGCAATGTTTTTTGCTTATAAAAAAGACCGGAGGGAGTATAAGGTAGAGTAAACCAAAGATAAATTCACTTTAAAATTGAAGGGTTCTCTAGTAATGCTATTCCAGCAGTATACACACGGTTAAATTAGTTTATTGTCCCATTTATGTCGCTGACCTTTCTTCTCTGCCCATCTCTTCATTTACAACTCTAATGTCCGTCTTCTCTCTTTCATCACTCTCTCCAAATAGTTAATTACTTCCTTCTTCTTTTCTTCTTGTGTGCTCTATATAAATAAGACCAAAAGCTACCATACTCTTTAGTGTTCAACTCACAAATGGGACGTTCACCATGTTGTGATAAAATTGGTTTAAAGAAAGGTCCATGGACTCCTGAAGAAGATCAAAAACTCTTAGCTTATATTGAAGAACATGGTCATGGTAGCTGGCGTGCTTTGCCAGCAAAAGCTGGTAAATAACTAATTTTCCTTCTTATTTTATCTAAGTATTTTTCAACTTTGTTATAGTAACAATATACACATGTATAATGCTTTAAGTGTACCTTATTTTCTTTTGTGTACGTTGATGGAGTCTGTGAGGTCTCGTGTTCGAACTTGTGAGGCGATATTAAACCTAACAATTTTTTTGTTGTTTAATAGGGCTTCAAAGGTGTGGAAAGAGCTGTAGATTGAGATGGACAAATTATCTAAGGCCTGATATTAAGAGAGGAAAGTTCAGTTTGCAAGAAGAACAAACCATCATTCAACTCCATGCCCTCTTAGGGAACAGGTTTGGTATATTTCCTTATTGTATACTCCCTCCGTTCCAAAACTTTGGTCCTTTTAGAGTGTTTCACACAAATTAAGAAACCATAAATTTTCAATACCTAATGACTAAAGCACCCTTTGTAGCATTAAATGAGTTAATATTGTAAAGAGTGACAATCAATTAAAGATAAATGGTACACTTGGAAATATTAGGTAAATTGTACATTGGTATCTTAAAAGTACCAAAGTTTTGGAATAAAAAAGAGAGGTCAAAAGGACCAAAGTTTAGGAACGGAGGGAGTAGTAGTCATCTATCTTTTTCCAATTTTTTTTCATATATTTAATTTTCTTCTGAACACATGGACTAAGTTTTCTTTGAAAAACGTGCACATGTATGTTTTTCCTTCTCTTGGTACATTTTTTTCTTTAAAGTGGCTTAACTGCAAACATATAATGTTTTTCTTTGAAAAACATATCATTATATGTTTTTCCTTCACACGCACAAAGTGTAGTAGAAGAATTACAAGTTGGAATTAGCATCTTTTTTTTAAACGCAAACATATAATGATATATATAAATAGTTGAGCACAAGGAGTTCTCAACTCATATATAGACTAAAGATCCAACCTCCGAAAAGGAGCAAAAACAGTAGAAAAATTACTACCTCCTAGAGATAATATATTTTTGGAGATTTTTTTATTAGAATTTAAAAGAATTATACCACCATATGAAATGTGGCACTTAAATGTGATATTTAATATTTCTGGCCCATTAATATAAATCATTCATTTTATGTGAGGGGGATATAATTTCTTTTTTTCTTTTTATTTCAAATTTTCAATTCCCTTGCTGTGCGGTATGTCTTAAATGCAATGGCCCCTCAATTTCTTCACCAAACTATTCCATACTCATCTCCAACAAATAATTCATATTGTGCTTTCTGCCATTTTCTTAAATTCACTCCCTGACATCCAAGTTTGTTCATGATGAATCTTTAATTGCAAAATGTTACATCACCTCCCACTCAACTCAATACAAAAAGAAAAACAATGGCAGTGCATGTGATTTCTGATGATCTAGGACATGTAACACACTTTTCATCTCATTTTTTCTCATAACTTTAGTTGCATCTTAGGTAAAAAAGTTGTACTAAAATTAACACTATGAAAAGAAGTGAAATTAATGAGAGAAAATTAGTGAGGAAAATGTGAAATCCGTCTCTATTTTTTTTACTAAATTTTTTGGCACTTAAATTGGTGACAAATTTTTCCATCACTAATTTTGGTCACTAGATCCCTAGTAGTGTAACTTGTACCTTGCACAAAAACTTTGTTGTGTAAAACAACCTTCACTTCCTTACTAGTAAAAAAATTAACCGACGGCAAAAATAAGTTAGATAAAAAAATATGAAATTCGTCTCAAATTTTATAGTGATGAGGAAATCTGAGATAAATTTCATTACTATATATTCTTTAATTTTGCGGTCAATTAAATTTTTAGTGTATTTTTTTCATTGTTTTTCTTACAAATGTGAACAATTGTTGTCATACTATGTAACACAACACTAATAAAAAACAACAAAAAAATTGTAAAGGTAGTTGATGGAATTAAAGGGTTTAAATTCATGGCATCATGTGTTTTCTTTGTTTTTTATAAAGAAATGTTAGTTGTTAGCGAAGTGCCTTAGTAGTCAGGATTTGAACCATCGACTATCTTTCTCGTATGTTTCAACTCAACTATTTAACCTACATCATATGTTAGTAGTTGATTTTGTGTTGTGTTTGTACTATGTTGTGTTTTTTGTTTCATTCAGGTGGTCAGCAATAGCAACACATTTGCCAAAGCGAACAGATAATGAAATCAAGAACTATTGGAACACACATCTTAAGAAAAGGCTAACAAAAATGGGAATTGATCCTATAACACACAAACCAAAGAATGATGCACTTCTCTCAAATGATGGTCAATCAAAAACAGCCGCAAATCTTAGTCACATGGCTCAATGGGAAAGTGCTCGTCTTGAAGCTGAAGCTAGACTTGTTAGAGAATCAAAACTTCGTTCGCATTCCCAACTTGGAACTTCTCATCATCTCTTTGCACCTTCAACTTCAACACAAAAACAAGATCAAATTACACAATTACCCCCACCAAGACCTAATACAAGTTCTATTGATATGGTGAAGGCTTGGAATAATGGAGGGTGGTTAAGAAATGAAGGAAATAATAATATTGGTGGGGACCACCTTGAATCTCCTACTTCTACTCTATCTTTCTCAGAAAATGTGCCACCTATTGTGACTAGTGAAATTGGAGGAGAAAATAGTAACAACAACAATAATAATGATAATGTAGTGTCTATGATTGAGTTTGTTGGAACTAATTCAAGTTCATCAGTGAAAGAAGAAGGTGGTGAGCAAGATAATTGGAAAGGTTATGATAGTTCAATGACATATACTTCAGGTTTTCATCATGATTTGACTATGTCAATGGAAGGAAATTGGACTTCTCATGAATCACTTAAAACTACTAGTGAGGATGCTATTGTTGAAGAAGGGTTCACTAATCTTTTACTTAAAACAAATTCTGAAGAAAGGAGTTTATCAGATAGTGACTGGAATAGTATTCTTAATTTAGTTAATTCTTCTCCTTCTGATTCACCAATGTTTTGATGCAAGATGTGTTGTAAGAACTTTCGTTTATAGATACAATCAATCAAAAGTTTATGATATATGTTAAGATATTAATTAATAGGAAAAACTATTTAGTGTTGAAATTGTTTTAATGTCTTGAACTTTTGATTGATTATATTTATAATAATATAGGTACTGTACTCATACATTAATTAATTGTTCATCTTCTGATATCAATATGTTTGGATTTGACTCGATTTCTATGTCTAAACTCTAAAGTATAGTTTTTCTGAGATGGGGATATCTTCTTCTAGGTGAACTGATAGCAGATAGGGTGTGTGTGAGAATTCAATGACTTTTACTTCTAAGTAAGTTTGGGTGTGTGTGAGAATCCAATAAAGGAAGCATTTAGTATGAACTTTATTGCTGTTGGTTTTGAGTCACATTATTCTACCTTGTGAAGATTTGAATTCAAAGATGATCAACCTCTATTTATTAAGTTACTCTCTTAAAAGTAATAAAATTTCTTAGTTTACTTACATTCAAAATTTACTCATGTTGCCTTATCACAATTATCGGCTAACCTGGCTAGTGTTACGAGCCTTCCTATAATGCCCAAAATGTGGTTACCTGCAAAAACTAGGTGAGGGTTCCATTTATTCTTTTAAAATCAAATGTATCGACTCCATGAGATGTGACCCTTTCTAAATTACATCAAGAGTCACTGACCTACATGAAAGCTTTTCGAAGTATCTATGAAATATTTGGTGTGAGAGTGTTCTTTCAACCTTTTTTGCTACCTTTTTTTAGGTTGTAGAAAATTGCAATCGGTAGAAAATAGATGTGGAAGTCTCACTTTCTGTCAGCACTCAAAGTTTTGCGAGACACTCCATCCTGTCGACTCCCACGATCAAGATAAATTAGGTGAGGCAACCCTCATATGTTTGGGTTAGGGTTTGTGAAGCTGTCGGAGCTCCCCAGGTCTTCTCTTGTTGTTTCAGTATGTTTGTTGATTTTGAGAGTGGTTTTCTCAAGGTGTGTTTCACCACCAAAAAAACACCTATTGGCGACGGATTTTAGCGACAGACTCATGGTTCGTCGCTAAAAACATCCTTAGTGACGGATTTTGGAACCTTTAGCGACGGAAAAGACTTTGATTGTTTACGAGGTCTTTAGCGACGGATTTTGGCACCTTTAGCGATGGATTTGACAAGGAGGGAAAATGTGAAATTTTCATTTGGAATTAGCGAAGGATTTTACAAGGCGAGAAATTCGGAATTTTCGTTTTGAATTAGCGACGGATTTCCCTCTCTAAGGATCTGTCGCTAATCATGGGGAAATGTGCCACTCTGATCGTTAGCGAGGGAAAAATCCGTCGCTAATCCACTATTTTTTTGTAGGGTTTACTCTATGCTTTGCTTTTCAAGATATCATCCCTTAGGGAACTTTGGTTCCCTCTTTATAGTAAGAGGTCACATTATCACTTACGTGTAGCCAATCTTGTCGCTTCGTGGTCTCAGCTTTATCAAGATGACAAAAGTTTCCATACTCTTATGTGCAAAAGTACGGTGGTCGAGCCCTTCTATTATAGCGAACCTCCTGGAATATTCGGAGCATGTCGCCTCACATTTACACATCTAGTGAATACCCTCTCCCCTATTTTCCATGACAACAAAACCTTCCTTGCTTTGAATGTTTTGTGCAAGTTTACCTTTTCAAGGGGATGGTCGGAAATATCCCTCATGAACTATTTAAAACTTAAAGTAACGTCGAGCTCATGAGTGGAGTCGGATTAACCAGTTATTTCGGCTCCATTACCCCTACCATGCATGTCCCCCAACCTCCCACTGTTGGGGGAAACCTTTTTCTAATGTTTGTACATAGGAATGAACACTACAACAGATTTGGGGATGGGCAGCGTTTTTTTTAGCCATGGGCAGCGTTTCTGAGCGCTGCTAAATTTGGCGCTGGTGATTCCTCCCCAAAAATGGGCAGCGTTTGAGAAGCGCTGCTCATTAATAGCCATAGGCAGCGTTTGAAGGGAGAAGCGCTGCTCATTCACCTAGCGCGTATAGCAATGGGCAGCGCTTGGTAAAGGGAAGCGCTGCCCATTGCTAAAGGCGCTAGGTGAATGAGCAGCGCTTCTCCCACCAAGCGCTGCTCATTCACCTAGAAATGGGCAGCGCTTCCCTTTACCAAGCGCTGCCCATTGCTAAACGCGCTAAGTAAATGAGCAGCGCTTCTCCCACCAAGCGCTGCTCATTCACCTAGCACGTTTAGCAATGGGCAGCGCTTGCCTTTACCAAGCGCTGCCCATTGCTATACGTGCTAGGTGAATGAGCAGCGCTTCTCCCACCAAGCGCTGCCTATTGTTTAATTTTTTTTTTCCTTTTTTTTTCTGTTCTTTTGTATTTTCCTTGTTACTTTTGATAATTTCCTGGTCATATACAGCCAATTAATACCAACCCAATCATTTACATACTAACAACATATATATATATATATATATATATATATATATATATATATATATATATATATATATATAAACTAGTTATATATCCAAATGCACCAATATGATCACAAACCAAAACAAACTAGCTAACAAGTTATTATGCATGTATCCAAAACTTAGCAACTTAATTACAATATTAACAAATTAATATGTATCCAAATCAAACTCTCTAACAATATGTATCCAAAACTAGCAAGCTACTTACAATATGTATCTAAATTAAAACAAGTTAGCAACATCACACTTTTCAACATCACACTCATGATCGCTGTCATTCCACGAGGAGCCTGCTTTCTGATATACTTTTCAACATCACACTCATGATCGCTGTCATGATCACTATGATCCGCCATCTGACCTGCAATAAAACATAATCATTGTTATTGTTATATTTATCTATCCAAAATAAATAAACAGACAAGAAGATGAAAACAATGAAAAAACTACTTGGAAATAGATAAAAAGCATATGATATAAGTCTAAATTACCTTTTCCTTTTCTTGGATATAATTGTATTTGCAATTCGCTTCTTAGTATTTTTTTTTGACGAATCGTAATCCTATCACTATGATCGTTTCTAACATACACAAAATCCTCTATAGGAGTACTTTCCCTACAATTGGTAGTGATGTCCCAAAGAAAGGGTCGTCCTCAATACCATCATCATCGGTTGCTTGATCCTCAATGTCATTCACCAATTTTTTATTTGTCAATAAAACAATGGACCAAATTGTATCAACTGGATCAGTGGCATAAAACACTTGTTGAGCTTGGGATGCCAAAATAAAAGGCTCATCTTTATATCCTAACTTATTGAAATTCACCCGCATGAACCCCAACTCATCAATCTGTAAACCACTATTATTGTCAACCCACTTACATTGGAACACAAGCTCTCGAAACATGTTGTAATCCAACTCCCATATGTGTTCAATGACCCCCGAAGTATGAAATATTCGCATATATGGGATTTCTGTCTTTGGCACTTGATGTATGCAAAGCTTGAGCTACAAGAGTCACCCCACTATTTTGCATTTTACTTTGATCATCATGTTTTTTTGTATAGAACGTGTACCCGTTCATTAGATAGCTGGTGTAAGAGAAAACTTGCATATTTGGACCTTTTGCTAACCATCTCAATCTTTCTGAAATCGAGGAAGGATTCATAGCAAATTCGAAATCAATGTGCTCTTTTAGCCACACTATGAAACTCCGATTATGTTCTTTTGTTAACCAAACTTGAGTCTTATATGGGTGATCACTCTTAAGTATGTCCATGTGCTTGGAAACATATGAATCAACCTCAGTATCATTGTGCAAAACATATAAGTGTGCTTCATCTAGTTCTTTCCTTGATACCATCACTATTTTTGTTCCTGACATCCCTTTACTAATGCTTCCTAAGTGACGAGACCTTGGCAGTCCAACAGAATATTCAAGACTAGATAGATAGCCGGTACAGAACTCAATAGCTTCTTCAACTATGTAGCGCTCAACAATACAACCCTCGGGTCGTGATCAGTTTTTCACATAACCTTTTAATATCTTCATGTAACGCTCAAACGGATACATCCATCTCATGTAACATGGGCCACACAATTGTGTCTCTCTAATCAGATGAACTATTAGATGAATCATTATGTCAAAAAACGAAGGTGGGAAATACATCTCAAGCTCACACAAAGTGACAGTAATTTCTCTTTGCAATGATGGCAACTTTCCAGGGTCAATCACTCTACTACAAATCGCCTTAAAGAAGAAACTAAGTTTGGTTAGGGTCTTGCGCACTTTCTTAGGCAAAATGGAACGTATACCAATGGGTAGCAAATTCTCCATTAGAACATGGCAATCATGAGACTTTAAAGATTTTAACTTGAGGTCTTTCATCGATACAAGGTTCATAATATTTGAAGAGTAACCCTCTGGAACTTTAACTCCATGAAGAAACTTACAAAACACGGTCTTCTCCTTTTTAGATAAAGTATGAGCTGCAGGAGGTAGATATGTACGTGTACCCTTCTTTATCGGACCCAATTCTGGTCTCAACCCCATACTAAGCAAGTCTAACCTCGAGTTGATGGTATCTTTAGTCTTTCCTGGCATATTGAGTAAGGTACCGATGACACTTTCAAAGACATTTTTTTCAACATGCATCACATCAATGAAGTGCCTTACATATAATGACTTCCAGTATGGCAACTCAAAGAAAATTGACTTTTTCTTCCACCCCCGTTTGGCAAGCTCTCCTTCAAAAGGCTTCCCAAATTTAATGTTCAAACTTCTCACCTTTTCAAATAGTTGTTCACCCATCAAAGCCATGGGAGCTTTACGGGTTTCGATATTCCCATTGAATGCCTTTTTCAACAATCGATACGGATGAGTAGATGGCAAAAACCTACGATGACCACAGTAGATATTCTTCCTACCATGTTCCAACCACATCCAATCAGTGTTATCTTCACATATAGGGCACGCACACTGACCTTTGTTACTGTACCCAGATAGATTGTCGTATGCTAGAAAGTCATTAATTGTGCCAAAAATCATAGCCCTCAGGGTGAAAGTTTCTTCTCTGAACCCATCATACACCTCTACTCCAGTCTCCCACATTAGCTTCAAGTCTTCAATTAACGGAGCCAAGTATACATCAATATCATTTCCCGGTTGCTTGGGCCCAGAAATTAACAAAGACAACATCATATATTTGCGTTTCATGCAAAGCCATGGAGGTAAGTTATAGATCGCCAAAATCACGGGCCATGTACTGTGGGAGCTACTCTGAATGCCGTGCGGATTAAATCCATCAGCAGACAATGCAAGTCGTAGGTTTCTTGGATCCAACCCGAAATCAGGATAATCAATATCTATTTTCTTCCATTGCGGAGAATCCGCCGGGTGTCGAAGCATGCCACCTTCAATCCTTTCATCATCATGCCATGTCAAGTGTTTTGCATCTTCTGAACTATGGTACATGCGCCTAAATCGAGGAATTATGGGAAAATACCACAACACCTTTTCTGGAGCAGATTCTTTATTTTTATATCGCGATGCATTACATTTAGGACACGACTTTAACGATGCATGTTCATTCCGAAATAAAATGCAATCATTGGGACAAGCATGTATCTTCTCATAGTTCAACCCAATGGACCCTAACATTTGTTTTGCATCATACGTCCGAGAAGGGAGCACATTATCCTTCGGCAACATTTCTTTCAACAGTGCGAGTAATTCCGTAAAGCTCTTATCCGTCCATCCGTGGCAAGTTTTCAAGTTATACAACTTTATCACAGCCAATAGTTTTGTGAATTCAGTACAACCTGAATACAACGGTGTCTCCGCATCCGTTATCAATTTCTCAAACATTTGAGGACAGTCATTAAGATCGTCTTCAACAGCCTTTGCCATCTCTTCAAATTCGCCCCCTTCAAATGTAGGTCTTTCGGTGTCAACCGATGCACATCTCTCAGTACTATTACCCATATTTGAAGATTCACCTCTTTCCTCACCATGCATTGTCCAACAAGTGTAACTTTGATCTATTCCGTAACCCTTTAAATGTCCTGCCAACTCCTCTGCATTAACTGATTTTACATAACAACAACTCAAACAAGGACACTTCATGTTACTAGAAGTCCCTAAACGTTCAACAGCACACTTCACAAAATAATCCACTCCAGCAACATATTCCTTGAACAGACGATTGGCAGACATCCACTCTCTATCCATAATTTCCCAGTATTTATTTATAATAAAATCCTGATAAGAGAACTTAAAAACCTATTATAGGTGACAAACAACAAACAATTCGCATATTTAGGCATATTCGATTTTACTTTGCTAGTTTCATTCACCCCACATATACAAGTTTGCATAACTTATATTCTTGTTCAAGTATAAAATATATAATATAAAAAAAGGTGATCTATGTCTAAAAAATAGTAATAGAAGAGTTTGCATAACTTATATTTGATAGGTATCAAGAAAACAAAGCCTACATATCAATGCAATATCTATGAAGAAATAAATCATCATGGTTCAATCAAAATAGTTATTAGCAATTGATTTTTAGAATCATTGTTGTTGCCAAGACTAAACTTCATCACAAGTTAGGTATCAATCTTTCATTTCAAGCACAACTAAAAGAAAAGGAACACATAAAATAAATAAGAGAGGCAATTTCAGTTTTAAATAAATAAATAGTCACTCTAGTTTTAAACAACAAAAGTACTTGAACAAGTGGAAGCAACAATGAACTCCAACCTAGGCGAACCACGCACTAGCAAATAAACCGAACTCTCGAACAACGAATGCAAAGCTCCGACAAAACAAACTCGCAAAACCTAACAACAATTCACATATTCAGCAACAATCCTCAATTTCTCATGTTTAGAAATACATCACAAGTATCCCTTAAACCTAGAACAACATTCAATTAACATGCATTTCACTAAATATCTCAAATTTATAAATACAACACAAGAATCCCTTAACCTAGAGCAACATTAAATTAACAAGGGCGAAAACTATGTAAGTCTAAATTACTTGGAAATAGATACTTGTACGCTGCTTTTTATCTATTTCCAAGTAGTTATTTTACTTGGAAATAGATAAAAAGCATATGATGTAAGTCTAAATTACCTTGAGAGCTTGAGAGAGTATACCTGAGTGAGAGCTTCAAGTGAGAGAGCTAGGTGATGGAGAAGACCCAAAAAAAAATATTAATGCTAAAACGTATGCGAGGGAATGAAAATGAAAAAAAAAAAACAATAGGCAGCGTTTATAAGTAAGGAGCGCTGCCCATTGCTCATATGCGTCCTCCAATGGGCAACGTTTGGCAAGGGAACGCTGCCCATTCCTCATATGCGTCGTCCCCCCATTCTTCATATGCGTCGTCCAATGGGCAGCGTTTGGCAAGGAAGCGCTGCTCATATGCGTCCTCCAATGGGCAGCGTTTGGCAAGGGAGCGCTGCCCATTGCTCATATGCGTCCTCCAATGGGCAGCGTTTGGAAAGGGAGCGCTGCCCATTGCTCAGATGCGTCCTCCAATGGGCAGCGTTTGGCAAGGGAGCGCTGCCCATCGTTTCGGGTTTTTCTCTTTGGCTAGCGCTTTTTTAATAAACGCTGCTCAAGGTAGCGACTTTTTTTCGCACTTCTGGCGTAGTGGAACTTGGAGAAACCGCCTTGGAGGAGGCACGAGGTGGGGAACAAGGCGACTTGAGACCTTGGCAATCTCGAATATGATCCTCAGATCATTTTTAACCACTATTATCTTCTGGACATGCAGTGTTTCTAGAAGTTCTTTTTGTTGCTTGATGAGGTCCTTTCGTTCCCTCTCCCACAATCATCTCCCATTAGTTCCTTTGTGATTGAACCAAGTATTGACATAACCATATCTTCATGAATGTATGGTTAACTATATAATCCTTTTTTGGTCGCAAAGACTAAAAGAGAGCAAACCACAAACAAACGTAGGCCTAAAGGTAGACGTCATCGTCGTTATTAATGAGTTGGTTGATTTGGCTAAGCGGGGCAAGATCAATTGTTAAAGGTAGACTTTGAAAAGACTTACAATTCAGTGAGCTAGAGGTTTTTGGATTACATGCTTTTGAGACTCGGTTTCTGTAAGAAATGGCAATGTGGCATGCGGTATTGTACTCACACTGGAAGCGTGTCAGTGTTGGTAAAAGACAGTACTACTGTGGAATTCCATACTGAGAAAGGGCCGAATCAAGATGACCCTCTTGAACCCTTTTTGTTTTTAGTAGCGGAAGAAAGTTTTGCGTGTGTGATGAGAAATGCCACTGCTATGGGCTTATACAAACCCTTCAAAGTTGATGAAAATGTTTCCTATTCTATGTTGGAGTTTGCAGTTGATACGATTCTAGTAGGGGACAACACTTGGGAGAACCTTTTGGAGCATTAAAACTATTCTTAGAGAGTTTGAGTTGGTCGTAGGGCTTTAGATTAATTGTTTCAAAAGTAATATTCTTGGTCTCATTCTTCCTGATAACTTTTTGCAAGTTGTTTGTCAGTTTCTATCATGTAACATGGGACTTATACTGTTCAGGTTCCTTGGAAATCCTATTGGGAGGATGCTACCCATAGGCACCAATTTGCGAGGTGGTTACCCTTCTCAGGTACCTGAGAAGGGTAACCACCTCGCAACCGGTAATCGATAAAGTTAAAGGGAGACTGACTCTCTAGCAAGGGAGGATGCTACCCATAGGCACCAAGATGACATTAATCAATTATGTTCTTTTTTCTTTGCCTTTATATTTCTTTTTTTTATAAAGCGCCTAAGGAGGTCCTTGCTGAAATTACAAGGTTAAAACGACGCGTTATGTCGACTAGTAACTCTAATGCAAACTCGACTTCATAGGTCAAATGGGACAGTGTGTGTAAACCAAAAAATATGGAGTGTCGAGCATAAAGAATTTGGAACTTTTAATGTTTCACTTAATTCTAAATGGAAGTGGCGCTCCTTATGTGATACTAATGCCATTTGGTTTTATTTACTCAAGTCACAGTATGGTGACTTGGAGCCTTGGTGTTTGGAATAGAAGTTTTTCGGCCCAATCACTTACTGGAAGTGTTCATTATGGTGGAGGGATCTGTGTAGTGTGGGCACAACCTCCGATGATGGTCTTGGCTGGTTTGGAGCCCAATTCAGAGGCGTGTTGGGGGTGATGGGACCTGAACTCATTTCTGAACACATAATTGGACAGGTAATTCTTCACTGAAAGAATTATTTCCCACGCTGTTCAATTTGTCACTTAATGCTGAAGTTTCTATGACAGAAACGGGTATATGGGGGGACTAATTGATTTTGGATTTTGCGTTGGGAAAGAGATTTATCAAGCCCCCAACCTTGCAAATTTGGTCGAGGGATTTTGCCTTGTCTTAATAATGCTGATAGTCAGGTGCAAATTGTTGGTTGGAGGTTCCTTTTAGGGAGGTTAGCTACAAGGGATCTTCTTATTAATCGTGGGATCCTTGAAGAGAATAATAACTCGTCTTGCCCAATTTGTTTTTGGCTTGCTAAAAACCATAGTCACCCGTTTGTAGATTTCCCTATATCCTGTGAATTGTCGTATATGGGGTTGGGCTGGCTGGGTGTATAGGATGTGTTGCATGTCGAAGATCCAATCTAGAATTTTTTACAGTTTGGTGCTTTTATTTCAGGGAAGAGGAAGAAGAAGATAAGACACACAATCTAGTTGGCTACTTGTTGGGTTATTTAAGGCGCTAGAAACGATATGATTTTCAGGGATAATCTTGTAAATGTGGTGCCATGTTTCAACATGTTGTAAATGTGTCTTGGCGCTGGTTTATCGAAAGGGCTGGGAGAAATTTGAGCTCAATTTTTTAAATGTCGCGTCCAATCCCTTGTCATGCCTCAATTCAGTATGATCTTGATGTAATTGAGTTTAGTACCACTTGTACTATTGTTAAATGAAGTTTTTGCTTATAAAAAAAGTTGGTCTGAAGCCTTCCGAACTCAACACCTAATGCATCAACATTGAGCATATCGACGTGAAATGTTGGAGTTGATTCAAATTGAGCATATCGAAGAAGTCCCGCATTGCCTAGTTTTTTGAAGGATGAGAGAAGCCAAAAGTTATACATATGAGCTCAATTTCTCCTTTACAAGATGCACTCGTTGTTGTGTGAAAACAATATGTGCAAGTGTACACAGTTGCGACAAGTAATAAAGAGTAAGTAGAGATCATTCCCACGAGGATTGTTGAGTTATTTTCTATATTTAATTAGCAAGTAAGCTAGTGAGTAAAAGCAAAGTAAAATAACAAATTGTAGAACCTAATTTTATCAACAAACAGTAAGTAAAATAAAGGATGAGTAGAAATTCAGAAAGAGAGTAAGTTGGGAATGCTTTCACTATGCAAATTCATAATAATGGTCTAATGTTGTATCTGATGCTGCAGCACTGGGTGCTGTCGCAATAGATATATTCTTTCAAATACTTCACACTAGGGTTTTCTTACAAGAGCTTATGTCTAAGCCCTAAATAAGTCCACCTTAGGTTGCTTAGGCACCCACAGTATTCACCCTATGAAATTTGCGTTCCTATGTCTAGGCTTTAAGCAAGGATTATCAAAGTGTCCTTTAATAACCACTATCCATATTATCCTTTGAGATCAATTTATAAACCATGTCTGAATCTATAAATGGTACTTATATTTAGGTGATCAAGTCTAAAATAAGTTTGGAAATAGTATCACATAAAGGATAAAAATGCTAAACATCAAATACATGCATTAAACACACTAAGACTTCATTACATAGATCAAAGCATCCCAACTAAGAGTATTTAGCTCATGATAAACAAACAACACAAGAAATACAAGTCAAACATAAATGCTAAAGCCATAATACCGAAAATACAAAGAAGAAATATACTAAGAAGAGGTAGACTGAAGATTGGCTCCAAGAACAATAGCATCAAGGTTCATATCACTGTTGTGCAGAATTTCTACTTTTATTGTGAAAATGGAGCTTGGAACGAAAATGGAGAGAAAGGCTATGTCTAAACCTTGCCTCCTTTCTGAACCAGCCTCTCAAATGAGGAAGATGAGTCTCCTTAAATAGTACTAGGGTTTAGTGATCCAAGAAATATCCTTTAGAGGCTCCATTTGTCTTTATGTGTGCCTAGGAGTACAATGCGCCCACAAAAAGGGAATATTCTGTTCATGACAGCCTGGTACCAGCAGCAGGGCGTGTCCATCCTTTTCTGACAGCTCGCCTCAGCATTTTCTCTCTCATCTACCGCAGGAACGCAATGTTGCGGCACCTGATGCTGCAGCAATGAAATGCACACATAAAAGCACAAAATGGGGGACCAAAGTGCCGAATGACTCCAATCTAGAATTAAATCTTCTTTTACACTAAACAACGTATTTTAACTAATTAAACACAATATTACTTTAGAACTCATATTAATTTAAGCTAAGAAAGCATAAATAACTCTTATAAATAAGAGTTATCACTCGTCCAAAACACTTTAAGTTTGTATTTGGCTTTTTCTTTCTCTTATACTCTTATCTTAGAGTATTGTGTGATGTAGTTAAATATTGTCTTTAGAAATTGTGGGCTTACTGGAGTCATTGGATGTTTGAGAGAAGTCAATATGTTGTAACAATTTTCAGATAATGTTATTCTCTGATTGTTATTAGACAACCGATTCATGACTTTTCTCCGCTTTTAGAGTTTTTCGGGTTAAATTTCTGTGTTTCGAGTTGTGCTCATTTTATTTTATTTTTGTATGTTGCTATTTTCCAACAACTATTTAATCTTATATAAGTTTTGTAGTTGTAACTTTAATTTACATGTATGAAAAGATGGCACATTTTTACACCGCAAAATAAAAAAAGTCATGATGGAAACACGTTTTGATAGTGTGTGTGTGTGTATATATAGGATTAAAATAATTTGGGCAAAGGGGAGAGTTTGCTATTAATTTGACTTGAAACAGAAATGTGGTTTGATCAGTTGGCTGTCCAACAAAGTAATTGCCACATATGGTCCCCCATATATTGTTTGATCCCTTTGTCGTCGGCTCAATGCTAGATTGGACAGAAATATAACTATATGATAGACACGTGGAAAATTTCATATAACTATGATAGATTGGACAGAAATAAATTAATTAATTATTCCACCACAAATGTTAAGCATATTTAATTTTGTCATTGTTGTTTGTCTTTAATTATTATGAATAATTCCTTGATGAATGTTTCCTCTAATACAAACAATAGGATCAACCGGCCATTCATAGAATAAACAAAGAGGGGAGGTACTCCTATCCTAAAACCACCTCCAAGAAAGATATATATGTATATGTATGTATGTATGTATGTATGTATGTATGTGTGTGTATATAATGCGGTCAATGGATCCTCGAAAGTCAAGAGCGGCTCCAGAGTAGATGAAGTGGTTTCTCAAATAGCAGATAACCCATAGAAAAGTATATCAAATGAGAGTCAAGCCCCGTCTATAACTAGCCGGCCCTCCCACATAAGTAAATTACCAAAATAAAGATGGAATATCCTCGGAATCACAAAGTCAAAACTCAGCTAACAGACAATAGAATACCAAATATGGGAAGAGAAGACACATCCACAAAAAATATGCATTGTAGACTCCTGGGAAGAACTACAGAAAGCACAAAATGTCGCAACAAAATTTAAGATAACCCCTCTAGTAAACAAGTTAGTCCGAGTGGACACTATCCAAAAGTAATTTCCATGAGAAGTCAATCACCCTTGAAGAAGCGTAGCTCTTCCAAACCTTGTTTAGAGTGTCAATCACCTGGTTAGACAGACTCTCAACACGGGATAAAGGCTCGGCAAGAAGATGATACCCTGAGGATACATAGAACAAACCAGAGGAATGCTTAGTCCACACCTATCTATCAGGCATCACATTTAGTGTAATTGAACCCACTTCCAAGAGAAGCTTCCCCAAGTAGGAGATCCTCCCAGGCGAACAGTTGCCACCTCCAAGGAATAACCCAAACTCAGCCCCCATAGAGATGTAACCATAAGAGCCAACCGGGGCAAATGGAGAGGAGGACCTGTCTCCCTATGGCACTACCATATTTGGAGAGGAGGACCTGTCTCCACAAGGCATCATATTCAGTGAGAAGGCTCCACCTGCAAAATAATGACTAAATCATCATCTCCTCACAAAAGTATTTTAAAAAATTATGTATTGATCCAAAAGTATATCATTTACCTCTCTTTCACAATCCTCATCCTCACCAACATATAGAAACTGATACATTATCTTTGAAGTACCTAATAAATAAAAACCAGATTGACTTAAAAGAAATCATTTTGGGAAAAAATAGAGAAAATTCAAAATAAAATATATTAATTACCTTGAATTTCTTTACGTATCAAATCTTGGGTACACATCAAAGCCTCCAAAGTGTCTTCAAGCAACTTACTACGTTGTGAACTTACAACACGACCACCAGTACTAAAAGCAGACTCCGAAGCAACTGTAGAGATAGGGATAGCTAGAAAGTCTCTTGCTATTTTTTGCAAGGTTGGGTACTTCAATCCATTTTGCTTCCACCAAGCTAATATATCAAAAGCTTCCGAGTTTGTTTCATTCAGCAAAACAGGCTCTTCAAAGTAGCTAGTTAATTCTGACTTCACATTAATAGTTGAGACATTTTCTTTCACAAATTTGATATAATTAGACTCCCAAGAATCCTGTGGTACACTAGCAACATTTGATACAGAACCACTACTAACACAACTACTAGTAGGACTAGCAGCACCATCCCTTTTTTGATATTCTTCAACCAAATCTTCACATACTTTCATCACACGTTTCAACTCCTTGGGAGAATCATATCCATACATCATAGGGAAGAAATAATTCAACAATGTCATTTTATATCTAGGATCCAAAATAGCCCCTATTGCCATCACTCCATTTATCATACTCCAATACTTGTCAAACTTCAATATCATACTTGAAGCCATACTTTGGATGATATCACTACCACATGTTTGCCAAGCTCTTAAAGCCAATCTTATTTCACACACTTTTGGAAAGTAAATATTTGCTGTTGGATATTGGGTACCCGAGAACAACTCAGTCACTACCAATTTATCAAAAATTTCAGTTGCCTTTTTCCAATCATCTTCCTTTGGCAAACATTTATATAGAGACTCACGCTGACTTAAACGTTTAAAAACTTCCTGGTAAGGTAATGCAGAAGCAAGCATTAAGTAGATGGAGTTCCACCTAGTTTTACAATCAAGTACAAGCTTCTTCCCATAAACCAAGTTCAATTGATGACAAGTATCTCTAAATTTCTCCTCCCTCTTTGGTGTTGCAACCCAAAAAGAAACACTATCTCTAATTTTTTCAATAGATTGAGAAATTGAGAACATACCATCTTTTACTATCAAATTCAGTATATGAGCACAACAGCGCATGTGAAATAAGTCTCCACCCAAAACAAATTAAGAAGATGGCATCTTACCTAACAAGAGACCAATTGCTGCTTCATAGTGCTAGCATTATCGACCGTTAATGTTGACAACTTTCTATCAATATTCCAATCCATCAAACGATTTAGTAAAACTTCACAAATAACATCATTGCCGGACATTAGAACCTTACACCTGGTAAGAGACATGTAAGAGACATGTAAACATTAGAACCTCACAAATAACTTCTACCAAATCAATGTAATGAGCCGTAAGAGACATATATCCTTTATTCTGATTGCTAGAAGTCCACATGTCAGTAGTTATCGCAATCCGACTTCTATTCTTTGCAAGTAACTTAATTTGTTTTGACCTCTCACTTTCATATAACTTCATTATATCACTCTTGATTGTATTGCGAGAAACTATTTTGAACAAAGGTTGAAGAGCATGGCTATACCTTCTAAAACCAATGTGGTCAACAATGCTAAGAGGATACTCATGCAATGCAATCATTGATGCAAGCTCATTTCTAGCATTCTCTTGATTAAATGTATAGTTTCCGACTATAAGTGATTCTGGCCTCTTTTGCGAGGAAGTTGCTGTTTGTTCCTCAACTTTTAAAATGGATTGCTTTATACTCCTCTTAGTGCGACGTGGACATGTGCGATTGTGGTCATGTAAAGATTTGGTTCCTTGTCTAGTTTCACCAACAAGTTTCTTATCACAATACTTACATATCGCCTTCCAACTGTCACCTATCTTCTCCCTTCTATAATGCTTCCAAGCCCCTGATTTTAGTCCTCTTTTGTTAGGACTTGCGGACTTCACTTCTTCTTCTTGGTCTTCCATATTAGTGTCACCCTGCGCCGGAGGAATTTCATTTTGATGCGTCTCTCCCGTAGAAATTAAATTAGGTGCGGGTGAAACTTCAGTGCATTCCACGGCACTATTAGATGCAATACCTTCAACCATTTTAAAATAGGTCCTGCAACATTATATCAGAAATAACAAAACATCAGCAATACCGTATATTCACCAAGAGAAAGGGAAAAACTTCAGCAATATTCAATAAACGAAAGACCAAAATAATGAAAACCTTTCTAAAGTTTCTCTCATGCTTTTTGTCACTATAATATTCAATAAATGGGTGATCTTCTTTCTTCTTATCATCATCTTTGATTAGTCAAAAAGAACACAGCAATATCATCACCAATATAAAGAAAACCTTTCTAAAGTTTCTCTCATGCTATTTGATTTTTCTTCTGAAACAGCAATAACAATCATTGAAAGACCAAAACTTGAGAAAAAGAAAGGGAAAAGAAACGAAGAGTAGTGAGATTAAGAAAGGGAAAAAGAATAAAAGAAGACTAAACTGTTACCTGAGTGGACTTGTTGCGAAGATGACAGGTACAGTGGCGGAGACGTAGAATGAAAGTTGAAACGAAGAGCTGGGGCTTGCAGCGCTTGCTTTGTTTCTGATCCAGACTAAACGAAAGTGTGGGAGAGGAAATAGGGAACGTTTGAACTACCACTCCCTTTCTAATTCTGATTTATTTATGCAATAATGCTATTTTGACAAAGGATTTTTACAAAAATACTTACAAAAATACGGTACACATATGTATCCGTATAATACCCACTTTTATATAATAATTAGTTTTATATTAAATAAATTTAAAACACAACCTCTTCCCAAAAACCCTCACTCTCTCTCCCCGAAAACACACGGCTTCTTCTCTCTCAACCGCACAGCTTCTTCTTCCTCTCTCTGCAACTCTCATTAAAACACAAAAACCCTCACCTCCGTTTCACTTTCTCCCTCCGCAAAAAAACCACAATCGTGTTCCTCAACCACAATCGGCTCCATTTCAGTTTCTCTCTCCGCGAAAAACCACAATCAAGTTGTTCCTTTCTCTGCAACACGAAGCTCCGGTGAAGCACAGCCACGCCGCCGTCTCGTCACCAACACCGTAAAAGGAAAAACGAAACCACCACTCAGTCTCTCTCGTCTCCACTCTATCAATAAGCAGAAATTTCTGTACCTCTCAATCTCTCAACGTAAATCCTCTCCTCCCTCAACCTCCAGTCTTTTCCTTCAAGCTCCGCCCTCCTCTGACGGTAACCTGTTTTTATCTAGCTCGCGGCTCCTATCTTCTCCCTCCTCCCTCTCCATTTCCGTCTCCGCCGTTTGCCGTCGTATCTCTGCCTCCTATGCACCTCTTCTCCTCTGCAACCTTGTTCTACTCAGGTAATATGTATTATTTCCTTAATTTATCCCTAATTGCAGAAACCCTAAATGTCCCAAAATTATTTTTAAGAAAAACTTGTGATCTTATCATCACAGACCTGATAGATAGAGTGTTAATTATGTTATGTCAAAAACAAGTTATGGATTTTACTTTATTCTATTTTATTTTTTCCAATTTTGCAACTATTTTGTGTTTGTTGAGCTAAAATCAAACAAATTTGTGGTATTTAATTTAATTTCTGTTATGTAGAGTGAATGGTGTTGATTTCGTGTATGGTGTAAATAGGTCCTTTGTTTGAATGAACTTGATTTGTGTGAGATTATTTTTTTTGTAAATTGAGTTTGAAGTGAAGTTTAGTACTGGTCAAAATGCAATTACTTGAAAGAAGAAGAACAAGAGTGTTATACCAAATGAAGAGTCTTGTGATGTACCTTCAGAGACTTTAGTTTTGGGGTATCATCAATGGAAACAAGCAGGTTCGATTTCTTGCAGGTTCGATTTGCGGTTTTGGGTTCCATCTTCCTTCTCCTAAAATGTTTTATTTTTTGATTGCACACTTCCATTGGAAACAAAATGTACTTGCTGCTTTTGGTGTTTGTTTTCTAGTTGAAAGATTTAGTTGGTTTGTACCATTTTTTGTCTTGTTTGTTAGTTTTTAGGACATTTATTTTCAATCGCCAAGTTGCCATGGTTTGTATTCTAATTGTGTTGCGTTTTTGTGTTCTTTGTTTTCTTAGTTCGTTTATTTTATGTTGTTTTAGTTTCATTGTTATCATAACATATTGAATATTGATTTTGAAGATGTTAGATATATTTTTTACAAACTCTAATTACTTTCACTTTTGTACTTCAAAGGGAAGGACTTCGGGAGGCATATGATGGAAACATTGCATTTGCAAGTGCCCCGGAAACTTTTGGTGCTTGGAATTAATGACCCCGTCTGTGTGGCTTTTGGAGGTATAAGAGCCTTCTTAACATGGTTGATGGAAGTATCACGTATCTATGTTCCTCCATGTAGTTGACATTACTTTATTGCTATGGGAAAGAAACTCTTTCATAGGTATATTAAGTGACAAATAGAGAAAGGGATAAATATGTATTATTGTTAACGTGAACACTTAGATTACAAGAGAATAGGCAGAATTGCATATATGCTCAAGCATATGATGTTGAATGAGGAGGTGGAAGCACATAACAGCTTTGTATTCATCATTGTGATTGTAAAATTATTTCAATGGTTCTAAAACGGGTTTAAGAGTGTTTACTTGACCATTATTGATGTAAAAGTTGTAGATTGAGACTCATGTACTTGACCAATAAATATGAGATGCCTTTTGTTACGTTTGTAGATGTTAATCACCGGGGTTATGTTTTTCTTATAAATGACCAAGTTGCTATTTTCATCTTTTCCTTGTGAAACCGACCATGATTAGCAGCTAGACTTGTCGATTCATTCAATTGACAGACAATATTTGATTGTAGAAAGATTAATACACGTCAATTTAGAGCTCTGTCTTAGTTCAATTTGAACCCTGATATACCATAAAGATAGATACCCCCATCACTATTGGTAATTGTGGGATCGAATTTGATCATGCGTGTCTCTATATTTAGCTATGATTTGGGAATCTAGTAACGATAACCAACATCGTGTTAGCCTGTAATTTCGACAGGCTAAATTAAATGCAGTCAACGAGGTTTGATTTATTTTTAAAGTTTGACCTTGTATTTCAAGAGACAAGTATCAATTTCGACACTGAAATGAATTTAGCTATCAAGTTACATCAAGTAGATTTCGACCTCAGATTTGGCTAAGTCGAAGAAGCTGAAGACAGATATTTTGACAAGAAGGAGTTGGAGGCTGATGTCGAAATAGGTTTTACACTTGATCGGAATATCTCACCTACCTGACGTCATCACTGTTAAATGTTGTTGGCGTTATTCCTATATTGGTGTACCATATGGCCTTCCACGTTCTGCTTGTAATTCTGACAATGTTCATATGGCAATCACAATTTCTTTTGAATGCCACGTACTTACGCTTTCTTTATCTTTATTCCAGCGTTATCTTAACTTCTTGCAATGTTGGTTTATATTTTTTCAAGTATTTGCCATTTATACGCAAAATTCTTTCATCAGCGCCAATCTCTTCGACTTCATATGCGCCGTTTGAATAGACTTGTAAAATTTTGAACGGTCCTTCCCAACTTGGGGACCATTTACCAAGGACTCTATCTTTTCTATCCATAGGTAAGATAACTTTCCAAACTAAATCTCCCACGTCGAAAGTCTTCAATTTGACTCTTTTGTTATAGGCCTTAGCCACTCTTTCTTTTTGTCTTGTGAGCATATCTAATGCACTTAGCCTATTGTTTACCTTGAATTTTGGTAAACACCGCTAGTTTGAAATTGTTTCTGCTTGCAGGATCAACTAGTAAATCCTAAGACCGTTTGTGTTTAAAGTTTTTCCAGAATTGCGCGTTTAAAAGTAAAAAGAAGAAGATAACCGTCGATTTCTCCGCGAAACCGTCGAATTACTCCAAATGAGGGAGGATAAAACAAAGAGAAAATTTGCATGAAACGTAAAGAAAAGGAAAATTAAAATTGCATTAATTTAAAGGGGTGGTGCACAAGATCATACATGCGTTCCTTGTACTCGTTTCTCAGTGCGTGTCGGTACTTTGAGCGTTGGAACTTGGTATGAGAGATTGTGACCCGTTTTTCCTATGAGAAACTAATATTTATACAAGGAGGGAAACACTATAACTAACTAACTGTACAGAGAATTTAAAAAATAATAACTGCTATGTCGTTTCGACCGTGGTTGCTTGATTCCACTTCGACATCAGCCTTCAAACTTCCTCTTGTCGAAATCCTTGCTTGCAACTTCTTCGACTTCACCAAATCCAGCGTCGAAATCAGCTTGATATAAACTGATAACTTAACCCATTTTGAACGTCGAAATTACTTCTTGTCTCTTGAAATACAAGGTCAAACTAAACCTCGTTGACTGCATTTAATTGAGCCTGTCGAAAATGCAGGCTAACAAATTGCCCCCCAAAAATGTCTTTTTCGACTGAGTTTTTAAATGAAGAAGAAAATGACATTTTTGAAATTCCTCTTAACTGCTCTAATGACGTCATCAGGTCGAAAATACCTTGTTCTTTCCAGATTTCTCCTTTTTTCGACAACGAGCCAATCGACAGGTATAAGGAGGTCCTGATTTCAATTCTGCAATATTAACCTCTTCTTCGACATCTTCATAAGGATGTCGTATTCTTGGTCACTGTCGTTAGCTTCGACATAAGCAACCTTTTCTTTCTTACTTTGGAATCTACCTGCTCTGGCTTTTTCGGCTTTGAGTCTTTCGACTTGATTTCTGGTGCAAATCTTCTTGGTGTTTGCTTCACAGGCTTCTTCTCTGGTCGAATAGGCAACTTCAACTCAACCACCTCTCTTTTCAGCCCTGGCATCTCATTGTAATCCCAAGCGAAGCAATCTTTGTATTCATTTAGCAATTTGACAATCTGCACTCTGAAATCTTTGTTGATCTTTGTACTAATATATGTTGGTCTTCTTGTTGACCCATCTCCCAAATCAATTTCTTCTAAGGGATCTTGTGCCTGTATTTTCTTGGTCGAACCCACTGGATCTTTGTCAAATCCTAATGGTTCATCATCATAGACACCATCAAGTCTCTGTGTTTAGACCATGATTTCTTTGTTATTATCTTCTGTGGCTAAAGCAACCATTTGATGAAACTCAGCTTCTAGAATAGCTTTTTCTTTGTTTTCGGCCACATAGGCTGTAATTCTTTCCCATGCACTGGGCTTTATAATCGTTTCGACCGTGGTTGCTTGATTCCACTTCGACATCAGCCTTCAAACTTCCTCTTGTCGAAATCTTTGCTTGCAACTTCTTCGACTTCACCAAATAAATGTCCTAAAAACGCAACACAATTAGAATACAAACCATGGCAACTTGGCGATTGAAAATAAATGTCCTAAAAACTAACAACAAGACAAAAAATGGTACAAACCAACTAAATCTTTCAACTAGAAAACAAACACCAAAAGCAGCAAGTACATTTTGTTTCCAATGGAAGTGTGCAATCAAAAAATAAAACATTTTAGGAGAAGGAAGATGGAACCCAAAACCGCAAATCGAACCTGCAAGAAATCGAACCTGCTTGTTTCCATTGATGATACCCCAAAACTAAAGTCTCTGAAGGTACATCACAAGACTCTTCATTTGGTATAACACTCTTGTTCTTCTTCTTTCAAGTAATTGCATTTTGACCAGTACTAAACTTCACTTCAAACTCAATTTACAAAAAAAATAATCTCACACAAATCAAGTTCATTCAAACAAAGGACCTATTTACACCATACACGAAATCAACACCATTCACTCTACATAACAGAAATTAAATTAAATACCACAAATTTGTTTGATTTTAGCCCAACAAACACAAAATAGTTGCAAAATTGGAAAAAATAAAATAGAATAAAGTAAAATCCATAACTTGTTTTTGACATAACATAATTAACACTCTATCTATCAGGTCTGTGATGATAAGATCACAAGTTTTTCTTAAAAATAATTTTGGGACATTTAGGGTTTCTGCAATTAGGGATAAATTAAGGAAATAATACATATTACCTGAGTAGAACAAGGTTGCAGAGGAGAAGAGGTGCATAGGAGGCGGAGATACGACGGCAAACGGCGGCAAACGGCGGAGACGGAAATGGAGAGGGAGGAGGGAGAAGATAGGAGCCGCGAGCTAGATAAAAACAGGTTACCGTCAGAGGAGGGCGGAGCTTGAAGGAAAAGACTGGAGGTTGAGGGAGGAGAGGGTTTACGTTGAGAGATTGCGAGGTACAGAAATTTCTGCTTATTGATAGAGTGGAGACGAGAGAGACTGAGTGGTGGTTTCGTTTTTCCTTTTACGGTGTTGGTGACGAGACGGCGGCGTGGCTGTGCTTCGCCGAAGCTTCGTGTTGCAGAGAAAGGAACAACCTGATTGTGGTTTTTCGCGGAGAGAGAAACTGAAATGGAGCCGATTGTGGTTGAGGAACACGATTGTGGTTTTTTTGCGGAGGGAGAAAGTGAAACGGAGGTGAGGGTTTTTGTGTTTTAATGAGAGTTGCAGAGAGAGGAAGAAGAAGTTGTGCGGTTGAGAGAGAAGAAGCCGTGTGTTTTCGAGGAGAGAGAAAGTGAGGGTTTTTCGGAAGAGGTTGTGTTTTAAATTTATTTAATATAAAACTAATTATTATATAAAAGTGGGTATTATACGGATACATATGTGTACCGTATTTTTGTAAGTATTTTTGTAAAAATCCTTTGTCAAAATAGCATTATTGTTATTTATGTGTGACTATTAATATTAAAAAAATTAAAATAATAAGCACTTTTTTAAGCAAAAAATAATAAACACTTGAAAAGACAAAAAAACCAAATATATATACAATAATATATATTATAGTAAGGATATTAATGTAAAGTGCTCGGGGCGGGGACCCCGCGGGGCGGAGAGACAGGTCCACGTCCCCGTCCCCGAAATGGCCTTGGGGGGATTTTCTCCCCCGACCCCGTCCCCGCGGGGAAAAATCCCTGCCCGCGGGGCCCCATTCGGGACAGTCCCCGCGGGGATCCCCACGCTCGGGTGGATATTGCCATCCCTAATAACAACCATCCTCTACATAGAAGCCAACAGATCCACACCCTATCATAGAAAATAACAAAATTACTCGTATTTAAACTTTTTTACCTGAATTAACTTAGTATATTTTTTCATTTTTATTTTTATTTTGTTTTAAAATTTATTTTCAAAATGTTGTTTTTAAAATAATATAAATGAAAAGTTACATTTAGTTTTTAATATTTTTATAATTTATAGTTATTTACATATTTTATAGTTTTATGATATTTTTTATTTTAAAATTATTTTTATTTTGTCAAATTAAATTTATTTATTTATTTCATTACTTTGTACAATTTTATTTATTTATACTTTAAGTGATCAAATTATCTTTCCTTTAAAATTATTGTTATTAATTCATATTTATTTTACATTTTAGCATTTTTTATGATTAGAGGCCCCCAAAAGTTCAATACAACAACAAATTATGGGTATAAAGGATTTGAGTTGTCCCTTACTCAAATAAAACCTCTTTGTTGGGGTGAAATGATTTGAGTGAAATCAAAGACAAATCTAAATTTAAAAAATTGACAAAGCAATACACTACAAAAAAATACAGGCTGTTAGCGACGACTAAATTCTCTCTCTCTAAAACAGTGGTTGCTAAAATAAAATAAAGCAAAAACGAGAATCAAGTCCAACTAACATGGAAAAGTGAAACCATGGCAAAATGAGGGTGGTGCGACAATGACCAAATGATGGTGGTGGTGGTGGTCTAAAGTTCTAGTTCGAAGATAGGTGTAAGAGGGTGGTGAGAGTGAACATTTTCTTCATAGTTTATCTCACTTAGAGATTCTCCGAATCGGTGTTCCAGTTACCATTAAAAAACCAATTTGGGTTTGATTTTTTCTTCCAAAACGATTTTTTTCAATAGCAAGACCTAGATAAAACAACCAACTGCTTCCAAAGGTCCTTTTTAACTTTATAAGATATGGTGACTTAAATATTAGAGATGAAAATCAATTGATTCTTTCTAACTTGAGAGTAATAAAAAAAAAAGACTCGTTCACATTAATTCCAATGAGGGAGCTCTTAGAAAAGTGTACTTTTAATTAATAGGCAAACTCAAATCATCTAACAACGTCCTTCATTGTCCAGTGGTTATCCACAGTCGGATCACTAATAAGAAGAGTGTCGTCGGCATATTGAAGACGGGAGACCATAGATCCCCCTCCTTAAATTGAAGAATAACTTGAAAGTAATTGTCTTTCTCTAATATTTGATGTTTTGTAGGATTACAATTCACTACGACCATAAGGTTCCTAGAAAAACACATGCTCGAATCCAAGTCCTCCATTTGATGTTAAAACCAAATTGTTGTAATATAATCCAAAAACCTAAATCACGTGTCTTTTTTGAAGCACACCTTGAATACCAGACATTATTTTCTTTTCCTCTTGTTCTAGCATAATCAACCAGGACATTCATTACCACAACCCATTCACTACTAGAAAAAACTAAATTAGAGATCAAAATTACCAAATAATCAAAATTTGTCACTACTTTCGGCATTCCAAAATTTAGTGACGGGATTAGTGATAGATTTCACATTTTTAGTCACTAATTTTCCCTCTCTAATTTCGCTTTTTTTAATAATGGTTGACAAGATTTCTCCACTTAAAAAAAGCAGTCGAGTTGGGCAAAATGAGAGATTTCTACTCATAATCTTATACCAACAATTGAAGGGAGAAATAGGTCTAGGTCTCCCAAAGAGAAATGGTATTGTACCTTAGGAATGAGGGTCAAAATGTAGGAGAAAACGCGCCATGGTAACTCAACATTTAAGTAAAATTTATCGTACAAAGATCCAAATCTACTCACATCAAACCCCAGAGATGCTTAACAAGGGGGAAGAAAGAGCACAAGAATCAATTACCAAAAAAGCTGGAAAGGAAATACCATCAAGCATCGACTTCTCCATTCCTCCTTAGAAAAATTGGTACCAAAAATATAGAATAATCTCAATTTGGATCCCCACCACTTCCTCCACCCGGCCATCAAGATCACTACATTTTTTTTATAAGTAAAAAAATCCATTAATATGTTCTAGTTTTGGCTCTTGGAGCCTGCTTCAAACCATATAGCCTCTTTCTCAGTCTACACAGATAGTCTTCCTTGTCTTCAACAAGAAAACCATTAGGTTGTTTCATGTAAATCTCTTCCTCTAAATCACCATGAAGAAAGTTGTTTTTACATCCATTTGCTCTACCTCTAAATCTAGAGTAGCCGCCATACTCAACACGGTTCTAATCGATGACATCTTTAACACAGGTGAGAAAATTTTATTAACTGGGAGATACAACAAGCTAGCCAATAAACCGAACCACCAAGAGACTTGAACGCAACATCTCCACCCAAAACCTTAAGGCGTCAGGTATATGGGTCCCCTCTCTTATATATCCTTTATATAACTCATTCCTAGTCGATGTGGGTCTAACCACTCACGCTTGAATTCCTTGTAAGAAATTTTATTTCTATAGTGCTGGTCTTCTATTGATTTATAAAACTTTGTTTGAATGATATCTTGATGGGTCTTGAAATATCTATATAGTGATCAATAGATATTAGACATCACATGGTAGGTGTACTTAAATTAGTGTAGCCTATAGTTTAATGAGACCATGATGGGTGGAATCATTATAACTCTTCGTGAGAGGGTATGGTTTGAATAGATAGGTAACTATTCATATTTGAATAGTATAAACCATTGTAACCTCTCATGAAAGAGTAAGTTCCCTCTTCACTTTTTCTATAAATATATGTTACGGGACATATGTAAAGACTAATGCAAAAATGTCATAATATCACTATATGCTTACCCATCAAAGCTTGAGAAAGAAGGGGAGGAAGATAAAAAAAAAGACTCATTCACAATACCTATTTTGGTGCACTATTAATTGATATGAATGTTAGTCACCGCAGTGACTTATTCATAAGATTGATAGTTTTCCTGTCTAAAAGGTGTTGTGTGCTAAAGTCAATTTGGGCATTAGTCTACCCACAGGAAGGCTATTGCATGATTTGGTTTAAGTGAAACTTCTTCTATCCAAGGTGTTGAATTTTCTAAAACTGTTGTGTATTGTATATTCTTCCCCACAGGAAAGTTTATTTCATATGTTTGAATCTATGTTGAAATGACTATATATTGTCGCCATCTGTTGTCTATCTGATCGATTAAGAGTTGATTGTGTTTATTTTCAACTTCATATCATGGTATTCCTCAATCATATTTGTTGTGAAATATTTTAATTAATATTATTTGTACAATTCCTGTTGCGTTAAAAACACACTTAGAGCAAGTGTACTCTCTCGCAGAAGTAGTATAAAAGATATCGTGTCCACAGGGATTAATCAGCAAGTACCAATCTAATCGAGATTATTTATTATTTAGACGAACGAATATTTGAATTGTAATGGAACAAATAAAAAAGGAAGTCTAAATACCTGTTTTGGTCCTTTATGTTTGGGCGAAGTTTCACTTTCGTCCTTTATCTTTTTTTTGTTCCGTTTTAGTCCTTTATGTTTCATTGTGCAAGAAAGTGAGAGACCAAAACGAAACAAATTAAAAACTGAGAGGGACCAAAATTAAACCAAACAAAAAAGCAGAGGACGAAAATGAAACAAATAGTACTAACGGTAGGGACGAAACCGAAACAAAAATGAAACATAAAGGACTAAAACGGAACAAAAAAAAGATAAATGACGAAAGTGAAACTTCGCCCAAACATAAAGGACCAAAACAGGTATTTAGCCAAAAAGGAAATAAATAACAATAATAAAATGCAAGAATTAATTCAATGGAGAGAGGTCTAAGGTCGCAGTTTCACTTGCAAGCTTCGATTCCCCTATGTCTATTCTACCTTAATTCCCTTATTTTATTTAATTACCAATCCCTTTACTAAAGCTATTAATCCGTTTGGTCATTCGCGATTAATATTCTTTTTCCTAAATTAACCCTAACTTGGTCATGCTAGAATTTAAATTCAAGAAAAGCATAAAGTACAAAAAGGTTGAATGATTGGAAGACTAAATTAAAGTTTGGTCATGCATTAATTATAGCCCCAATTATCCTATAGGTCCACCAACTAATTGCAGTACGGTCGCTGATCAACTATTTGATTATGAACATGCAAAGGGTTGTCAATCCTAATTATGTGATTAAAACAATAGGATAATATTAATTGAAATAAAAATTGGGAATTCAAAGTATAAATTAAAACATAAAAAGGTCTCTAAGCTAGAAAGATTCACCTAAGACCCTAGAAGAGAGTTTAGCTATCCATAATTATCAAGAACACTGAAATAAAATAAGGAGTCATAATTTACAAAGATAAAAATAACCCGGAATATGGAGAAAATTCTGATCTTCGGTATTTAGTTTCCTTTTTTTGCTCCAGAGCTCTCTCACGGTGTCAAGAACTGGTACCAAAAACTTTCTCTTTTCTCCCTCTCCAGTGTCTCTGCGTTTGCCGTCAGTCTCCTTTTTGGTATTGTGGCTCCCCTTTAGGCATGGCAATGGGGCGGGGCGGGGATGGGTTTTACATTCCCCATCCCCATCCCCATCCCCGAATTTCATATAGTTCCCCGTTCCCCTACCCAAACCCAACGGGGATGAATTATTGATCCCCATCCCATACCCAATGGGTTTGGGGATCCCCGCCCCAACCCCGTCCCCGCGGTGAAATCAATTTATTAAATAAAAAAAATACTTTTTACTTGTCCCAAACCCGAACCCAAAAATTAACATAACATAAAACTAATGCAAGACAACATATAGTCAAAATATCAATGTTATAAATTAACCGATAATCCAAATTATTAATACAACAACATAACCAAGTATAAATTACATCATTGTTCATTGAAAATTTAAAATTTGTAAAACAAGTAGCGACATCAATGGGCAATAATGTAATTTCATACATTCGGGGCGGGTTCAGAGACGGGTTCGGGGTGGGGACCTATATCTCCATTCCCCACCCCGTCCCCATATTTTGATTTCGGAGAAAACCTAAACCCAAACCCGTCCCTGGGGCTGGTTTGAGCGGGTCCCCACGGGTATGGGTTTTGTTGCCATGCCTACTCCTCTTTTTTTATTCTGTACGGCTCCTTTTATAAGTGCCAGCCTAGGGTATTTGTGATTCATCCTTGCTGATCACGTCATTATTCATTCACGGCTAAACACTCACGTTGCATTACCCCATTCAATTTCCAATTATTTCTTAATAGGCCGTGGGCCTTGTTGTTGTTTTGGGCCTCATATATGCACTTCTTTCTAAACCAAACACTCACATATATATAATATATACATATAAATATACTTTTAGTTAGTAATTTATATAATAGATAATAATTGCTCTAAAAGTGACCCAAAAATATCCCTGAAAATACACTAAATTAGAGTTTATCAATTCCCTTATGAACTAAGAGAAATATGGGAGCTTGTTTTATTTTCTTGCTTTGTTTCTTAAGGATATGTGGGAGCATATTTATGTAATTAAAATTTGTGTTTTTTTTTAAACAATTAAAATTTGTGTTTTGAAAGTAGTTAATCACATGCCTATATAATTTGTGCTCTAAATAAATTATTTTGTTGATACATTAAAGGTGTTTTTACTTGTTTACATTCTTATCTAATCACCCAATTAAACTTTAATGGTTTATGTCTATTGATATGATTTGTTAGTGAGATCTCATAAAAAACATTGATTGTTGGTCTTTAATAAAAAAATGTGTTTATTTCTATATATGGAAATGTTTGAGATCTCTGATTTCTTTGGCATAAATGTTTATTTTGAGACATTTTATCTCTGATTTCCCTTGTGGAAATGGTGTTTCACATTGAATATGTTTCATGATCTCCTAAAAGGAGATTGATTGTGTTTTCAAGGGGGGAAATTGATCTTTCTTGGGAAAGATGATTTTCTTTATGGAATGGTATTTCATATGAAACATGAATTCCTTTTATGGAATTGATTGTGTTTTCTTAGGAAGGCACAATGAGGAGGACCTATACGCAAAAGTATGCAATGATCACAAATTATACTTACATTAGTACGCTTATTTAATGATCTTGACAGCAAGACTGGTTAGTTATGTGGTTGTGGGTGACATAAACTCTTAATAGTTTATTTCTCACCTATAGCTCTAATTTATGAGTTTTGTTAGTCGACAATTATTCAACCAAATGAGTTTTGAGTTTATTTTTCTTTTTAAAGTTTATTTTCAAAAGTTTATTTTATTTGTTTTGTTTTACTTTTTGTTTATTAAATCAATTTCGCCCAAGTGGGAGAATGTGAGAAATTTTATAAAACTTTGTTTGAATGGTATCTTGATGGATCTTGGAATATCTATATAGAGATCAATAGATACTAGACATCACATGGTAGGTATACTTAAATTAATGTAGCCTATAGTTTAATGAGACCATGATGAGTGGAATCATTATAACTCTTCATGAGAGGGTACAGTTTGAATTGAGGTAACTATTCATATTTGAATAGTATAAACCATTGTAATCCCACATGAAAGGGTAGGTCCCCTCTCCACTTTCTCTATAAATATATGTCATGGGACATATCTGCAGACTAATGCAAAAATGCCATAATGTCACTATATGCTTACCCATCAAAGCTTGAGAAAAAAGGGGAGGAAGATCCTATCTTAGATCATTGATATTCATGATCATCCAAGAGCATCAAATTACTTCTAAAAGGATGTCTTCAAGAGATAAGTACATTATCCCTTCTTATTTATTTACATGGTGTTCTGAATTCATGCAACTATGATCTTGGGTTAATTGTTCATAACAAAGACTATGATTCATATTATTATATTATTGTCATGATGTTCAATTTATTCAAACATTCCTAACATTGGCATCATCGAGAACCACACTACCAATCTTCTATGAAAGGTTGCAGAGGGTCTCAGAATTATATGTTAGAAAAGCTAGAAAAAAAATACCAGAAAAACATCATACAATGATACAATATCCAATTCGTGTAGAATTCCGAATACTTCCACACAAACAAATTAGCACATGCTTTGCAATTACACGAGTGCAACACCCAATCAGCATCACTACATGATTATGTGAGTCTAAAAATGTTCTCGATTTGAACTAAATGAACTAATTAAAGTTGAAATTAAAATGTTTGAAAACTAAGAAAGTTTCAGCTGTCCACGTCCACGTCCACGTCCAATCAGTTGCATCATGAAAATATTTTATTTTTTAAAAACCAATGTATCCTCCACGTGCAGCAGTATAGAGTCTATAGACTACTCATTCGAGGTAATAGAGATCTATTTAACGGGTTGATATCTGCCAACAATTTTTTTTCAAACACACCCGCCAAAAATCGAATCCAAGACCAAATGATTAAGTGTCACATAATGTTCGTCATCATTTCATATATTTCAAATTTCAATCGCTTAGTTTTTTTTTCAATTTTGAAATTAAAATAAAAATCAGTTAATTTTCCATCAAATGACATGGCATTATATCTAGCTGCTGGGGTCAAAAACTGCACATGTATGTGGTGAAATTTTGGCCACAACATCCACTTTGCCCCTTTTATTTTCTTTCAATATTCTTTGAAGGTTGTTATTAATGTTTCATTTATTTTAGGGATATTATGGCACATGGTGTGGAATCACCATGACTATGACAAACCATGCAATGCATGCATATTTATTGAAAGGCTCCATTTGATGAAAATATATTGAATGTGGTTTTACACTACAAAAGGCAAACTAGACAACTACTCTTATTTGATGACTTCTAAGTTTTGTGTATTGATTTAGTAGTTGGTCACTAAAATCTCATATTGAATTGAATCTTTTCCCTTTCTCACTTCCTATGCAATATAATGGGGTGTGAATTTTTTTTAGAAACAAAAGTTTAGGTGACAGGACGACTCACCAGAGTCAGAGTCAGAGCAAACCTCAAAGTTTTTTGATTAATAACATAAGTATCTTTAGATCACCCACTAAAAAGGTCATCATGCTGACAACGGAGTTGAACCAACGATCTTGTGGGGTATGAGTCAATTCCTTTCCAACTAAGTGGACCGTCATTGAATTTGATGAACACAAGATCAAGTCATCAGCTAAATGCTTAACAACTGTCGGCACTGCTGAATCAAATATATAGTCATAATCAAGATTGGTGGTGCAATGCATAGTTAATATGAATATAAATATCAAACTATAAAAGTTAATGCTAAGGTACAATACCTAACTTTGTGTTATAAAATATAGTAAATGTTGTTCGGTAAAATTAACTTATAGTGTGAAGTAGTCATAATTTTCGGTTTTAAAAGTTCAGCATTAATTGAATGTGACGTTACAAATTAAAATAGTTTGAATGAATTTGAGCTTAGGAGTTGCAAATGGTCAATATTGAGTCAATGACAATGGATATGACCTATGAATAAATTTCAATATTTTTTTTTATCGGTAGTTAAAAATTAGTGTGTTAGTAGCTAGAGGGGAGGGGGGAGCGGGGTTCGAACCCCGTACGCCTACATTTTCTCCAACGATGTCCCTTTCACTCAACCTCACGAGCTACCCTTCTGGGACAATAAATTTCAATATTTAATTTTCCATGCTTATTCAACAATATTGAATGCAGTCATGTATACTAAACTCTATATGTTTGAGGTTGATCCATCGGAGCATTAGAAATCTAGTTTATGCATGGACACTCGGTTGTCTGGCTCGATCCTCCCAGGTGTCGAGTGTTAGATCTCGGTGTTTGCGAGTTCGACCATCGGACAAAAAATACCAAACTCTGTATCATACATCATATACGTGAGATAAAATAAAGACAACTCATTTAGGTTTTTTTCACACGAGATTTTGGCACTTAGAGGTTTTAACTTTTAATGAGGCCTTTTGTGTGAGTGCTTAATATAATATTTTACTTATAAAAAAATATAATGTAAGAATCTTGGGTTTAAAAATTTTATACATTTTAGACAATTAAATAATTTTCAAACTTTAGAAGTTGGGCTCCAAAGGCCCGGATCAAAATCTAATAAAATAACCCAAAATAGCCCAATAATAAAATGGAACAAAACACAATTCGGATACTACAATTTAGTAAGAGCTTAATTATTAAATCCGTTCTTAATTTTTGGTACTTTTAGCTTGTTACACACAAATTAAGGTACTTTTTAATTTGTATTAGCTAAGTACTAAAATACTCTTTTTGTAGTTGTTTTGAGATAATTAAAGTTAAAATTAGAGAGTCTTGGGACAACTAATCCATACTTTGGGACTCTAAAAAACTCAATAAATACAAAGGCTATATTTGACACTTGAGGTGCTAGCTCAGCGGCAAGAACTCACTGTTATATCCTCAAGGTGTTGAGTTCGAATCCCCTCTTGTAAAATGGCAATGAGCCCAAAATTCTAGTACTACAATTTAGTAAGAGCTTAATTATTTTTTAACTAGTGTTTCGTTTTCGAGCCTTGTGAACAAAAAAAGAAAATGAATGGCAAAGAATTTTTACCGCTGAGAATGTTTTTACATGCCTCGAATTGAATTACGTGGAATTACATGGAGAGTATGAAAAGTTCTAGAAGATGAGTAAGAATTTTTGAATGTGAACTTATCTCTAACGAAATTAAATATGAATATATTGTTGATTTCAGTTAAAGTATATCTTAGTTTTTATCCATGCACACAGGGGCAGATCTTTTAAAGGACGGCTAGGGGAACGACCCCAACAATTTTTTTGAATTTCTTTTAATAATGATTGGTAAAATTAAATATTTTACTATATTCACATGTTTTTGCGAAAATATGATTATCCTCTCGATTGGTGGAGCGGTTAAGTGTTTCGAGGCACGTCATGCATACCAGGTTCGATTTCCCCCGCATTCTAACTTTTGTTCAAACGAACTTTAGAATAAAATGTTTCAAAAATGGTAAAAATATCTACTGTGGGATTTGAATTTTGAACATCAATTCGACTAACTAATAAAATGTCTCTTTACCACCACACACAGTAGTTAGGGCATAATCTACTTGGACCATAATACATATGTAACTTATACTATCAAAAAATTACAAAATTGATTTAATTTTTTTTTTTACAACAACAAAATTGAATTTTTTTGGTACAAGAGGGGAAAAAAAGAAAAGAAAAACAAAAAAAAACAGATTATCTTAGAAAAATAGTCTCACTAGCATCAGCTAGCAAGAGCTGTAGAATTCCCACAGGAGGCGTCGCAAGAGAACGGAAAGCTTCATTGCCCCCAGCACCCAACTTCGCCAAGTAATCGGCGCAGCCATTTCACTCTCTCAAAGTATGGATAACCTGAACTTGCCAATCCCTGGATAAAAGCTCCTTAATGTTATAGATTATTGCTGCAAAATGATGCCAGACATTAACTGGCTCAGAGATCAACTTGATAGCCGACGTCAAATCCGAGTAGCAAATTAGCTCTTTGAAACCAAAATCCTAAGCCATAATTAGACCATGATATAACACCAACAGTTCGGCATGGAGAATGTTAGAGTAACCGATGTTACCAACAAAACCACGGAACCAAGCACTCGCCAAGTTACGAATTAAACCTCCATAGCCCGAAATTCCTGGGTTTCTGAGGCTACTACCGTCAACATTCAGGATCATTTCATTCCTATTAGCTGCATTCCAAGTTACGTGTCTAGATGAAGAACTAGGTATCTACTTAGAAAAACAATTAGATAGGAGGTTGGCGTAATTTACTGTAAGCAACCGTAAAGTGTAGGGGGACACCATCTCATTCGCGAGATATAATTTGTTCCTCGCTCTCCACAACCACCAGCAGGCCGCCAAGAACAAGAAACTATTAAAACCATCCAGACCGCTTCATAGCCACTCATAGAGCACTTGCTCCTGGAAGAAGGAAGGATCCGATATACCAATGTATCTCCAAAACTGGGTAGCAAACTCACAATCTCTTAGACAATGCATGATAATTTCCGCAGCTGAGCTGCACCTAGGACAGTTAGGTGACTGAATGATGCCACGAGTACACAGTAAGGATCTAGTAGGAAGAGAATTGTGTAAAGCTGTCCACAAGAAAAATTTCAATTTCTCCGGAGCAAATATGTGCCAAAGCCAAGACCAAGAGATAGAATCAGAGGCATTACGAACAAAGACATGTTTATTGAGCCAATAATAACCATCCCTCGCTGTATATACACCATCTAGATTACCCCTCCAAGTGACGCTATTAGGAACCTGGGAATTAATACACATAGGCAAAGCTTGAAGCTGGTTACAAATATGAGGAGGAATATTAGTGTAAAGAAGATCAAACTTCCAAACCCCATCCAAAAAGACATCATTAACTTTCAAATCAAGATCATGGATATCCACGTAGAGAACATGTTCAGCTAGTTTGCCCACATCTGACCAGTTAGAAAACCAGAAGGAGGAGTTGCCATCACCCAATCTAAACATAAAGCCCTCCCTAAGTGCATCTCTAGCTTTCATAATAGCGTTCCATGTCACGGAACCAGGTTTCTCCTTAAGTTCAATAAAAATGTCATCTTTCACGTACTTGTGGTGTAATAATTGGCTCCAAAGCATATCTAATTTTTTGTGAAGTTCCCACACCAACTTTCCTAACATCGAAGTATTGACCTCTCTGTTTTTTCTAATGTCAAGCCCACCCAATCTCTTGGGCATCGTAATCTTATTACAACAAAATTGATTTAATGAAACGCCTATATTAGTTAAATATTTAGCCCTCACAAAAATATATGTCAAGTTCTGCTACACATAAAATATATAGAAAGGTTCAAATTTTTAGTGGATAATAAATTAGTAGTGCAAAAAACTTTTTGAAAAAAATCCCAGAAAACCGATAAGAAGTAAAAGCTAGTCCATCGCATTTTGTTATGAAATTGTAGCCCTCTCCAAGATGCAATTGCTTCTTGATATATTTTCTTTTGTGCAAAGTTGCTTCATGATATTTCCAAAGTTGCTTCATGATCGATATTTTCTTTTGTGATCCAAAAATCTGCTGCATGATATTTATTTTTTTTGTCAATTTTGCTTCATGATATTATTATTTTTGGTCAATTCATGATATTTTTTTGGTTTTTTTTACCCCACCTTTTGACACTATACCCCACGGACCCAGCGAAAAGACTCAATTACCCTTCACAAAATTTAAAAACCCAAACATACCCCAGCTCAAAAGTTCGTTCGGATTTATCTTTTAAAAGATAAATCCGTTTTCCAAAAAAATGGAAAACGGATTTATCTTCTATTAGATAAATCCGTTTTTTGTCATTTTTAAAAGCGGATTTACCTTGGGTGGGGGTTAAATCCGCTTTGTGTATTAAAAATAACTGTTTTTTATTTAAAGTTTTTAAAAAAGGTTATAAAAACACTACTAAAAATCCGTTAAAGAATCAAAACTAATCTAAAAATTATAAAAATGCCACTAAAAATCTAATAAACCAAAATAAGGTTATGCAAAAAAAATTTAGATTTTTGGAGATTATGAAAAATTAAAAGAATTAAAAAAATAGTAAACAATGAAATTTGGGATTTTGAGCCCCCTTGTCCCGAAAGAAGTCCCTTCTGCAGTTTTGATCCCTGATTTTTTTCAAATTTAATGGTTTTGGTTTCATTACAATCTGAGTAGGTTGCCCGAAAACTGATTTTTTAGCCTAAATTATTCACCTGACGTACAACATCGTCACTTGTTAACGAACTACACACTAAACAGAACCAAAAGACGACCGATATTCATATCTATTTTATTTTTTAAAAAAATTAATTTTAATTTTAATTTCAAAGCGGATTTATCTCACAAAAAGGTAAATCCGATTTTAAAAATAACAAAACGGATTTAACCCCACCTAAGGTAAATCCGCTTTGTTATTTTTCAAAGCGGATTTATCTATCCAATAGGTAAATCCGCTTTTAAAAATAACAAAACGGATTTAACCCCCACCTAAGGTAAATCCGCTTTGTTATTTTTGCAAAACGGATTTATCTACCCAATAGGTAAATCCGTTTTTGGGAATGGGTGTTTTCGGGTTTTAAAAAATATGTGGGGGTATATGGGATGAGCTTGGGGGTATAAAAAAAACCCCTATTTCTTTTAGTCAAGGCTTCATAATATATATGTTCCATATTCATGTTCTTGTGGTTCATTGGGCCCTTCTCTTTGCATAAAACTGTGGGGTGATACTTCATCCAACCCCCTACTCGGTGGACACCCCCAACCCTTAAATATTCTCAAAATACCCTCACTTAAAAGAAACCCTCACTCTGCATTTTAACTGGTTCGGAGCACGATCGTCCGAACCGGTTCAGAGGAGGTGCCACCGAACCAATTCGGAAGTGGTTCAACCGAACAAGTTCACCTTAGACTCACACACCCCTTTTATTTTAGGCAAAAATACACTAGAGGTCCTTTAAGTTATTTTTTTGTAACAAGTTGGTCCTTTAAGTTTTTTTCGTACCAACTTAGTCCTTTAAGTTAGCTAACGTTTACACCACTAGTCTTTTTTTAATTTTCCATCTAACTCTGTTAAAAAAAGTCTATGTGTCAGTTAAGTGCTTATGTGTCTATTATTAATGCTTATGTGGTTACATAAAATATTATCCAAGTCATTTTTATTTATTTTTTATTAAAAAAACAAAAACCCAAAATCCATCTTCACCTTCATCTTCTTCATCTCCCAACCCTATCTCAGCACTGCCCCACCCTCTTCCCACAACCCACGGAAATTCCAGCATTGTTACAATTCAAATCAGAACCAGAATTCCATTTATTTTTAATTCGTGTGACCCATTCACTGTTCCCATTTTCCCTCTTTCATTTTTTGGATTAATTGAACCCCAAACCGTGCATCTCGATGAAACAATGAAAATGATATAATTAAATTGAAATATCAAGTAACTAAAATCACAACCTATTTTACATTCTAGTAAATCGTTTTCGTTTTGAATCAGTTTGTATCATCTTTGTTTTAAGTTTTAAACATCATATCTGAATCGTCTAAAGTTTTAGGATCTTCGTTTTTGTTTGTGAGTTGTTTATGCAGATTCCATTTTCGTTTTCTTTTCTGAATCATTTTCGTTTATGCATATTTTCTGGGTTTCACATTCATCTTCATCCTCAGATTTTCTGGGTTTTACATTCATCTTCATCCTCATTATAGTTGGGCTAAAACATAACTTTAGAGTGTAAAACTCACAAATTGTAAAATCACAAGAATAAATTATTTTAAATATCAGAAACAGAAGAACGAAAATGGGGTACCAATGACTTAGATCAAATTTGGGAATTGGTGGGTTCCTGATGGTTGAGGTTGAAGATAAAGAGGTGAGTTTGTTTTTTTCCATTTGCGAATGAGTTTTTGGGTAAAATTTTAATTTTTTTTATTTTCAATAAAATGTTAAATAAGAAATTACGAGTCAGCTTTAAAATTTACATGTTGGACTTGCTAAATCAGCATTTAACTGCCACATAGGTTTTTTTAACGGAGTTGGATGGAAAAATAAAAAAAGACTAACGGTGTAAACGTTAGCTAACTTAAAAGACTAAGTTGATACAAAATAAACTTAAAGGACGAACTTGTTACAATAAAATAACTTAAAGGACCTGTATTGTATTTTTGCCTTTATTTTATTAAAACCTCGTTTCAACGTCCCCCTACGCTGTGTTTGCATCCCACGTGCTTCTCCTTTTTCTACATAATAAAGCATTAGAAATAGTTTTTCACTAGTGATTTACCGGTGCATCCGCACGGGTGATACTGTATTTATTATAATTTGCTATGAATATCCATAAATACCATGAAAATTGTAAAATGTGATAAAAGAAAAAGGCATAAGGTGATGAAAAAAATATATTTCAAAGTGTATAAAAAAACGTGTTGCAAAAAGTTTAAAAAAAACTCTATATCGTCTTCAAATCTTAAAAATGGAGTAAAAATTAGAGAAAAAAAGCGAGATGAAAATAAGATGAAAGAATAGGTAGAGGAGAGAAAAGAACCCACAGTAGACAAACTCGGTGTTGGCCAGTGCGAAATTTGATCCTAAGCATGAGCGGATATTAGTCTTTCGTTGAAAGGGTTAGGATACTCCGTGTGTAGCAACAATGGTCCGAACCAAAAAAGTAAATATAGCGACATTGTAACCACCGCAATTGCCTCATCCCCCGTGGCCGCCCCGTAGCTATCACTACGCCCTAAAAAGTTTAAGTTGGAGAAAGTTAAAATAGTTAGTGCCTTCTTCAAAGTTAAAAAATAGAGTAAAAATCAGAAGAAGGAAAAAAATGAGATAAAGATAAGATAAAGGAATATGCAAATGAGAGAGGAAGAAGATGTGTATAAAGTGAATCCAACGACGTCGCAAGAACCGTGATCATTGCTCCCTGTAGCCGCCCCTCTTTGTCACCCCCCATCGTCGCTCCCCGTCACCCCCCTAATCGACACATGGGTACTTATATTTTTGGTAGTTTGACGAATAAGTAAATAGTTACAATTTTGAAGCTTAAAAGTTTTGAGCGAAAAACTTAAATAGCGATTTGAAAAATTAGGAAGATATCTTTATTAATTGTTGCAAAAGACCAATCGTATAAGTTGTTTCCCGTCAAGACTCAAAAGTAAAATAATCATTTATAAAAAAAAAGACATCTGTGAAAATAAGATATAAAATATTTGTATTTGAACAACGTATAATATGGTAATGTGGCAAAGGAAAAAGTATAAACATGTAAAATAGAGATTTTGGTATTAGGTTTTTTTATTAAATAGATTGTAAAAGTCCATTTATTTGAAATTGCTTGTGATGATAAAATCATACAGAGAACTGATAATGCTTCTTAATCCAGACTTAAAAGCTAAATACTTATTTATAAAAAATAGATATTGTTAATACAAAAATATAAAAAATAATTAGTATAAAAATACCCTTATTTTTGAATAATAGATTTTGAGTAAATCTAAATTCCTCTTTTACTCTTATTCGACAAAATAGTAAATCTAAGTTTTGTGTAAAAAACCATAAAAATTAATTCCTAAGAAAGTATGAATTCTGCGTAAGAAATCAAGAGTAATGAAAATATACTTCTAATGGCAAAAAAATAGCAATGGAAAAAATAGAGATTCTAGTTGTGAGGGTAGAAGTTAGAGCTAAGAACATGTTGTCAAGACACATTCAGATGATAATCGTAAAGATAGTTATGAAGTCATAATACGAAATTAGATATCATTTATAAAAATTAAAGACAGTTGTGGAAATAAAATATAAAGTATTTGTATTTTGACGTGTAATGTTTCGCCATCGGGAATGAAAAATACGGAAATTTAACAATAACATCTAACGCTTCTCCGATGAAAATCAAAAACAAAATATATAAAAATAATTAATTTGACAACAACTAACATTTTCTTGCCAAGACTCCTAAGAGATTATTAAAAGTGATTATTAAAAGTCATAAAACAAAATATCAAAAGTCATAAAACAAAAATATTATAGCAAATTTGTTAACTGTCTAGAAACAAAAACAAAAAGTAGATATTCATAAATTATAGATTTTAATGTTGAGTGTTTTAATGAAATGAGGAAAAAATTAAAAAAATTAAATATGTATTAAAAAACCTATAAAAATTAATTTGAAAAAAATATTTTCCAAGAGAAAATAGATGGAGAAAAATAAAAATAAAAGAGGAAAGAAATAACAAAGGGGAAAGAAGAGAGTAAATAGAGAGAGGATAGAAAAAATAAAGAAAAAGAAGGGAAAAAGAGAGAGTTGAGATGGGACATTAGGAGAGAGAGAAATGTTAAAGAAAGAAATAAAGAAAAAGTAAAAAGGGGAGAGAGAGGTAAAAACATAAAAGTAAAAAACATAAAGTTGTGTCATATTTTGTCTTTTTTGTTTTTTAGTGGTTAAGTTACAATTTTTTCCTCAATTTTGTAAAGTGTCAATTTTTGTAAATGTTTTAATTGGTAATTTCATAGGTGGTGAAGTTATATAAATACATATTAGATAGATGAGATAGATGAGATAGATTATTGAAATATTGAACTTGAGTTATATAATACTATTTATTTGTAACAAATGCACAGTACATACAACTTTTTCAGTTTTCACTGACACACACAAACGAGACACAATGCTCGAGGGGATTTAAAAATGAAATGACTCCACGTCCTGCTTTCTTTATTACGTTTTCTTCTTCAGTTTCCACGTGCTTCTCCTTTATTTCGTTTTCTTCTTCCTCTAAGCTTCTTTCAGTTTCACCATTGCTGTTTTCTTCTTCCTCAACAGTGAGGTTCGGCCCTTCCACTACCGAACTGGTTCGGTGGCACCTCCTCCGAACCGGTGCGGGTAACCGTGCGCCAAACCATCCTAGGATGATAAGATTCATTAATGACATTTTGGTCTTTTCACGCGTGTTGAAGGTGTCTACTGAGTAGCTAGGGTGTTGGACGAAGTATGGAACAAACTGTGACACAAAAAGCCCAGGCAACTATTTTCATTTTTTTTTTTTTGAAGGCAAAGGCAACTATTTTCATTAGACCCGCCATAGTTTGTTTAATAAATATAAAAAAAAGATAGTAGGGTTTTAATAAGTACACCCCCTTTTTTAAGTGCATACACCCTCTTTTAGACACATATTTACCCCCAAAATGTTGTGTGGCAGTTCCGAACGTGGTTTTTATTTTTTAAGCAAAAAAGAGGTAGGAAATTCTCGTTAAAACTTTTTGATGCAAACCCTCCTTAGGGAAAATCATCCAAAAGGAAAGAGTACCCCTATTATTATTAAAAGAAAAAAAGAAAAAAGAATGTGAGTAACAGAGAGATCAAGGGAGGGACTAGACTAAAACCCTTGACAGGAACAAACGTTAGTGAAAACGGTAAAAAGGAAGACCTAACCTATTATGGGTAAAGTTCTAAAAAGCAAATTTGGGCAACAACTCCCACCAATTAAAATCATGACTAATAAACTCGTAGTTAGCTAGCTTATCTGCGCAAGAGTTTCCCTCCTGGTAGATGTGAGAAATAAGAAATCTCATCCTCTTGGTTATATCAATGCAATTACGCAATCTATTTCTAAGCTATCAAGGAACTAAACCAATGGATTTATAGGAAGCCACTACAAGAGTAGAATCACATTCAATCCAAATCTTGTACCAGCCTCTCTCAAAAGCAACTTCAATCGACTTCATAACGACAAGATTTCATCTTCAAAAGCAGTAGCAATGCCTACATAATCAGAGAAACAACCCAAAATTTCCCCACTTGAGTCACGGAACAAGCCACCATAAGCTGCGGGACTTGGGTTAGCACGGGAGGACCCATCAGAATTGCATTTAACCCAACCGGACAAAGGCTTATGTCAAATGACTTCAACAATAGACGGAGCCTTTGGAGGGTGGCCAAACACAGAGAAATGCTTAAGGAAGCGAAACTCATCAGTGAAATTCGAATTCACCCCTTTAGAGATGTGACCAAATAAAGAAACTGCGGAAGAGATGAGATGAAGGCATCTTTCAAAAGGAATAGAAACATTATTGAAACGAACTTGATTCCTGCCATACCAAATGACCCAAATTATGTGAGCAATGGCAGAGAGAACCATGTCTAGGATCTGGGAGCTCCAAGAGTGTTGCATAAGTTAAGCACTATATGTATACTACTTACATCTATGGACAAACGGAGAAGATCCCCAAACCAGCGCCAAAATGTAGTAGCAAACTCGCAATTCAAGAAAAGGTGATCAGCAGTCTCACTAGTTTTTCCACACACGTTACACACTGAGACAATCGTGCAACCGCGGGATCTTAGATTTTCATCTGTAGACATTTTTTTATGAATGAGTCTCCAAAGAAGAAAAGACTTGGAGGGCGGAATGGCTTGACTCCAAATAAAGTTTCCCCATATAATCATGGAGCCAGGGGGTTGAGGTAGAGGAAAGCATCTTTCAGACTCAGAACCATCAATAGAATTCTTCCAGACAAGAGTATCCACCCCAGGATCAAAAGGGATGGTAATCTATTGAATATCAGTCAAGATAGAGGGACAAGCTACGATCAATCGTGAAGGTATGTTCCCAGCACGGTCAACAATAAAGTATCTAACCGAGGCTTTCAAAAGAGTAGACATACTATCAGGGAGATGCAATAGCTCAGCTATAGGACGAGAAAGTCAACAATCCGTCCAAAAATTTATGTTACTACCATCTCTAAGGTTCTAACAACTACCATCAATCGCAGTATTAATAAATTGTCTAATGCCTGACCAAATAGAAGATTTTGCATAATGGCCAATAGGTTTGTTGTGCCTGGCCGAACATGTTAAACCCAATGCAACCATTAATATTGTCCGTAAATATACTTACAAACAGGGTATATCCAAAAATATATCTACGAAGGTGTTAGATATTTGGCTTGTTTGTTATGGATTAAAAAAATAAGTGATTCTATAGTTAAATAATTTAGAGATTAGTTTTTAGAGATTTTTAAGATAATGAGATGTTATTTTATGTTTGTGCAACATGATGAGAATCACTTTTTAAAGAAAATCGTTCTTTAAAAAGACTCTCACCCGTGCTCTGTACGGGGATGATTGACGACAATAAATTGTTCCTATCTCTATATTTACATCCTGGGGAGTCTTGGCGCCAAGTCTCCCGCCAAGCTCCCCTCCCTTTTTTCCATTCCTTTTTTTCTTTTATCTTTTTTCTATTTTCATTTTTTTTGTTTTTTTTTATATTTTTATATTTTACAGGTACTATTGAGTCTAGAAAAAATTTAAATTATTTAAGTATGTGAAGTTTGTTCTTTTATAACCAGATTGGTGGAAAGGAAAATTAATTTCGTGAGAAATTGCGTAAAGTGTGACGCTAGGCAGTGTGTTTTAGAGTACTTTAGGATCTGAAAAAAAAAATTAATTGTTCAAATACGTGAAGTTTTTTTTCTTCGGACCATCAATGGCTACCCACGGAGTGTCCCAACGCTTTCAAAGAAAGACTAATCTCCGCTCGTGCTTAGAATCCTCGCACTGGTTGTTCCTACATAATCGAATTGGTGAAAAAGAAAATAAATCTTTTGACAAAATTACGTAAAGTGTGTGTGACATTAGACAATGTGATTTGGGGTACTTTATGATCCGAATTTCTTTTAATTGTTTAAATATGCAAAATTTGATACTCGATAATCAATTTTATTAAAAATAATAATAATTTTGTAATAAAAATGTAAAGTGTGATACTAAGTAGTGTGTTTTAGGTGCTTCAGGATTCTGAAAAAACTATAGATGTTCAAATACATGGAGTTCGTTCCTTAATAATTGGTTTGGACAAACTAAAAATTAATTTCTTGGTGTGTTTTGGATTACCTTAGTGTTCGCAAAAATTTTAATGGTTCAAATACGCAAATTTTGTTTAAAAAGTAATTTCGTAGAAAAATGCATAAAGTACGATGCTAAATAGTGTGTTTGTGGGAACTTTTGCGTTTGGAAAAAATTATTGTTCAAATACTAAAAGTTCGTTCCTTGATAATATCTAAACATTAGAGGGTGGGGCGATCGCGGGAAGCAACGCCAATTGGTTTCTCTTATTATCACAGGTTCTTTTGACTTTGTTTGCATTCAAGAGGCGAAGAGGGAGGCGCTGGTTGAGAGTGAGGTTGGTATGCTTTGGGGTAATCACACTTTTCAATGGATTCATCAACCTTCTCGTGGTTTATCGGGAGGTATTTTATGTTCTTGGCTTGAGGGAGTTTGTATGGTATCGTCGCATTTTTCTGGCACCGGTTTCCTTGGCATTAGTACAGTCACTCGAAATAAAGTTGTTCATGTTGTAAACGTCTACGCACCTTGTTCTATGGTAGCGAAAAGAAGGGTATGGGCTGAGTTACTAGCTGTTAAACAGAGCTTAGGAGGAGGAGGAGAGTGGTGCATAATTGGTGACTTTAATGCAGTATCTTGGGTTTCCGAAAGAAGGGGTAGAAGCGGAAGTTCTTCGGATGTAGAGATGGACGATTTCAATAGTTTCATTGTTGATATGGACTTAGTTGATGTTCTGGTGTCGGGAAAGAAGTTCTCCTAGTTTTGCTCAGATGGAATATCTATGAGTAGATTTGACAGGTTTTTAATCTCTGAGGGGCTTATAGCTGATTGGGGGATTACAGTTCAGTGGATTGGTAATCGGGACATTTCAGATCACTCGCCTATTTGGCTTCTTCGAGCAGCAAAAGATTGGGGCCCAAAGCCGTTTCGATTGTTTAATGCTTGGTTGGAACATGAAGATTTTTTGCCTTTTGTTCAAAGGTGCTGGAATGGCTTTAATATTTCAGATCACAAGGCTTTTGTTATAAAAGAGAAACTGAAAGTGCTTAAGGGAAGCATCAGAGGTTGGAACAAAGAGGTGTTTGGTAAAGTGGAGTTGAATATAGATAATCTAGTTCGGGATTTGAATTCCTTAGATGACATTCTATGCGAAGGGTGGGATAGTGATGTAGTTGTGAATAGAAGAGAAGTCTCCGCCTCTCTTTGGAAAGAAATCCACGTGAAAGAGTCATTTTTGGCCCAAAAATCTAGAGCAAAGTGGATAAAGGAAGGAGACATGAATTCCAAATATTTTCACTCTTTATTAAGATATAGGAGAAGAAGGTGCAATGTGGTGATTTTAAGGGAGACATGGGAATTAGTGGATGATGCAAACGAGGTGTGAACACCCAATTTTAATCGATTTTTTTCACTTTTTTAGAAAAAAATCACAAATATATTTTTTGCGTTTATTCGATTCTTAATCACTTAAAAAGGTCGTTTTGTGCTAATTTACTAATTTTGTATTATTATTACTTTTTTTAGTGGTTAAACAAAAATTAGGAAAATATGTTATTTAAAAAAAAATACAAAAAAAATGGGTACAACCATATAAGTCAACTTTACACATAGGGACAAAGAATAACAGCAAAATAGTACAAAAATTAAATAGAAAAGAGTAAAAAAAAAGGGGAGTCAGCGCTGCCCTGTTGCTGGGAGAGGGAAAACAAACATTTTGAGCTACAAGTTCAAGCTCTTTCATCTTGTCTCTTTGCTTTCTACACTTTTGGCAAAAACATTCCAGCCCATCCCTTGTTACTGCCTGTGTATTCAGAGGTTGTTGGTGCTTTTGTTCCCTATGAGTTTTGATCCCCTGCTCCTACACCACACCTACACCACAATTGTTTGCCTATAAATACAACGAATAGTAACTGCAAGGGGGAGGGAGACGATTTCAGAGAGAACTGAATAGAAAAGAAAAGAATAGAGAGAAAGTTAGGAAAAGAGGGAGAGAGAACAGTAAACTAAAGAGAGAAGAACAACAAGATGAAGGGGAGAACACCATCCCAACCAACTCCATAGTAGTTCAGCAACATAACCACCACCCACCATTGTCCCTCTCTCTCTCACACTGAACCACCACCTTCACGGCCAAAACCACCGAAAACCACCGTCGCAAAACCCCCCAACCACCGCGAGCCACACCATCCAAAACCTCCGGCCAGAAAACGAGCCCACCCCACCGCAAACCATCTCCCCTTCCATTTCGTTTCCTCCATCTCCTCTTTCTCCTCTTTGTTTTTTCTCTTTCTCTCAAGGTTGAAGATGAACTTTTCGTTACGGCGCTGGAAAGAAAAAATGGGAAATTAGGGTTTCAGTTTTTAACCTTGCCTTATATGCTCTCTGTTATGTTTTGTTTGTTCTTTTTAATTTATTTCTTTTTAAATCAGATTACTAATCCCACCCTATTTGTTAATGACAGCACGCCCTCCCCTTTATTTTTATATTTATTTATTTTTTTTTTCTTTTTTGGTTAGAGTGCTCTTCACCTCCCCTTAATGCATACCAAGAATTCTCTATTAACAACGAAGTGCGCTTCTCCATCCTTCAATTTGCGGATGACACGATGTTGGTGGGCAAAGCTACTTGGGGAAATCTTTGGAGCATCAAATCTATCTTGAGATCCTTTGAGTTAGTGTCCGGCTTGAAGGTAAATTTTCACAAGAGCAAGCTAATTGGTATTAACACTCTGGATGGCTTTTTGGAAAGAGCTAGCACCTTCCTTTTTTGTAGAACGGAATCCATTCCGTTTAAGTTTTTGGGTATCCCAATTGGCGCTAATCCTAGCCGGGAAGCAACTTGGAGTTTCGTTCTAGGGGGGCTTAGGAAGAGATTGGCGTTGTGGAAGAGCCGTTTTCTATCCATTGGAGGCCGGGTAACTCTTATCAACTCCGTTTTGAATAGTGTTCCACTATATATGTTTTCTTTCTATAAAGCACCGAAGGTTGTCATCAACAAGATAATTAAAATTCAAAGGCTTTTTCTTTGGGGAATCATGGAGGGAGAAAGTGGAATGTATTGGGTGGCTTGGGATAGAGAGTTTGATTTCACGTATATGTTTCAGGGACCAAACTGACAGTAAGTGACATCTTTCAGGGACTAAACTGACAGTAACGGACGGATTAACGGAGTTAACGACACACATAACGGGAGGCAGTGTTATCAGAACCGGACCGGTCATCGAGCCGGTCAAGGCACTGGGTCACTGGGTCTTTGGTCGGACCGACTGGTCTTTGGTCGGACCGCATGAGCCGGACACACTAAAAATAGACTTGATATGTATAAATTTGTACATAACAAAGCTATCAAATTCATAATTAGTACCTAACTACATATACTTTACGTAAGATATATAATATATATCATGTTTGTAAGCTTATTAACAACATATGAAGCTACCGCAGTGGTTAAGAGCTGCGGCACCATCTTTTGTTGTAGGGTTCGCTTCCCGTAGGAAGCCTTTTTGTAACAAAAAACGTGAAAAATTAAGTTAAAAGCAATTGAGCCGTTTATGCAAGCAGTTCGGACCGGGAAGGGCACCGGTTCCCGGTCGGACCGGTTCGACCGGACTGGGCGGTCTGGTTTTGATAACACTGACGGGAGGGACTAACGTGACCGACGTATTATACATTGAGGGATCTTTTTGCATTTTCGATCGATTGAGAGACTAAATCGACAGCGAGTTACACTTCCAGAGACCAAATTTGAAAAATTTGAAACTTTAATTCAATTTTATTTTTTAATCTTTACAATAAAAATTACATATTGCTGCTAAATATTCACGGAGTAATAATCAGAATAGTAAATTACTGTTTCAAACTCCTTTTGTATCTACTTTAAATTAATATTACGACAATATACATAACACGACAATATACAATCTACACACGGTATACTGCTGGTAACATTAAAAGTCATATCATGCTTTTTTGACAAAAGTCACGTCATGCTTTATTTGCTTGGATGAAAAATAATAATATCACCTACTTTTTAAATTGAAAATCGAAAATCATGAACCCTTATCGAATGTAGCAGTGTTTAGGATAGGAGATCGAACCGTCGAGATTTCTGGTTTATGCATCAATTTAGTTTTTCACTGATTTTTCAGACACTTTTTTTAACTTATCAAATCAAACACAACAGATAGCCAAATGGGTTATCTCTGGATTAGTCACGTTCATAACTAGTTGATGACATAGATTCCATATCCCATAATTAAGGGGTCTTTGTCAAAACAAAATAATGAAGGGGATGAACAGTGATTATTATGTGGAAAGTTCTGCTTTTTGGTATTTGAGGGAGCAAATGGCCATTATTGTCCTATTACCAAAAAAATGTTCATTATTGTTATGATTTAACATAAAGTACACAATTTAATATAATAATTGTAATAATAACAAATGCTATTACCAAAATAATAGTTGATCCAAGTGGTAACTAGACTTGGATCTTACCTCAAGGTCTCGGGTTTGAATATTGGGTGTGATAAAAACTCTGTTGGGAGGGGAGAACCACACGGGCCGGCACGACAAAGCTGATGGAAACTGCACACCAAAAATATGATAAGACCTAAAAGGCCTTTATGATAGCTGTAGGCTAAACTTTTTAGCCAAATAGGCTTTTAAAAAAGCTTTGACCTTATCTATTTAAAAAGATGTCTAGCCTAGTCTGAGCTTCGCGTAGACTATGCCATAAGCCCAGTCAGTCGATATGACCTACTCCAACCCCTAATTAGTAGTCGTGATAGTAGTGATAACTTATTTTTGGGTCAATTATGCAATACTTCATTCATTATTGACAAAAGCCAAAGACATTCCACAAGTGTAAGATAACAACCCACTCTTAGGTACCGAAGAAGATTAATCCAATCTCGAAGATAAACCTTTAAACATGTGAGATGCTCCTGACCTAGTTGTCATTCAAACATTACAAAATATCCAAATCTCAATCTCATTTTGTTTACATAATCTTTTACCCAATAGATGAAGCAACTTCAATTTATGGTTGAGTGAAAGGGACATCGTTGGTGGAAAAATGTAGGCCTACGGGGTTCGAACCCCGCTCCCCCCTCCCCTCTAATAATTAACACACTATCTTTCCTTCTGAGTGTGTGGGCTTCAAGATGGAACAACTGTTTGATTTTAGCAAGTTTTAAATAAGAGACCAAATTATGTGTTCAAATTGGGCAAAAAGCTACGGGCTCTGTTTGGCAAAAAATAGCGGGTAGCGGATAAGCTAGCGGATAATCGGATGAGGTAGCGGATAGCAGAGGAGGTAGCAGATTGAATTTAAAGTGTTTAGTAAAATTAGCGGTTGAAGTAGCTTATAAAAATAAAATTAGGTAGTAAAAAAACACTAATCGTGCCAAACACTATAAGCTAGTAAAAACACTATAAGCTAGTAAAAAAACACTAAAAACTAATCGTGCCAAACACTTATAACTAGCGAATTCACTATAAACTAGCGGATGAACATTCCCAAACAGACTCTGAATATCGCTCGAGTGAAGGAAAAAGAATCCACTCACAAGACTAATAATCAATTTTAACACGTGCTTGAGAAATCAGCTTTTTGAACATTGATTTAATGGAGGTGGGCCTTATATGTTTTTTTTTTCTTTATGGATTGGAGCCTTACATACAGATAGATTGTGATAAGACATAATGGATGAACTCAACGATAAGAAGGATATGGATGAACTTTTTGAAATCGGTTTTTTTTTTTTACCAAATTTTGTAGGCCAGTCATAATTCAGCAAAATACTACAGATAAAGGATATGGATGAACTTTTGACCAAAAAAAAAGATAGATGAACTCAACGAAATGAAACAAATTATATATGGATAAAATATTTTTTTGGATCAATTGTAAAATATTTTTTTGGATCAATTGTAAATATTTGGCGTTTTCTGCAGCAATGATTTTGAGGACCTAGATCATTTATTTGTGGGCTGTGATTTGGCTAAGAATGTGAGGTCTAAGGTGGAAGTTTGGTTAGGATTGGAACCTATCAATAAACCATCAATTGTGCAACAATATTCCGCTTCCTTTGCTCAAGTGTTTAGTGGTAAGAATTCTACAAAAACTAGACATCTCATAGTGGAGTAATGCTTACCACTGTATCAAACATTTGTAATTGTTGGTTTTGAGCACTCCTAGTGTTCTGTTAATTTATCAATCGCTTATTGGAAAAAAATTGGCGTATTTTCAAAAAGTTCTTTAAAATTTTTTTGGTTTTTTAAAATAAAGTGTAAATAATTGCAATAAGTTTACACAATGTGCAAAAAAAATTTCTACTATTAAATAAAATTTTAAAATACTATGAACCCCACTTAATGTGTACAGTAACGGATCCAAAAAAAATTAATAGTAGATTGCTATATTTTCTCAAAAAATATTGTAAATATTTATAAAAATATATAATTTCATTAAAAAAATCATAAAATACCTAAATTTCTACAAATTACATAGCTAAAAAGGTAAAATTAGTACAAACTTATTTTCTTTTTTATTTATCTCTTACGAATTTCTATATAATAATTTAAAAATATTAGTACATACCACTCATAAAATAAACAAGAGGGAGAATTACCCTTAGTCTGGAATCACCATCAGGAAAGGGATAAAATCCTATCAAAATAAGTCCCAAAATCAAGGACACCTCCAGAAAAATACATTTGTTTCGCAGGTCCCATATAACCTAGACAAAAGAATATCATATGAGCGTCAAACCATGTCGACCCCTAGATGAACCACCAACATAAATGAACTGAAAAAACAAAGACAAAATATCCTGCTGCATGACAGAGTCTAAGCCCAGCCAACTGACGATAGCATACCAAACCGCAGAAGCAGACCTGCACCTACAAAAGAGATGGAGGGAGGACTCCTGAAAATCCCCGTACAAGATACAAACTGTAGCGCCCATATCTGAAATCACCCATCTACTAAACAAGTATGAGCGAGTAGATGTTGTCTATCCATGAGGAGCTACCAAGAGAAGACATCAACCTTAGGAGGAGTAAAACTCTTCCAAACCATGTAATTTAGAACCTGAATCACCTGATTAGAAAGCTAAAGAGCACGAAATTACGGCTGGGAGAAGATGAAAAGCAGAAGCTACCGAGAACAAGACAATCATCTATGGGAACATGTCTTAGGAATTGTGGGTCAGGCCAAGTCTTTCAAAGAAAGCTGCTTCACAGCTCTTAATTCCATGAGTATTACTAACAAGAAGAAATTTGCCATGCTCCTATGGTCACTCTGGCATTAGAGAATTAACCAATTTTGGGAAGGAACAAATTTCACAACCTTTCAAGTCATGAAACGGCAATGTCCTTCCTAATTGATTTGGAGACGAACCAAGGTTGTACTTTCAGATGGTACTGCACACAAAAGTGCATCAATTAAATGGACCCCAAAGTGCAAATCTTAAATAAATCATACTATCAGCCAAAGTGCATTCAATTATGTGAGATTTGGTATGCGCCATATGAATGATTTTAGCTCATTTTTTATTTCAATTACAATAACTATCAGCCTATGACTCGATCATGTAATTTTTGAGCTAGATTGTAAGCTAATAGTTGATTATATCTTGCGTTACGAGGATCCTTAAGTAGTCTTCCAACTCCTATGAAGCACCAACACTAGCTCTCAATATAGCTGTGCTCAGCCCAGTAGGCCGATTCAGTGATCCGATTTTTTGGTTGGTCTGGGCTCTAAAAATGGAGGTCAATAAAAAGCATTATCTTTTTTGGCCCAGCCCAATTGGCCCAATTATATATATGGGCTAGGTTGGGCTGGGCCGTGGGCTAACTCGATTTGTTTTTTGTTTTAGATATTGTAATTTTTAATTTCAACAAAAAAAACTATATTCTAGTTGATATTCTGTTTATATGCAAAGATATTCTGTTTCTCAGTGTAGCCGCTCACATATGAATATGAAATGTTATGGTTCTGTTGTGGTATTAGGAGTTAGGACTTCATTGTTGCCTAGGAATAATTCATATAATTATTGTTATTTAGTTCAAGTTTTAATTTGATATATCTAGTTGAATGAACTGTTAAACAAAAAAGATCCGAGTAGTAGTGCTGTTAAATTAAATATACTTACAATGAAAATCAAGTGTTTCTTTCAGTGCCGGCCCAACCTATTTGGAGGCCTAAAGCGAATTTTTTTGTGAGGCCCTTTAAAGGAGAAAATAACATAAATGCGAGAAATATTAAAAAAATTAAAACCTTTTAAAGTGAGGCAATACAATAGAAACTATAGGCTTTATAAAAATTCAAAAATGAAATAGAATTTTATATGGATAATATTTGTAATTTTTAAAATTTAAACTATAAAATAGCATATTATTTTAATAATCAAATATACGTATTGTTAGTTTATATATTTTATTTCTATCATAATGTTTGTATTTGTAAGTTGATGCAGTGGTAAGGTTTTGGCTAATAATTACTATTGGACCTGTGTTCAAGTCCCTACAAAGATAAATATGTTAATGTTTTTTAATTTTAATAATAGGCAAAACAAAAGTTTCAGAAAAAGGAAGCCAGTAAGGGAACAATACTTCCACCAGCTGTGCCATACTAATTTTACAAAATTGTGGCCCCTTTTTAATATATGACACTTAATTTGAGGCTCTTTTTAGGCATATAAAAAAGTTATTTTTTTAGGCCCAAAGCCCTAACTTTGGTTGCTTGGGCCTTGGGCCGGCCCTGATTTCTTTTCTCCTATTTGAAGACGAATAGTGTGTTGGACTAGACCTTTTTTTTCTGGTCAGGAATGCTACTAGACCTTAAATTATATCGCCGCTGGAAAGGTTAACAGCAGCTGTAATTGCAGAGTTCATATCCATAATTGTCATCCTCTGAAATTATAGCCTGGTTAATTTGCTACATCTTGGAAGTGAAGTTTAATTATCATTTTGAGCCAAAACAAATTTATTTATGTTATGTATGCTACTCTGAAAATATTGTCTTTATGTATGTTGCTCATTTGTAGAAAAAAAAATGGTCAAAATTCTAAAAATTCAATGATTTATGGCCCATTGGGCCGGCCGGTTGGCCCATGGCCTAATACCGGGCTGGGCTGGGCCATAAAACATGCAATCCATTAGAATATTGGGCCAGCCTAACCCAGTCCGCATATGCTGTTTGGCCCTATGGGCCGGATCGGGCCGATTGACAACTCTAGTTGTCAAACTGAACCACTCGGCCCGGCTTAGCCCGAGCCACTGGGCCTTTACGTATAAGCGGGCTTGGTTGGGCTTGGACAATTGTCAAGTAGGCTATTTATCTGTAGCCCAGTCCAGCCGAAAACACTGGGTCATCGGGCTAGTTCGCAACTCAGTCTAACTTTAACAAATGAAACTATTAACATTGTTTTTTTAATAGTACCATAAACACTGTTTTAAAAAACATAATTTTTTGATAGTACCATAAACACTGTTTTAAAAAACATAAAATGTAGGCCTAGCTTAGCCCATGGGCTAGGTGCATTGAGCCAAAATGATCCGATTCGTTTTTCGACCTCTATTTAACGATCCTAGCTCAACCCAAAACACTAGATCATCGGGCCGGCCTATTGAACTAGACCAAAATTAACAGCTCTAATCGACACAAAAACATATATTAGACACAATATTAATACCAACACATAGACACCGATAATAATTTAAGAAAATCAAAGTGATTAATTATATATAACAATATGTGTCAAACACAAAAGACGTCTTCAAATCTAGAATGTCGGTGCTACAAAATTCCACCCGACTATTTGTGGGCACTTTTGGTCCCTACATTATTTACCGTTTGCACTTTTAGTCTCTGTTGTTAGTTTTCATAAACAGAGTTGGCATGGCTTTGCTTATGTGGCAATGGCGGACCTACATATAGTTGTGGGGGTTCAAGTGAACCCTCTTAAAAAATAAAATTAGCAACAAATTATTAAGGGTATTATGTTAAGGGTATTATAGATAAAAAAAGAAATAATTGTATTTATAGCAGCAAAATTTATTTATCTCATAGGTATGTTTAAAAAGCCAAAAACGACAAGTAAATAGGAACAGAATGAATAGTTGTTTTCAGGCTTAGGCCCTCTATTGTTAAAATGCAATGTGGATGCTGCACTTTTTGAGGACGACAACAAGTACGGTGTAGGCATGTGTATAAGAGATGAGAATGGTAGTTTCATGGAAGGAAAGACTATGTGGTTTATAGGTACATCGGAGCCTCATGAAGCTGAAGCAATGAGACTATGGCAAGCGCTAAATTGGTTGAAGGATCTAGGCTTGGAGTCAATGGCTATTGAGATGGATTGCATCTCCGTCGTCAATGCAATAACCAAAGCAAATTCCAACAACACAGATTTTGGTGTTATCATTTCTCGTTGTATGAATTTTATTTCCCAACTTTCAAGCTATACGATTAGCTTTGTTAGGAGGCAAGCAAATTTTGTTGCTCATACTTTTGCTCGGGCATCAAAATTGTATGCTAGCTCCCATTATTGAGAGTGCAAGAATCCAATTCATCATGCTCAGAGAGAAAATAGAGAAGAGAGAAACTGAGTTCATCTTGAGGAAAAATTGAATGAATTGAATTGATCTTCAGAAGATGGATTACAAGCTATATGTACACTTTGTCATTTCACTAAACTAACTCTAACAAGCCTAACTAACTCGGTTACACAGTAACTGTCTTCTAACAGAACTTTAACTAGTTTCTAACTGACTAATTAATAATTACAGCTGGTTAAATATAAAGTAATTACAGTAGCTTGATACTCCCCATCAAGTTGGGAGATATATATCTTTCATTCCCAACTTGGAAATGAGATCTTCAAACTTGGTCTTGGGAAGAGCTTTGGTAAGTAAATCTGCCAATTGCAGTTCAGTTCTGACATGAATCAACCTCAGAAATCTGGTCTGCACATGCTCACGTATGAAGTGGCAATCTATATCAATGTGCTTTGTTCGCTCATGCCCCATGGGATTTTCAGCCAACTGAATAGCAGATTTGCTATCAGATAGAACCATGGTAGAATTTATGTCAACCTCAAAAGGTCTCAACAATTGTTTTAGCCATAGCAGTTCACTGGTTACTGCTGCCAGTGCCCTATATTCTGCTTCTGCAGAGGATCTTGCCACCGTTGCTTGCTTCTTGGACTTCCAAGTGATCATGGAATCTCCCAAATATATACAGAACCCAGTAGTGGATCTTCTGCTGACTTGGCAACTACCCCAGTCAGCGTCCACATAAGCTGTCAGCTTCAAAGATGACTTGGTTGGAAACATTACACCAAGTCCTGCAGTCCCCTTTAAGTGATGCAGTAGAGCATATGCTGCCTGCAGATGTGGAGTCTTCGGTTTAGCCATGAATTGGCTAAGTTTGTTCACAGCAAATGTTATATCTGGTCTAGAAATGGTTAGGTATATCAACCTACCAATTAACCTCCTGTATTGTGATATGTCTTCAAGAAGCTCACCATCAACCTCATTTAATTGTATACCAGGATCCATAGGTATCTTTGTTGGCTTGGCTGAGGTGAAGCCAGTATCAGAAAGCAATTGAAGAGTGTACTTTCTCTAGCACAGATGTATGCCATCAGCAGACCTAGCTATTTCCAGCCCCTAGAAAATATTTTAGGTCTCCAATTATCTTCAACTTGAAATGTTGCTCAAGTGAAGACTGAGCTGCTGTGCACAATTTTTTATCAGGCCCTGCAATTATAATATCATCAACGTATACCAGCAAGGCAACAAATGTAGCACCAGAACCTTTTGTAAAGAATGAATGATCAGCAGAATTTTTATGAAAACCTAAGGTAAGAATGGTTGAGCTCAACTTTTGGAACCATTGCCTAGAGGCTTGTCTAAGTCCATAGAGTGAATTGTTGAGTTTACATACAAGGTTCTCCCCCTGACTTGGATAACCGAGAGGCAACTTCATATAAACCTCTTCTTGAAGCTCCCCATTTAGGAAAGCGTTGTTGATGTCCAATTGGAGAAGGTGCCAATTGAATTGGGATGCCAAGGAAAGGAGAATCCTAACTGATGTGAGCTTCGCAACAGGGGAAAAGGTATCAGAAAAATCAATACCAGCCTACTGAGTAAAACCTTGAGCCACTAACCGGGCTTTGCACCTATCCAAAGTTCCATTAGCATGATATTTTGCCTTATACACCCATTTACATCCAATTGCCCGTTTGTTAGCAGGGAGAGATACAATAGTCCAAGTATTGTTTGCCTCTAAGGCAGCTAACTCTGCTGCCATGACTGCCTGCCATTCAGGAAGTTTGATTGCCTGGTGAAAGTGTTCAGGTTCAAAAACAGAGGAAACATTGAGGACAAAAGTTTTGTAGGATGGGAAAAGTTTGTCATAGGTGAGGTGAGTGTGAAGAGGATATTTGACTGAATTACACTCATAGGCTTGAAGGTGAGCAGGAGGGTTATGAGGCCTAGAGGATCTGCGAAGAGGTGGTGAAGGTGGTCGTATGACAGGAAGGTTGGTGTTTGGGATAGTTTGTGTTTGATTTGGGGCATCTAAAGAAGTTTCAACAATGGGATTAGGAATGACAGTAGCATCAATATCTGAGGTGGGGTTAATGCTAGTAGGAACCTCTGTGTGGGAAAGTTCCATTGATGGTAAGATAGATGTGGGAAAAATAAGGTCAAGGGATGATGGAGTAGTGACAGCATGATAGGGAAAGGTGTTTTCATGGAAGACTACATCCCTAGAGGTGAGAAACTTGTTTGTTTTTGGATCAAAAAGTTTGTAACCTTTGACACCTAGAGGATAACCTAGAAAGATGCAAGGTGTGGCCCTAGGGGAAAATTTGTGACGTTGGGATGGAATAGTGGAAGCATATGTCAGGCAGCCAAACACACGTAAAGTAGAGTAATTAGGCAACTTACCATAGAGCAGTTCATAAGGTGATTTACCTTTGAGGGCATGTGAGGGTGTCCGATTGATGAGGTGAGCTGAGGTAGCAACACACTCCCCCCAAAAATCAATAGGAACCTTGGACTGAAACAATAGGGCACGTGCCACATTCAAGAGGTACTGATGCTTCCTCTCCACCACAGAGTTTTGCTGTGGTCTATGAGGGCAGGATAGTTGGTGAATGGTGCCTTCATCTTGCAGGAAAGAGTGTAGTGCAAGCTCACGGGCATTGTCAGTGCAAATGGCCTTGATCTTCCTATTGAGCTGAGTCTTTACATGCTTGAAGAAATACTTCACAAGGTGAGGAGCCTCAACTCTACATTTCATCACGTGTACCCAGGTGAATCGGGTAGAGTCATCAACAAGTGTGAGGAAATAATGCTTGCCATCATGTGTTGGTTTGTGAAAGGGCCCCCACACATCACAATGTATCAAATCAAAACAAGAATCAGAGAAATGGTTATTGCTAGTAAATGGTAATCTATGCAATTTGGATAATGGACAAATGGAACAAGTATGTGTATTACATGAAGAATGATTATGTAAAGACAATGTCTTAGACAACAATTTCAGCACATTGTCAGATAGGTGGCCTAATCTAGTGTGCCACAAATGGAAAGAATCAATGGATACACTATTACAATGGGGAACAAATGGTAATAAAGGTGTTTGAATCCTAGATGACAAGTAAAAATAGAGTCCATGCTTGAATTCACTCGTGCCAATCACCCTCTATTTGGTTTTGTCCTGGATTGAGAACACGTTATCAGTGAGTGATATGTGATAATTTGGATCTAGGTAAAGGCAACTAACTGAAATGATATTGACAAAAAATTGAGGAATGCACAAGACATTTGTGAGTGTCAAGGTGGAATTGATAATGACAGTTCCTACTGCTATAACAGGAACTTCTTGGCCGTTTGGTAAGGTCACAAATGTGTTTTGTAATTCTGTGTAAGAGGAGAACCAAGAAAGAGCTGTGCATATGTGTGCTGTGGCGCCTGAGTCAATCAACCATTGTGCTGGGTTAAAAAGACTAAATGCAAAGAATAGGGAACAAAGCATACCGAGGCAAGAACCATCACTGTTGGAGGAGGTGGAAGCTTTGGCCATTTGAGCTTGCATAAACTCAATCAACTGCTGATATTGGCTATGATCTACATGTGAATCAGATGTGGCAGGCATACCTGCAGAGACTTGTAGCACAGTCCTTGGAGGTCCATCAGACTTCTTCTTGTGGCTTGGAGGATACCCATGGAGTTTGAAGCACTTCTCCTTGAGGTGCCCAAGACCACCACAATGTGAGCATTGGGGACGATCACGATGAACGCTTCTGTTGTGATTGTTGTTGGTGGTGACTGCGCAGGCAAGCTGAGTGGGAGTCTCGGTGTGAGCAAGGCCAATTTCCCGCTGTTTCTCATCTTGAATCACAAGGGAGAAGACACTATTGATATCGGGTAACGGGTTCATGGGGAGAATTTGACCCCGTATATGGCTGAAAGACTCGTTGAGACCCATAAGAAAGATCATCACATGTTGAGGCTTCAAATATGCAACCAGGGCATCGGAACCACCACAAGAACAGGTGCGTTCTGGCTTGTGTTCCGCAAGAGCATCCCAAAGACCTTTAAACTTGCTGAAGTAAGCGCTCACAGAAAGCGTACCTTGGCTACAATTCAAGATTTCCTTGTTGAGTTGAAATATGCGAGGACCATTGTCCTGAGAGAAGCGAGTCATGAGTTCTTTCCACATTGCAGCTGCGGAATCCGAATAGATGACGCTTTGATGAAGTTCTTTCGCAATCGAGTTCAAGATCCAAGATGTTGTCATTTGATTGTTGCGAATCCAAGAATCGTGAGTAGCAGCGGTGGAAGCCGGTCTTGCAATCGAGCCATCTACCAAACCTAACTTGTTCTTGGCACCTAACGCGATTGTCATTGCGCGTTGCCAAGAACCAAAGTTGCTGCCGGATTCAGATAGCACATTGGAGACAAGAATAGCTCCAGGATTATCAGATGGATGTAGGTAATAGGGGCTCAAAGTCGAAGTCAAATCTGCCATTGAAGTCGAGGTCGAAGTTGGATCTGCCATTGAAGAATGATGAAACGCAGATGAACAAAACGAGAAATCGAATCAGAGGCGAAGCCCAGAAAATTGGGGGAAAGAAGCGAATCGAGATGAGAAGTTAATTCGCGAGACAGAACTGGAGAACGAACGATGCAAATCGAATCAAGGTGAAACGAAGCTAGATCGGAGAAAATGTCTTCATAGAACGGAAGCGAAGATGAAGTTCTGCGACTGATACCATATTGGGAGTGCAAGAATCCAATTCATCATGCTCAGAGAGAAAACAGAGAAGAGAGAAACTGAGTTCATCTTGAGGAAAAATTGAATGAATTGAATTGATCTTCAGAAGATGGATTACAAGCTATATGTACACTTTGTCATTTCACTAAACTAACTATAACAAGCCTAACTAACTCAGTTACACAGTAACTGTCTTCTAACAAAACTTTAACTAGTTTCTAACTGACTAATTAATAATTACAGCTGGTTAAATATAAAGTAATTACAGTAGCTTGATACCCATTTACATTATTTATCGAATATACCAGTATATTGCTACTTTATTATAGATCAAAAAAGTACTACTTTTACTACATCTTTGACTCTTTGTTAATTAAATTCATTAATCCTTTACTTTTAAAAAGACTTGTAACATAGTAGTATCACACTATTCATAAACAGTTGCATGTCTCACATTTTGTGCTTGATCAAAAACCTTGTCATTTTTCTAAAATTCATTATATAAAGTGGCATTACTTTTTTTGCTTCAAAAAAAATATAAAGTGGCATTACTAAGACATCCTTCCTTTATTTTTATCTTTAAAAGTAATTAACAGTGTTTTATAAAGAGAGAAAGTTTTGGGCGGGAATCTGAAAACTTAAGTGAGGGCAGATTAGTAATTGCATAGCAATGTTATGCAAAACGCCAGATTCGGTCTTCCATCTCCTTTGTCAAATAACCCTAGATGAAACCCTAGATGAGCAGCTACCGTTTCGTCTCCTTCGTCAAAAAGAAAACATCGATGGTGTGAGAGCAGCGCTTCCAACATTCCAGCGGCAAAACAAGAGAGCAACACAACTTCAATCCTTCTATCTTCCACACAAGTTTCATCTTCTGCTGAAACTAAGCTTTTCCCTGCACTTGCTTCGTTTCATCTTCCACAGAATCCCAAAATCATCGACGTCGTGTTTCCCTTGCATGGTGAATACAACAACATCAATGAGTTCTATAAGCGGTGTCTATATCTCTCAAGTCGATCCCCTTACTGTGAGTGATTTCTCCCTGCGTTTCCATTTGTGTTGTTATCGCATTTCTATTCTGCTGTTGTTCTCGCATTTGCAAAAATGTGTTCTTTTTTCAAGTCGCATGAGCCCTAAAAATGTCTGTTGTTTAGGGGTTTGTTATATGGCCGTTTTGTTCTTTTTTAGGTTTGTGAGTTTGTTATTTGTGGATTTTCTTGATCTCTGCAATCTGCACTGGAGTTTCTTGATCCTTTTTCGCATTATTAGTTTTTCTGATTACGTGAGATCATGAGATGCAGTTTAAGTGTTGGTCTATTCTATATTTATTTTATATTTTTTTTTGGTGTTTTATTAGGGGTTGTCTTAACCATGTGTCACCCGTGCAACATGACAGTGTCTAAAGGTTCACCCAGTCACAAGATTAGGAGGAAGGACGTGAAGAAATTTGATACATGCATCATCCAATTCTGTGAAGCTTCAAACTCAAATGTATTATTTTTGTGTCATTTGGAATTCTAGATTTATACCAATACTTAAGTAAATTTCACTGAAACAAGTTTGTATCTCAATTGATGTTACTTATATTTCTAATTTCGTTGATCGCATTTGTTGATGATATAGTGTATTATAAGACCTTTTGTAGTTGGAAAATGATATTCTACATAGGAACATTATAGGCTTATAGGATATTCTATTGGAGCAGTTATGCAATAATAATAATATACATAATATTTAATTAAAATTGTTGCCTCAATATGAAGTCAATGATCGGGATAAACATGGAATTTTGATAGTGGTTTTTAGCTTATTGTGCAACGTGAGCTGTTTTAGGCATTAAATAAAAAGGATTGTGGTTAGATGAGTCCCTTTTTTGAATGCAAATGAGTTTTTTCTCTTAATCTTCAAATTTTAGGTGTTTGTTTAGAACTTTAAATAATTGTTCCTCATTACTGGTTGCATTGACAATTTAAGCAACACGGTGACTGATTCTTGGGTAAAAACCTGGATGTGTTTATTGAAGTGTTTGGTATTTATTTGTCGTTTTGTTTAAGCTGATAAAAGAAAATTGCTAAATAATTTTTTACTCTTCATTTTTTTGGCCAATAGAAGCAAAATTCTACTGTATGACATTGGTTAAGTAATTGTGAAGAGATGTGAATGTAATGGATAAATCCGAATGCATGTTGCTATGTCACTCCAGGTGGATCAATTAGACAAAAAGTGATTGTTATAACATGGCATTATGATTTTAGTATCTGTATTGTTACAGTTAGGGTGTTTCTATTAAATTAGTGCAAGATTTATGTGTTAGTTGTGAATAATTAATTCTCACAGTTAATACTTGCGTAAAAGTCATCTAAGTTTTTGTTACATTATACAGTATATTGGAATAGAATTGCACTATCTCCGTGCAACGCACGGGTTATAATCTAGTTAAACACTACAAGAAGAAAATTGAGAGAGGGAGAGACATTTTTTTATTATTTTACAATAGAGTGGGAGAGAGATAATGAGTGCTTCAATTTATAATAAGGCTTTGAGTTACGATTTCTCAGCAGATGCAACGGCGCCGTTTCGCCACCTATCTTCGTTTAATTATTTGACGGCGTCAAAGTTCCGTTTCAATTTCCAGTGCCATGTCAGCATTGAAAGGAAACGACGAAACGTTGGCGGGGTTATTAATATTGTTGCTGATGATTTGAATGGAGTTCTTACTCTGTATTTTTTTGTTAAAAACTAGATATCCTCTGCGCGTAACTGCAGAGACTAATCCCTTGAGCCGAGTAGAAATAAATGGGCGGAAAAGCTCTCCGTCAAGATATTTAACACTCTGCATGCCCAAAGCTTAATCCAAGACCCTGATTAAGCTAGAAGAGACTCCTACCATTATTACTGTGTAGTAGTTGCTTTCGGGCTTAGGCCCTCTATTTATTAAAAGAATAAATAATCAAAAACAAAAAACTATTCAAGATGTGATTTAAGGAATTGACCCAAACAAAATGATGATTTACAGAAGGAAGTTTCTCGAGATCAATCATTTCTCTTATATATTCGGATATACCTGTGTATACTATATGCTGCTACTTTATTATTGATCACACTATTCATAAACAGTTGCATGTCTTCACATTTTATGCACGTTTGATTAAATGTCGCCACAATTTAGATAATGAATGACCAAAAACCTTTTGTCATTTTTCTAACATTCATTATATAAGTGGCATTACTAAGACATTAAACACTGCAAGAAGAAAATAGAGAGGGAGAGATAATGAGTGCTTCAATTTGTGACAAGACTTTGAGTTACGATTTCTCAGCATATGCAACGGGGCGGTTTCGCCACCTCTCTTCATCTAATTATTTGACGGCGTCAAAGTTCGGTTTCAATTTTCAGCGCCATGTCAGTGTCGACAGGAAACGACGAAACGTTGGCGGGGTTAGAATTGTGGCGTCGTTGTGGCCGAATCCTGCACCACCGGTGTTGCCATCGGCGGAGTCAAATGGTGCTTTGGAAGCTAACGGTGCCGTTGTCGATAGTCGTTACGATTTTTTGAAATGCGATGGATCAAAAGCTGTTCATTCCGGTATTGGTTGCTTTTATTACTCTATTTCTTCACTGGATTTAGAATATGCTAGTCTAAGTTTTTTTTTATTTAAAAAAACTAATAAAAATAGCTTTTTTGTCCAAAAAAAATTAAGGTGAGGTTATAAGTCGTCTTAGTGGTCTAAGCAGAGAAAACTTTTGTGTTCTTTGATCTCTCTTTGAGAGGTGTGGCAATTTCTACCAGTGTGTGGGGATTTCCATGAGGACTGTCTCATTATGGGCCCACAGACAAATCATTTTTCTTTTGGAAGACAAGAAATTCTCTCGCTATCAATATGCATATGATGACGAATCATGCCCCCGTCGTGAATACAATACATAAATTTCCTTATTATAGACATATATTATATTAAAAGTAATTGCTTTTTAGTCATTTATATGTATTTTTAATTTAAAATATTAAAATTAAAATGCGCTAACTTTTATATTTTCATTTTTATTTTATATTTTGGTATTAAAATATAAAAATAAGAATAACTTTTAACGTTTTTATATATACTAAAATATTAAATTTTGGTTTAGTTTTTCTTTTATATATATTTTTAGTTTATTAGATTCTAATTGACAGTTTTAGTAATTTTTAATAATTTTTGAGGTCCCGACGAGGATATGTGGGGATGGAGAGGGGGAAAGTTTGGACATGGGGAGTGGGAGAGTACTCACCGTCCTATTGTCATTCCTACAATTAACTCACTACAAGAGAACTAGTGTGTCAAATATATACAAATCAATATCATGTTCTACTAGAGCAACTATTTACGATTAAATTATAAAAATAGTTTTTTAATAAAAAAATTTAATGGGGAGGTCGGAGGAGCACAGGGAGCAACAACAAGCTAATGACCAGGACCGCTAAGGGACTTGTATGTCACATCTTCATCCAAAACATTAAGACATTAGGTCTATGAGTCCCCTGTGTTATAATACATCTCCCAATGACTCTTTTGAAAGTCCTTTTGGTTATCAAACGTGTCTTTTAGTAGTAATTTTGGTCCTCAAATGTGTTTCTCGTTGATCAATTTAACCCATAAAATTATTAAAAAAAGAGATAGTAAGTGTCTACAACTTTAATACATTCACGGACTAAAATAACAATATCTCATATATTAATAGACGAAAATGACTATTTATCTAACTAAAATATTAACTTAATATTATAATTGAAATTTAATAATGAACATTGGCTTATTAAAGATTGACTCAGTTGGTAAGGAGTTGACTCATTCCCCACAAGAGCGTGGGTTCAGCTTCAGTTGGTAAGAAGTTGACTCATTCCCATAAGATTTTTAACTTTGACCTTTAAATGTTTCCATATTATTTAATAAGTTCAAAAATACATGATTCGGAAGAATCAAAGTAAAATTGTACTATTAGAAACATGCTTAATTTATTAAACAAATTCTATATTTTTTCAATCTAACAAAATGATTTTACCGTTATATTTTGTTTAAAGGTTTAATTACTTATATTTTTAATGTAATTTTTTTACACCATCAGTTAATCATAAATAATCATAAATTAACCTCTTTGTTCAATCGATAGTAAAATGTATTTTGAAACATATTATTATATGTGACGGTAAGTGATGACAATTCTCGATTCTCGAATATCACTTTTATTGCATCCAAATATTAGAAAATATTCTTTCAAAAAATTAAAAATACAGTAATTATAGTTTCTCCAATTTTTTTTTTAAAATTTTACGAACTATACCAATGCTAAAAAAGTGAAATTAGACAGAGAAAAATAGTGACGTAAAATGTGAAATTCATGTTTAATTTCATCACTAGATTTTGTGTGTCATAATTAACGACAGATTTTAATTTTTTTACCATTAATTTTAATTCTAATAGTGATATATTCCTTGTAAAAAAACAGTGATTTAAAAGAAGTTTTACATATGCATTTAATTATATCTCACCACAACGCGTCTCTTTATATGATTTCTTAAAACCTCTCCATAAATATCTATATGGTAAAATATATATAATTCTATTCATATTTAAAAAATATGTCTTTCTTTAACATGTCAATAACTATTATTATTTGGTCGAAAAAAATAACTATTATTATTTTTATTTTTGATTGACAATTTATCTCATACATTACTTTTTCACATTAAATGTAGATCAATTTTTTTGTTAACAATTAAATGGAATATTATTGTTTTTAAAACCGGTATAAAATCATATTATTTCATGTAAAATAGACTCTATAATACAATTTGGCGTTACATCAAATAAATGAAGACTACCCCGATTAAATGTGTGTTTGGAACCACGTTAGTTCCATCCCAAACATAAGCTAATTCAGACTCTACAAACCGTAGAGTATAGTTTGCCGCACAATTACCATCAGGTTGACGCAATTCCAAACGACCCATAAGTAGTGGTGGCAAAAAGCTCAATTAGACCTAGAGTTTTATTGGATCGAGCTAAAAAAACTCATTCAAATATGACTCTAAAATGGTGTCCTAGCTCGACAATATGCAAGCTATAGGATTTTTTGAACGGCCTAAATAAATGTATTTAAAAATATTTTATTTTTATCAAAAACCATAATTTAATTAAACACGTTATAAAACGCTCCTAGTTTAATATATTGTTGTTTTTGTTCCGAGAGCACAAACTAATGGTAAAATGCAAATAAGTGTTGTGTGCACATCAGGAGCATTCAAATATCTTTCCCCATTTCCCATTCCCAACTGTTTGTTCAAAAACTAAAAAAGAACCGTAATTTGACAAATTGTATAAATTTACTAAAGCATGTATAGCACTAAAACATGTATAGCTAGCTGATAAGAAGAAACAATGTCGTTTTGTGATTTGTCTCAAGTGAATGGTCCTACAAATATAAGAATGGCCGACATGGATGGATTAATTAGAATAAATATCATACTTGTCGCTTAGGGATATCATGGTTGATTAAGAATTTAGGGTTACTTGTCGCTTAGGGATGGGTTCTTTTTTGGTGTAAATTATGCTTAGCACTGTTGGGTACATACTAAATTTACATATAGGTCGATCCAACTTTCTTTTGCATGTAGGTCACTAAAAAAATATTTAAAAAAAAAAAGAGGTTATGCCAGGTAGCCGAAACCCGACCGAGCTAACCCGTTACCAGGGGCTAAACACTAAAAGAGGCCTAAAGCGAAGTTCAAAATGAGGCCCATTTATATTTTAATAATAATATTTTGTACAAGTGCTATAAAAGACCTTAAAAAAGCGCTATTAAAAATTACAATGACTAATAACATTGATAGAGAAAAATGAGGGAATTAAAAATGAGTGCAATCTTTTTATAGAAACTCAAAACAAAATTCACAAATTTTTTAGAGACTAAAAACATATTTTGCTCTTAAAAACTGTTGGGCATCGTAGTACCAACAAATCATCCCGACAAAAAATTTAAGCCCATTAAAAATACTATTTGAATAATTTAAATGTATAATTTAAGTTGGGTAAAAATAAATATACAATATATGTTGAGTAAAAATTTATGAATAAATTAAAACATTTTATTCTATTTCAAAGTTGGGGTTAAATAAATTAAACAATTAGACAAGTATTAACTATGGGTTTGTCCAAAAAAAATTATTAAGTATGGTTCATTTGTCAAGAAATAAACTACTTTTTTGACACAATCAAGAAAAATAAATTATTAAGTAACTATTCCTTTGTCAAAAAAAATATTAACTATTGTGTCGAACCAGGCAAACTAATGGTATCAAACTATTCGCATGTTTTTTTTGACAAACTAATAATGGCATGTTATTGCCCAAACAAATAATTGAAATAATCCAAATCCAAAATAACACCAAAATTATGTGCTATAAGGTTCGAACCCAAGCTCCTGCGAATTATGAGGCCCTTTCTTGCCACGCAAGCTATAGTTATATTGGTGTTATTTGACGAAATTTCATTGTTAATAATATATAACAGAAAATTTTGAGGCCTTTTTTTTAACATTTTTTTTGGGGCCCAAAGCCCTTGCTTTAGTTGCTTGGGCCTTTGGCCAGCTCTGCCCGTTACTGACTGACTTAGGTTTTATGGGCTAAGCAAAAAATCCGAGTTAAAAAATGGGCTTAAATTTTAGGCAAAATTACACTAGAAGTCCTTTAAGTTATTTAATTGTAACAAGTTGGTCCTTTAAGTTTTTTTGTACCAATTAGGTCCTTTTAGTTACATAATGTGTACACCATTAGTCCTTTTTCATTTTTCTTTACAAAAAATCTAAGTTGGCACTAATAGAGCTGACGTGGCCATGACGGAGTCTACGTGTCATCTATCTGGTGACAATTTAGTCATTTAAGACTACTATCATGTAACAATTTGGTACTTTCAACTTAATTTTTTTTTTTAAAAAAGTTGTTCATCTTCTTTTTCATTTAAGTTAAAAGGACCAAATTATTACATGACGGTAGTCTTAAATGACCAAATTGTTACGAGACAGATGATACATAGGCTCTGTCCCGACCACGTCACCTCTATTAGTGCCAACTTGGGTATTTTGTAAAGAAAAATGAAAAAATGACTAACGGTGTACACATTATGTAACTTAAAGGACCTAAGTGCTACGAAAAAAATTAAAGATCCAACTTATTTCAATTAAATAACTTAAAGGACCTCTAGTGTAATTTTGACTAAATTTTACTACTCAAACGCTATGAATATGCAGGGTATTTTAAATTGGTCTAAGCATGCCGGTCCATTCTGCCAACTCAATAAGAGATTGACCAACTTTTATTTGCTTGTCTTCTTACAAAAATAATTCGAATTCAAATATATAATGTTTTTTTTGTCCTTAGTACAAACAATCTTGGGGGATGATATAAAGGGGAAAAGTAGAGTAATTAAGTTCGAATCTTGCTCCGAGTGTCTACATAGGACTTACATGTGCTTTATTACCAAATTATACTATTGGGACATTCAAAACCATAATGTTCCTTCACTTCTTAAGGTGATTTTTTGGGTTTGGTGTATGCTTATGCAGCTGAGAGAATGGGTCGAGGAATCGTCACAGATGCAATCACAACACCCGTGGTCAATACTTCTATGTACTTCTTTAAGAAGAGTGCTGATCTCATTGATTGGAAGGTATTCTACTTTCACCTAGGGGTGTTCAAAACCGAACCAAACCAATAGAAAATCGCAAACCGAACCAAACCAAACCAAACCGAAAACCGCAAAAAACCGTTTGTTATTGGTTTGGTTCGTTTTCTTTTTTCATTGCACCGCGCAGTTTGGTTTGGTTCGCGGTTTTGATTAAAGAAACCAAACCAAACCAAACCAAATCGCAAGTAACACTAAGGCTAATTGACTTACAACCTTTCTTACTAACTTACTAGCCCAAATGTAACTAAAACCCAACTCTCACTCACTTACTAGCCTAAATTCAATTAATTCTTTGACTCACTTACAAACAATCCAAAATGTTATGCTATATTTAAAAATTTAGACTAAAGTATTTAATTCAAATTCTTTTAAACATTGTCTTAACTATCTTAGAAGAATTAAAACAGAGTAATTTATATACTACATATATTTGAGTAGATTTTTTCTAAGGATTAATATTAGCCATTTTTTATATTAGTTAATTTTAACTTCGGTTTTAAATTATGTTTTGTCTTGGAAAAAACCGAACCAATCCAAACCGCATTGGTTCGGTTTTATTTTAGAAAGCCAACCGAACCAAACCAAACCGCATGTAATTTTATCTTGCGGTTCGGTTCGCTTTTTATCTCAAAACCGAATCAAACCGCACCGCGAACACCCCTACTTTCACCCACCCATTTGTTAAATTTTTCATGTCCTAAACTCCTAATATTATAATTTAATATAGAGAAATGTGGGGGATACTTTTTTTAACACACTTTTTTTTATAGACAAAGTGGTTAGAAATTAGTGTGTTAGTAGTTAGAGGGGAGGGGGGAGCAGGGTTCGAACCCCGTACGCCTACATTTTAACATTCTTTCTCTAACAGTGTCTCAATGATCAGATGAAATTTTTGTGGGTTCCACCACTTTAAAAATACTAGAAACCACAAATTTAGTGAAACACGCATCAATTAATTTTCTCTAATTATTGAGAGAGGGTTGGATAAATAATGTTAAAGACAATGTTGCTGGCGCTCGCTCCCATATAATTTATATCTATTGAGAGAGTGTTAGATACTCCAATCACAATGACCAAATTACATAATATTTATTTATCTTTACAGGAGAAACGCCAATTTAGTTATGAATATGGGAGATATGGAAACCCCACGACAACAGTTTTAGAGGAGAAGATGAGGTTTGTGTTTCATTTATTTTTCTTCAATTTTTCTTTAATTGTTCACTCATCTGTGTAAAAATGAATGTGTCTCACTTCGATTAAATTGTTCTAAAAAATTGTAATTGCAGTACAAAACAATGATTGCTATAAAAAAGTTTAATTACTCTTCATATTTTCAATTTTATAGGGTCCTTGAAAATGTCAAGTTAAAACATTTCAATCATTTTTAACTATGTTCCTGAACTTCAAAATAATTTGTAATTAGATTCTTATGTTTAGGGACTTGATTGAAAATTATTTAAAAATTTAGGAATCTAGTTAAAAACTATTCAAATTTATATAAATTTAAAAATTTCTTATAAAGAAATTATTTAAATTATTTAAATTATTTAATACTTGATTTCGTAATTTTCCTATTTTGTAACAAAAAGATTCCGTAAAAAATGATTTCCTAAATTTAATTTCAGTATTTCGTAAACTGGTTTTGTCCTTGAAAATGTATACAAAAATAATTTTCTTAGCTCAAATTTCAAATTTATGTTTATATTTCCATAAGTGATTTTATATATACTCTAAATTTACGGGTTAGATTCGAGTGGTAATTGGGCTCGGTTTCCACCCTAAGGTCTCAGGTTCGAATATTGTGTGTGACAAAAACTCTGTTGGGAGGGGAGAGCCACACGGACCGACAAAGTCGGGTTTACACGTGGCCAGTCAGGTTTTCCGCCGTAGATTAGTCACTGGCAAAGCCAGTGAAAACTGTGCACTAAAAACACAGTAACGAAAAAAGTATTTACTCTAAATTTTCATATAAACATTTTCATCAAAAAAAACTTCATACAAACATGCTAATGATGTTTTTTATTTTATTTGAGGCAGTGCATTGGAGGGGGCAGAATCAACATTGTTCCTAGCATCTGGGATGTGTACTAGTTCAGTTATGTTCTTGGCACTAGTTCCAGTTGGGGGACATATTATTACCACTACAGATTGCTATAGGAGGACCAGAATTTTCATTGCCAACATGCTTCCAAAAATGGGAATCACGGTATATATTTTTCTGTGATCTTCAACTATTGTATTATACTCTTAGCATTCTTCACTTAACTAATGTTAATCTCATTACAAATTTTCACTTCATTGAGCAGGCAACCATAATTGATCCTGCTGATGTTGGTGCCTTGGAAGAAGCATTAGAAAAGAACAAAGTGAGTGATCACTAATTAGTGTCTGTGTCGTGTTCGGTATCCGTGTCTTAGTATCTGTGTCTGTCTAATAATTACATGCAATGTGTGCAGACAACACTGTTCTTTACAGAGACACCAACGAATCCATACCAAAGATGTGTGGACATTAAGCTAGTTTCTGAGCTATGTCACAGAAAAGGAGCATTGGTTTGCATTGATGGTACATTTGCAACACCTATTAACCAAAAAGCACTTTCCCTTGGAGCTGATCTTGTTGTTAACTCTGCAACTAAATACATTGCTGGACATAATGATGTAAGTCAAACATTTATATCAATTTTCTCAAACCAATTCCTAAATAAATACACATGTTGACTTGAATAATTCATAGACCGTGTCGAGTGGAAGGACCTCGATGTCGGCTCTTTGGCACTTGGAGCTGTAGTATGTTCCAAGGGTTGGGATGTTCGGCTATTAAAGGGGTACATGAGCTTGGTTCAGAACGCCGTGAGACAGTTTAGTCCATATCCAATGTGGGCGTTAGATACATGAAGGCCAAAGCATATTTTTACTATTCTTTAATTATATAAACATGTTTTAAGAAGTAATACTATGATGTGAACAGGTTTTAGGTATTTATGGAAACAACTTATAACCTGCCCATAAGCCGTTTTCAACTTATATCTATGAGTGGTTCAAGATAGCTTATGAAAGCAACTTATAGCTTATATGAAAACAATTTGACTTTATTTTATCGTTTATTATGAAACGAGCTTATACGTAAGCACTTGTATGATAAGCACTTATACTATAAACCCTTAATTAATCTTGAACTTGCCTATAAATATTTTTTCAGGTACTTGCTGGTTGCATAAGTGGATCAGAGAAGTATATTTCAATAATCCGTAGTTTGCATTTCATTTTGGGTGGTACTCTTAGCCCGGTAATAATTTCTACATCTTGGAGAATATATGTTGTGATTAATTTAATTAGTCTTATTAATTTGTTAAAGCATATATAAATTATTTTTTGTGCTGAAAAAATAGTGCTAAATGTTTTTTTTGTTAACAGAATTCTGCATACCTAGTTATTAGAGGTATGAAAACACTGCACCTTCGTGTACAACATCAAAATGCAACAGCAATGAAGATTGCCAAACTTCTTGAGACACATCCTAAGGTATATAATGTCTTCTCTCTTATATTTTTTTCTCGATAATTAAAATTTCATTGATATGGTCTAGATCCAGCATCATCGTGCACATATGTTAATCGGTTTTTGTTTTAATATCTATTGGCAGGTGACACAAGTCCACTATCCAGGCTTGCCAAGTCATCCTGAACATGAACTTGCAAAGAGGCAAATGACTGGTTTTGGTGGTGTTGTCTGTTTTGATGTATGTTTTCTTATTTCAACGTGATTTAGAAATATTTAACTTCTCTAACATGGACCGCAACATCATGATTTTTGATGTCACTGCGGCCACCATTGAGTTCGTGACAACTACATTTGTCACAACTCTCCATAATATCAAGAATCGCGACATGACTGCAATTGTGATTTTAAACCTTAAATAATACTAATAGCCAAATCTAATTGCTACAAGCCACCATTTTTATTTTTAGTATGCTTTTTTGGTGTTACTAGTTTGGCAATATTTTGATACTATGGTGTTATTCTAATCATGCAGATTGATGGAGATATAATGAGGACTATAAAATTTGTTGATGCACTAAAAATACCATACATTGCTCCATCCTTTGGTGGTTGTGAGAGTGTTGTGAACCAACCTGCAATCATGTCTTACTGGTAAATTTATTTCAATTCCTTTCAAATGCAATAATATTAGTCTCTGCAGTTGCACGCAGGGGATACCTTGTTTTTTAAAAAAATGTTGTGTTTTTCAATAGGGATCTTCCAAGGTCGGAAAGGGCTAAGTATAGAATTCATGACAACTTGGTTCGTTTCTGCTTTGGAATTGAAGACTATGAAGATTTGAGGGATGATATCCTACAAGCTCTAGAGGCCATATAGGCCTTAATCACCTTCTTTGTCCCTTCTTGTTATTATTATCTTGTCTAGTAAATCAACTTATGTTGGACTTAAGGGAAGGTGTGTAATATGTTGTTTTATGATGATTGTTGAAACCTAAATTTTATGATTGAGCTTCCCTTTTCTTCCTCCAATATTGAAACATAAATAAATTGAGGAAACCTCATTTTCATCCCATATTAAGTCTAATGTTTTGCATTGCTAGCAAGAATTCTGTTGATTCTTATTGTAGGGTAACCCTTAAATCTAGTGTTATTAAACTCGGATTGGTCATCAACTCGGTCAAGACACCGGGTCAGTGGATCACTGGTCAGACTAGTCGATAACTAGTTGAATTATATGACCAGGTCTAATTTCATTTGACATAAGGATCGTCATTTTGCAGTGGGAAATGAAAATTTTGATGAGACCCATATCGCGCCACTGGTTCAACCAACTAGTTCGACCGGCCGAGTCACTGGTTCGACCACAAAAACAACTAGGTCACTAACACGCCCAGTCTGATCTCTTGCTTGAGCAAGACATACCACTAGATTAAGGTCGAACAAGGGAGATCAGTTTGTCCGGTCCAGGTTTTTTTTTGGTCGAGACCAGGTATCCACCGCCGAACGCAGTGACTAATCCCCTCACTGGATTGGAGGCACCTCGAAGGGTGGACAGCTGGCCCAGGGATTTAAAGCTGCTCCATACCCAAGGCGATGATCGAAACCTCGACACTTGGTTAAGGGAGGATGGGCCCCAACCGCTCAACCACACCCCCTGGGTTTTGTCTGGTCCAGGTTTAATAACACTGCTTAAACATCTAAGAGTCTTCTAGTTATTATTGCACTCTGTTTCTGCTTAAACCTCTAAGAGTCTTCTAGTTATTATTGCACTCTCTTTCTGATCGGAATTCTATGTTATATTAATGAGTTTTGAGTATCTTTAACACTCAACTTCAACGTATAGTTTTATGCTTTTAATGGGACAACATTATCTTTAAAATGATTCATTGCTAATCAATTCACAAAATGTTGCGGATAAAAAAGTCTTCCTTATATTGTCAAAAAAAAAATTCCTTATCAAAGCTAAATTCAGAAGAATATTAATTGGATTATTGGAATGTAAACTGTTAAGTGATAACTGATAACTAATGATACAGAACTTTATACTACATCATAAATTGATACAAAATCATAAGGACAGTGAGTTTATGGATTTAATGTGACACTTAAACACTTCATAATTGTATTTCAATATGAACAAGTATAGTTGAATAAATTCATTAATCAATTGCATCAATTGAAATTTATTGTGTGTTAGCTGAACTAGAGAGTGAGCTAGATGAGTGATGATGAGTGAAACTTCTTGTAACTAAGCTGAATTTTTGGGCATGTTCCTCTTGAAGGAGTTATAATCTTCTAATACTCTGACAGCTAATCCATTATTGATATTCTCCGCATAATTTTTGAGAGCCTGTTTAATCAACAACCACTTTACAAAATTAGTCTAACCATAATGATGTGCAAGCAAGAAAATGTCGACTATACAAACAAGGTTCTAAAAAGTGTATGCGTCCGATAGAGGCCGAATCGGTCGTGTCTGATCGCGATACTCTGCAATCAAAGATCATGACACAACTGCGACCAATATCGCGACCACGATTTAAAATCTTGTATATAATCTCTGCGACTGCATTGAGGTCACATTAGTCGCATTTGATCGCGATTCTATGCAATATAAAAGATCGCGACACGACTGCGCCCATTATCTCGACCACGATTTAAAACCTTGTATAAAATGTCTGTGACTGCATTGAGGTTGCATCAGTCTCATTTGATTGCGATTCTATGCAATATGAAAGATCGCGGCCACGATTTTGAACCTTGTGTATAAGGTACAAATAGTGTGATCCAAAAATGATACTAACCAATTGTAAAAGGTTTTGCAAGACATGTTCAGGAACCCAAGCTAGTAATGGGGGAACAATATAGCTTAAACTAATGTGTAGTTGATTCTTCATCCAGTTATGTCTTCCCTCCCTTTCTAGATACAAAGCTCCTCTTGCATTAATGTTGAGACCAAGTGGCATGTGATCATCTTTGAGATCTTCAAGCTCACACCTTGTCTACATGAAACAAAAGTGATCACATGCTTAAATTGTTAGTAACAAACTATTAGGATAAAACTTGAATCACATTTCTTTCTTTGGCTTAAATAAGAATTTAGTATCAGTTTGATCTCCGATATTTGGAAAAGTCAATGATGTAATTGATATTTAGTTGTAAAAGTAAGGGATCCAAAGACATCGAGAATTTGAGGGACTAAATTGAAATAACGTTTGGAAATATTAGAGACTAATTAGTAATATTGTTAATGGGTGCTTCTAGGGTGAGGAATCGACTAAGTCCATCAACTGTGAACCACTAAAATTGACCGTAAGATACAGTGTAAAATGCTATGAGTGGTTAAAATTGAATCAACCTGTACTAAATCTCAACCATTGATGAGATTTATATTATATCATACGGTCAATTTTAGTGGTTCTTCATACATTTAGTTGATCCCTCATCCTAAAAGTACTCATTGTTAATGTAAGGAATTAAACTGATTTTTTCTAAAATTTGAGAGACCAAATTTACTATTAATGCAGAAAAGTTAAGCATGTACATGTTATTGTTCACTATAACTTATGGTAAGAATACAGAAAAACCTGTGTTTTTTATTTCTACAAAAATTGTAGCTTCTTTAAAATTTGATAAAAGTACTTACAATTAGAACCTCAAAAAGTTTGTTGATATGTGGAGGAATGTCAGGTGGATAATCTTCAGCTTTAGATATGCATTTAGCAGTAATGTGTATTACTGGGTGACATGTTAAGAACAAGAGTTGCATTGGACTCATCTTAACTCTCCACTCTTCCTGTATACATAATTAACACAGCATTTTGAGATATATATGATCTAAAACCGGTAGCAGATAGCGAATTTGATTGCGACAAGTTATTTTTTTATGTCTCGCAACCACGATTGAGATCTCACCAGACGTATTAGATCGCTATTGTCCACAATTAATATTAAGGATTGCACACGACTATCGCAGTCATATTTAATCAGGTTAATCACTTAAATATATTTTTAGTCCATCAAAATATGGTAACTTTTGTTTTTAGTCCCTTAAAAAAAATTCGCCTCATTTTGACACCAATATATGAAATTGTGCTATGTTTGGTTCCGTAGTTAAATCCGTAACGAAGAGAACTTATGTAAAAGCTTCAAATCTTGGTTGAGGGCTAAAAACATATTTAAACCAAAAATTTATTTATCATTTAAATCAGAATGAAATGAAATTCGCTATCAAAAATCAAGAAACGAAGCACACCCAATAATATGCAAATAAAAGTACCTCATTGACTTGTTCTCTTGTTGATTTCTCTGGAAATATAGCTTGACTTAGTCTCCCCTTATCCTCCATATAGTGATCAAATGAAGCCTGAAAAATAAAACAATCAATATAGAAGGTAATATCAGTGTTTTAAAAACTAAACCAGACCGAACTGATCAGCTCAACCAACTGATCAGGTCAACTGATTGAACTATTGAACTAGAAACCGACGACCATGTCTACGGTTCGGTTATTTAAAGTACGATATACGTAAAAGAATATATATATATATATATATATATATATATATATATATATATATATATATATATATATATATACCCATGGCTAAAAAAGTGAAATTAGACAGAGAAAAATAGTGACGTAAAATGTGAAATTCATGGTTAATTTCATCACTAGATTTTGTGTGTCATAATTAACGACAGATTTTAATTTTTTTACCATTAATTTTAATTCTAATAGTGATATATTCCTTGTAAAAAAACAGTGATTTAAAAGAAGTTTTACATATGCATTTAATTATATCTCACCACAACGCGTCTCTTTATATGATTTCTTAAAACCTCTCCATAAATATCTATATGGTAAAATATATATAATTCTATTCATATTTAAAAAATATGTCTTTCTTTAACATGTCAATAACTATTATTATTTGGTCGAAAAAAATAACTATTATTATTTTTATTTTTGATTGACAATTTATCTCATACATTACTTTTTCACATTAAATGTAGATCAATTTTTTTGTTAACAATTAAATGGAATATTATTGTTTTTAAAACCGGTATAAAATCATATTATTTCATGTAAAATAGACTCTATAATACAATTTGGCGTTACATCAAATAAATGAAGACTACCCCGATTAAATGTGTGTTTGGAACCACGTTAGTTCCATCCCAAACATAAGCTAATTCAGACTCTACAAACCGTAGAGTATAGTTTGCCGCACAATTACCATCAGGTTGACGCAATTCCAAACGACCCATAAGTAGTGGTGGCAAAAAGCTCAATTAGACCTAGAGTTTTATTGGATCGAGCTAAAAAAACTCATTCAAATATGACTCTAAAATGGTGTCCTAGCTCGACAATATGCAAGCTATAGGATTTTTTGAACGGCCTAAATAAATGTATTTAAAAATATTTTATTTTTATCAAAAACCATAATTTAATTAAACACGTTATAAAACGCTCCTAGTTTAATATATTGTTGTTTTTGTTCCGAGAGCACAAACTAATGGTAAAATGCAAATAAGTGTTGTGTGCACATCAGGAGCATTCAAATATCTTTCCCCATTTCCCATTCCCAACTGTTTGTTCAAAAACTAAAAAAGAACCGTAATTTGACAAATTGTATAAATTTACTAAAGCATGTATAGCACTAAAACATGTATAGCTAGCTGATAAGAAGAAACAATGTCGTTTTGTGATTTGTCTCAAGTGAATGGTCCTACAAATATAAGAATGGCCGACATGGATGGATTAATTAGAATAAATATCATACTTGTCGCTTAGGGATATCATGGTTGATTAAGAATTTAGGGTTACTTGTCGCTTAGGGATGGGTTCTTTTTTGGTGTAAATTATGCTTAGCACTGTTGGGTACATACTAAATTTACATATAGGTCGATCCAACTTTCTTTTGCATGTAGGTCACTAAAAAAATATTTAAAAAAAAAAAGAGGTTATGCCAGGTAGCCGAAACCCGACCGAGCTAACCCGTTACCAGGGGCTAAACACTAAAAGAGGCCTAAAGCGAAGTTCAAAATGAGGCCCATTTATATTTTAATAATAATATTTTGTACAAGTGCTATAAAAGGCCTTAAAAAAGCGCTATTAAAAATTACAATGACTAATAACATTGATAGAGAAAAATGAGGGAATTAAAAATGAGTGCAATCTTTTTATAGAAACTCAAAACAAAATTCACAAATTTTTTAGAGACTAAAAACATATTTTGCTCTTAAAAACTGTTGGGCATCGTAGTACCAACAAATCATCCCGACAAAAAATTTAAGCCCATTAAAAATACTATTTGAATAATTTAAATGTATAATTTAAGTTGGGTAAAAATAAATATACAATATATGTTGAGTAAAAATTTATGAATAAATTAAAACATTTTATTCTATTTCAAAGTTGGGGTTAAATAAATTAAACAATTAGACAAGTATTAACTATGGGTTTGTCCAAAAAAAATTATTAAGTATGGTTCATTTGTCAAGAAATAAACTACTTTTTTGACACAATCAAGAAAAATAAATTATTAAGTAACTATTCCTTTGTCAAAAAAAATATTAACTATTGTGTCGAACCAGGCAAACTAATGGTATCAAACTATTCGCATGTTTTTTTTGACAAACTAATAATGGCATGTTATTGCCCAAACAAATAATTGAAATAATCCAAATCCAAAATAACACCAAAATTATGTGCTATAAGGTTCGAACCCAAGCTCCTGCGAATTATGAGGCCCTTTCTTGCCACGCAAGCTATAGTTATATTGGTGTTATTTGACGAAATTTCATTGTTAATAATATATAACAGAAAATTTTGAGGCCTTTTTTTTAACATTTTTTTTGGGGCCCAAAGCCCTTGCTTTAGTTGCTTGGGCCTTTGGCCAGCTCTGCCCGTTACTGACTGACTTAGGTTTTATGGGCTAAGAAAAAAATCCGAGTTAAAAAATGGGCTTAAATTTTAGGCAAAATTACACTAGAAGTCCTTTAAGTTATTTAATTGTAACAAGTTGGTCCTTTAAGTTTTTTTGTACCAATTAGGTCCTTTTAGTTACATAATGTGTACACCATTAGTCCTTTTTCATTTTTCTTTACAAAAAATCTAAGTTGGCACTAATAGAGCTGACGTGGCCATGACGGAGTCTACGTGTCATCTATCTGGTGACAATTTAGTCATTTAAGACTACTATCATGTAACAATTTGGTACTTTCAACTTAATTTTTTTTTTTAAAAAAGTTGTTCATCTTCTTTTTCATTTAAGTTAAAAGGACCAAATTATTACATGACGGTAGTCTTAAATGACCAAATTGTTACGAGACAGATGATACATAGGCTCTGTCCCGACCACGTCACCTCTATTAGTGCCAACTTGGGTATTTTGTAAAGAAAAATGAAAAAATGACTAACGGTGTACACATTATGTAACTTAAAGGACCTAAGTGCTACGAAAAAAATTAAAGATCCAACTTATTTCAATTAAATAACTTAAAGGACCTCTAGTGTAATTTTGACTAAATTTTACTACTCAAACGCTATGAATATGCAGGGTATTTTAAATTGGTCTAAGCATGCCGGTCCATTCTGCCAACTCAATAAGAGATTGACCAACTTTTATTTGCTTGTCTTCTTACAAAAATAATTCGAATTCAAATATATAATGTTTTTTTTGTCCTTAGTACAAACAATCTTGGGGGATGATATAAAGGGGAAAAGTAGAGTAATTAAGTTCGAATCTTGCTCCGAGTGTCTACATAGGACTTACATGTGCTTTATTACCAAATTATACTATTGGGACATTCAAAACCATAATGTTCCTTCACTTCTTAAGGTGATTTTTTGGGTTTGGTGTATGCTTATGCAGCTGAGAGAATGGGTCGAGGAATCGTCACAGATGCAATCACAACACCCGTGGTCAATACTTCTATGTACTTCTTTAAGAAGAGTGCTGATCTCATTGATTGGAAGGTATTCTACTTTCACCTAGGGGTGTTCAAAACCGAACCAAACCAATAGAAAATCGCAAACCGAACCAAACCAAACCAAACCGAAAACCGCAAAAAACCGTTTGTTATTGGTTTGGTTCGTTTTCTTTTTTCATTGCACCGCGCAGTTTGGTTTGGTTCGCGGTTTTGATTAAAGAAACCAAACCAAACCAAACCAAATCGCAAGTAACACTAAGGCTAATTGACTTACAACCTTTCTTACTAACTTACTAGCCCAAATGTAACTAAAACCCAACTCTCACTCACTTACTAGCCTAAATTCAATTAATTCTTTGACTCACTTACAAACAATCCAAAATGTTATGCTATATTTAAAAATTTAGACTAAAGTATTTAATTCAAATTCTTTTAAACATTGTCTTAACTATCTTAGAAGAATTAAAACAGAGTAATTTATATACTACATATATTTGAGTAGATTTTTTCTAAGGATTAATATTAGCCATTTTTTATATTAGTTAATTTTAACTTCGGTTTTAAATTATGTTTTGTCTTGGAAAAAACCGAACCAATCCAAACCGCATTGGTTCGGTTTTATTTTAGAAAGCCAACCGAACCAAACCAAACCGCATGTAATTTTATCTTGCGGTTCGGTTCGCTTTTTATCTCAAAACCGAATCAAACCGCACCGCGAACACCCCTACTTTCACCCACCCATTTGTTAAATTTTTCATGTCCTAAACTCCTAATATTATAATTTAATATAGAGAAATGTGGGGGATACTTTTTTTAACACACTTTTTTTTATAGACAAAGTGGTTAGAAATTAGTGTGTTAGTAGTTAGAGGGGAGGGGGGAGCAGGGTTCGAACCCCGTACGCCTACATTTTAACATTCTTTCTCTAACAGTGTCTCAATGATCAGATGAAATTTTTGTGGGTTCCACCACTTTAAAAATACTAGAAACCACAAATTTAGTGAAACACGCATCAATTAATTTTCTCTAATTATTGAGAGAGGGTTGGATAAATAATGTTAAAGACAATGTTGCTGGCGCTCGCTCCCATATAATTTATATCTATTGAGAGAGTGTTAGATACTCCAATCACAATGACCAAATTACATAATATTTATTTATCTTTACAGGAGAAACGCCAATTTAGTTATGAATATGGGAGATATGGAAACCCCACGACAACAGTTTTAGAGGAGAAGATGAGGTTTGTGTTTCATTTATTTTTCTTCAATTTTTCTTTAATTGTTCACTCATCTGTGTAAAAATGAATGTGTCTCACTTCGATTAAATTGTTCTAAAAAATTGTAATTGCAGTACAAAACAATGATTGCTATAAAAAAGTTTAATTACTCTTCATATTTTCAATTTTATAGGGTCCTTGAAAATGTCAAGTTAAAACATTTCAATCATTTTTAACTATGTTCCTGAACTTCAAAATAATTTGTAATTAGATTCTTATGTTTAGGGACTTGATTGAAAATTATTTAAAAATTTAGGAATCTAGTTAAAAACTATTCAAATTTATATAAATTTAAAAATTTCTTATAAAGAAATTATTTAAATTATTTAAATTATTTAATACTTGATTTCGTAATTTTCCTATTTTGTAACAAAAAGATTCCGTAAAAAATGATTTCCTAAATTTAATTTCAGTATTTCGTAAACTGGTTTTGTCCTTGAAAATGTATACAAAAATAATTTTCTTAGCTCAAATTTCAAATTTATGTTTATATTTCCATAAGTGATTTTATATATACTCTAAATTTACGGGTTAGATTCGAGTGGTAATTGGGCTCGGTTTCCACCCTAAGGTCTCAGGTTCGAATATTGTGTGTGGCAAAAACTCTGTTGGGAGGGGAGAGCCACACGGACCGACAAAGTCGGGTTTACACGTGGCCAGTCAAGTTTTCCGCCGTAGATTAGTCACTGGCAAAGCCAGTGAAAACTGTGCACTAAAAACACAGTAACGAAAAAAGTATTTACTCTAAATTTTCATATAAACATTTTCATCAAAAAAAACTTCATACAAACATGCTAATGATGTTTTTTATTTTATTTGAGGCAGTGCATTGGAGGGGGCAGAATCAACATTGTTCCTAGCATCTGGGATGTGTACTAGTTCAGTTATGTTCTTGGCACTAGTTCCAGTTGGGGGACATATTATTACCACTACAGATTGCTATAGGAGGACCAGAATTTTCATTGCCAACATGCTTCCAAAAATGGGAATCACGGTATATATTTTTCTGTGATCTTCAACTATTGTATTATACTCTTAGCATTCTTCACTTAACTAATGTTAATCTCATTACAAATTTTCACTTCATTGAGCAGGCAACCATAATTGATCCTGCTGATGTTGGTGCCTTGGAAGAAGCATTAGAAAAGAACAAAGTGAGTGATCACTAATTAGTGTCTGTGTCGTGTTCGGTATCCGTGTCTTAGTATCTGTGTCTGTCTAATAATTACATGCAATGTGTGCAGACAACACTGTTCTTTACAGAGACACCAACGAATCCATACCAAAGATGTGTGGACATTAAGCTAGTTTCTGAGCTATGTCACAGAAAAGGAGCATTGGTTTGCATTGATGGTACATTTGCAACACCTATTAACCAAAAAGCACTTTCCCTTGGAGCTGATCTTGTTGTTAACTCTGCAACTAAATACATTGCTGGACATAATGATGTAAGTCAAACATTTATATCAATTTTCTCAAACCAATTCCTAAATAAATACACATGTTGACTTGAATAATTCATAGACCGTGTCGAGTGGAAGGACCTCGATGTCGGCTCTTTGGCACTTGGAGCTGTAGTATGTTCCAAGGGTTGGGATGTTCGGCTATTAAAGGGGTACATGAGCTTGGTTCAGAACGCCGTGAGACAGTTTAGTCCATATCCAATGTGGGCGTTAGATACATGAAGGCCAAAGCATATTTTTACTATTCTTTAATTATATAAACATGTTTTAAGAAGTAATACTATGATGTGAACAGGTTTTAGGTATTTATGGAAACAACTTATAACCTGCCCATAAGCCGTTTTCAACTTATATCTATGAGTGGTTCAAGATAGCTTATGAAAGCAACTTATAGCTTATATGAAAACAATTTGACTTTATTTTATCGTTTATTATGAAACGAGCTTATACGTAAGCACTTGTATGATAAGCACTTATACTATAAACCCTTAATTAATCTTGAACTTGCCTATAAATATTTTTTCAGGTACTTGCTGGTTGCATAAGTGGATCAGAGAAGTATATTTCAATAATCCGTAGTTTGCATTTCATTTTGGGTGGTACTCTTAGCCCGGTAATAATTTCTACATCTTGGAGAATATATGTTGTGATTAATTTAATTAGTCTTATTAATTTGTTAAAGCATATATAAATTATTTTTTGTGCTGAAAAAATAGTGCTAAATGTTTTTTTTGTTAACAGAATTCTGCATACCTAGTTATTAGAGGTATGAAAACACTGCACCTTCGTGTACAACATCAAAATGCAACAGCAATGAAGATTGCCAAACTTCTTGAGACACATCCTAAGGTATATAATGTCTTCTCTCTTATATTTTTTTCTCGATAATTAAAATTTCATTGATATGGTCTAGATCCAGCATCATCGTGCACATATGTTAATCGGTTTTTGTTTTAATATCTATTGGCAGGTGACACAAGTCCACTATCCAGGCTTGCCAAGTCATCCTGAACATGAACTTGCAAAGAGGCAAATGACTGGTTTTGGTGGTGTTGTCTGTTTTGATGTATGTTTTCTTATTTCAACGTGATTTAGAAATATTTAACTTCTCTAACATGGACCGCAACATCATGATTTTTGATGTCACTGCGGCCACCATTGAGTTCGTGACAACTACATTTGTCACAACTCTCCATAATATCAAGAATCGCGACATGACTGCAATTGTGATTTTAAACCTTAAATAATACTAATAGCCAAATCTAATTGCTACAAGCCACCATTTTTATTTTTAGTATGCTTTTTTGGTGTTACTAGTTTGGCAATATTTTGATACTATGGTGTTATTCTAATCATGCAGATTGATGGAGATATAATGAGGACTATAAAATTTGTTGATGCACTAAAAATACCATACATTGCTCCATCCTTTGGTGGTTGTGAGAGTGTTGTGAACCAACCTGCAATCATGTCTTACTGGTAAATTTATTTCAATTCCTTTCAAATGCAATAATATTAGTCTCTGCAGTTGCACGCAGGGGATACCTTGTTTTTTTAAAAAATGTTGTGTTTTTCAATAGGGATCTTCCAAGGTCGGAAAGGGCTAAGTATAGAATTCATGACAACTTGGTTCGTTTCTGCTTTGGAATTGAAGACTATGAAGATTTGAGGGATGATATCCTACAAGCTCTAGAGGCCATATAGGCCTTAATCACCTTCTTTGTCCCTTCTTGTTATTATTATCTTGTCTAGTAAATCAACTTATGTTGGACTTAAGGGAAGGTGTGTAATATGTTGTTTTATGATGATTGTTGAAACCTAAATTTTATGATTGAGCTTCCCTTTTCTTCCTCCAATATTGAAACATAAATAAATTGAGGAAACCTCATTTTCATCCCATATTAAGTCTAATGTTTTGCATTGCTAGCAAGAATTCTGTTGATTCTTATTGTAGGGTAACCCTTAAATCTAGTGTTATTAAACTCGGATTGGTCATCAACTCGGTCAAGACACCGGGTCAGTGGATCACTGGTCAGACTAGTCGATAACTAGTTGAATTATATGACCAGGTCTAATTTCATTTGACATAAGGATCGTCATTTTGCAGTGGGAAATGAAAATTTTGATGAGACCCATATCGCGCCACTGGTTCAACCAACTAGTTCGACCGGCCGAGTCACTGGTTCGACCACAAAAACAACTAGGTCACTAACACGCCCAGTCTGATCTCTTGCTTGAGCAAGACATACCACTGGATTAAGGTCGAACAAGGGAGATCAGTTTGTCCGGTCCAGGTTTTTTTTTGGTCGAGACCAGATATCCACCGCCGAACGCAGTGACTAATCCCCTCACTGGATTGGAGGCACCTCGAAGGGTGGACAGCTGGCCCAGGGATTTAAAGCTGCTCCATACCCAAGGCGATGATCGAAACCTCGACACTTGGTTAAGGGAGGATGGGCCCCAACCGCTCAACCACACCCCCTGGGTTTTGTCTGGTCCAGGTTTAATAACACTGCTTAAACATCTAAGAGTCTTCTAGTTATTATTGCACTCTGTTTCTGCTTAAACCTCTAAGAGTCTTCTAGTTATTATTGCACTCTCTTTCTGATCGGAATTCTATGTTATATTAATGAGTTTTGAGTATCTTTAACACTCAACTTCAACGTATAGTTTTATGCTTTTAATGGGACAACATTATCTTTAAAATGATTCATTGCTAATCAATTCACAAAATGTTGCGGATAAAAAAGTCTTCCTTATATTGTCAAAAAAAAAATTCCTTATCAAAGCTAAATTCAGAAGAATATTAATTGGATTATTGGAATGTAAACTGTTAAGTGATAACTGATAACTAATGATACAGAACTTTATACTACATCATAAATTGATACAAAATCATAAGGACAGTGAGTTTATGGATTTAATGTGACACTTAAACACTTCATAATTGTATTTCAATATGAACAAGTATAGTTGAATAAATTCATTAATCAATTGCATCAATTGAAATTTATTGTGTGTTAGCTGAACTAGAGAGTGAGCTAGATGAGTGATGATGAGTGAAACTTCTTGTAACTAAGCTGAATTTTTGGGCATGTTCCTCTTGAAGGAGTTATAATCTTCTAATACTCTGACAGCTAATCCATTATTGATATTCTCCGCATAATTTTTGAGAGCCTGTTTAATCAACAACCACTTTACAAAATTAGTCTAACCATAATGATGTGCAAGCAAGAAAATGTCGACTATACAAACAAGGTTCTAAAAAGTGTATGCGTCCGATAGAGGCCGAATCGGTCGTGTCTGATCGCGATACTCTGCAATCAAAGATCATGACACAACTGCGACCAATATCGCGACCACGATTTAAAATCTTGTATATAATCTCTGCGACTGCATTGAGGTCACATTAGTCGCATTTGATCGCGATTCTATGCAATATAAAAGATCGCGACACGACTGCGCCCATTATCTCGACCACGATTTAAAACCTTGTATAAAATGTCTGTGACTGCATTGAGGTTGCATCAGTCTCATTTGATTGCGATTCTATGCAATATGAAAGATCGCGGCCACGATTTTGAACCTTGTGTATAAGGTACAAATATGTGATCCAAAAATGATACTAACCAATTGTAAAAGGTTTTGCAAGACATGTTCAGGAACCCAAGCTAGTAATGGGGGAACAATATAGCTTAAACTAATGTGTAGTTGATTCTTCATCCAGTTATGTCTTCCCTCCCTTTCTAGATACAAAGCTCCTCTTGCATTAATGTTGAGACCAAGTGGCATGTGATCATCTTTGAGATCTTCAAGCTCACACCTTGTCTACATGAAACAAAAGTGATCACATGCTTAAATTGTTAGTAACAAACTATTAGGATAAAACTTGAATCACATTTCTTTCTTTGGCTTAAATAAGAATTTAGTATCAGTTTGATCTCCGATATTTGGAAAAGTCAATGATGTAATTGATATTTAGTTGTAAAAGTAAGGGATCCAAAGACATCGAGAATTTGAGGGACTAAATTGAAATAACGTTTGGAAATATTAGAGACTAATTAGTAATATTGTTAATGGGTGCTTCTAGGGTGAGGAATCGACTAAGTCCATCAACTGTGAACCACTAAAATTGACCGTAAGATACAGTGTAAAATGCTATGAGTGGTTAAAATTGAATCAACCTGTACTAAATCTCAACCATTGATGAGATTTATATTATATCATACGGTCAATTTTAGTGGTTCTTCATACATTTAGTTGATCCCTCATCCTGAAAGTACTCATTGTTAATGTAAGGAATTAAACTGATTTTTTCTAAAATTTGAGAGACCAAATTTACTATTAATGCAGAAAAGTTAAGCATGTACATGTTATTGTTCACTATAACTTATGGTAAGAATACAGAAAAACCTGTGTTTTTTATTTCTACAAAAATTGTAGCTTCTTTAAAATTTGATAAAAGTACTTACAATTAGAACCTCAAAAAGTTTGTTGATATGTGGAGGAATGTCAGGTGGATAATCTTCAGCTTTAGATATGCATTTAGCAGTAATGTGTATTACTGGGTGACATGTTAAGAACAAGAGTTGCATTGGACTCATCTTAACTCTCCACTCTTCCTGTATACATAATTAACACAGCATTTTGAGATATATATGATCTAAAACCGGTAGCAGATAGCGAATTTGATTGCGACAAGTTATTTTTTTATGTCTCGCAACCACGATTGAGATCTCACCAGACGTATTAGATCGCTATTGTCCACAATTAATATTAAGGATTGCACACGACTATCGCAGTCATATTTAATCAGGTTAATCACTTAAATATATTTTTAGTCCATCAAAATATGGTAACTTTTGTTTTTAGTCCCTTAAAAAAAATTCGCCTCATTTTGACACCAATATATGAAATTGTGCTATGTTTGGTTCCGTAGTTAAATCCGTAACGAAGAGAACTTATGTAAAAGCTTCAAATCTTGGTTGAGGGCTAAAAACATATTTAAACCAAAAATTTATTTATCATTTAAATCAGAATGAAATGAAATTCGCTATCAAAAATCAAGAAACGAAGCACACCCAATAATATGCAAATAAAAGTACCTCATTGACTTGTTCTCTTGTTGATTTCTCTGGAAATATAGCTTGAATTAGTCTCCCCTTATCCTCCATATAGTGATCAAATGAAGCCTGAAAAATAAAACAATCAATATAGAAGGTAATATCAGTGTTTTAAAAGCCAAACCAGACCGAACTGATCAGCTCAACCAACTGATCAGGTCAACTGATTGAACTATTGAACTAGAAACCGACGACCATGTCTACGGTTCGGTTATTTAAAGTACGATATACGTAAAAGAATATATATATATATATATATATATATATATATATATATATATATATATACCCATGGCTAAAAAAGTGAAATTAGACAGAGAAAAATAGTGACGTAAAATGTGAAATTCATGGTTAATTTCATCACTAGATTTTGTGTGTCATAATTAACGACAGATTTTAATTTTTTTACCATTAATTTTAATTCTAATAGTGATATATTCCTTGTAAAAAAACAGTGATTTAAAAGAAGTTTTACATATGCATTTAATTATATCTCACCACAACGCGTCTCTTTATATGATTTCTTAAAACCTCTCCATAAATATCTATATGGTAAAATATATATAATTCTATTCATATTTAAAAAATATGTCTTTCTTTAACATGTCAATAACTATTATTATTTGGTCGAAAAAAATAACTATTATTATTTTTATTTTTGATTGACAATTTATCTCATACATTACTTTTTCACATTAAATGTAGATCAATTTTTTTGTTAACAATTAAATGGAATATTATTGTTTTTAAAACCGGTATAAAATCATATTATTTCATGTAAAATAGACTCTATAATACAATTTGGCATTACATCAAATAAATGAAGACTACCCCGATTAAATGTGTGTTTGGAACCACGTTAGTTCCATCCCAAACATAAGCCAATTCAGACTCTACAAACCGTAGAGTATAGTTTGCCGCACAATTACCATCAGGTTGACGCAATTCCAAACGACCCATAAGTAGTGGTGGCAAAAAGCTCAATTAGACCTAGAGTTTTATTGGATCGAGCTAAAAAAACTCATTCAAATATGACTCTAAAATGGTGTCCTAGCTCGACAATATGCAAGCTATAGGATTTTTTGAACGGCCTAAATAAATGTATTTAAAAATATTTTATTTTTATCAAAAACCATAATTTAATTAAACACGTTATAAAACGCTCCTAGTTTAATATATTGTTGTTTTTGTTCCGAGAGCACAAACTAATGGTAAAATGCAAATAAGTGTTGTGTGCACATCAGGAGCATTCAAATATCTTTCCCCATTTCCCATTCCCAACTGTTTGTTCAAAAACTAAAAAAGAACCGTAATTTGACAAATTGTATAAATTTACTAAAGCATGTATAGCACTAAAACATGTATAGCTAGCTGATAAGAAGAAACAATGTCGTTTTGTGATTTGTCTCAAGTGAATGGTCCTACAAATATAAGAATGGCCGACATGGATGGATTAATTAGAATAAATATCATACTTGTCGCTTAGGGATATCATGGTTGATTAAGAATTTAGGGTTACTTGTCGCTTAGGGATGGGTTCTTTTTTGGTGTAAATTATGCTTAGCACTGTTGGGTACATACTAAATTTACATATAGGTCGATCCAACTTTCTTTTGCATGTAGGTCACTAAAAAAATATTTAAAAAAAAAAAGAGGTTATGCCAGGTAGCCGAAACCCGACCGAGCTAACCCGTTACCAGGGGCTAAACACTAAAAGAGGCCTAAAGCGAAGTTCAAAATGAGGCCCATTTATATTTTAATAATAATATTTTGTACAAGTGCTATAAAAGACCTTAAAAAAGCGCTATTAAAAATTACAATGACTAATAACATTGATAGAGAAAAATGAGGGAATTAAAAATGAGTGCAATCTTTTTATAGAAACTCAAAACAAAATTCACAAATTTTTTAGAGACTAAAAACATATTTTGCTCTTAAAAACTGTTGGGCATCGTAGTACCAACAAATCATCCCGACAAAAAATTTAAGCCCATTAAAAATACTATTTGAATAATTTAAATGTATAATTTAAGTTGGGTAAAAATAAATATACAATATATGTTGAGTAAAAATTTATGAATAAATTAAAACATTTTATTCTATTTCAAAGTTGGGGTTAAATAAATTAAACAATTAGACAAGTATTAACTATGGGTTTGTCCAAAAAAAATTATTAAGTATGGTTCATTTGTCAAGAAATAAACTATTTTTTTGACACAATCAAGAAAAATAAATTATTAAGTAACTATTCCTTTGTCAAAAAAAATATTAACTATTGTGTCGAACCAGGCAAACTAATGGTATCAAACTATTCGCATGTTTTTTTTGACAAACTAATAATGGCATGTTATTGCCCAAACAAATAATTGAAATAATCCAAATCCAAAATAACACCAAAATTATGTGCTATAAGGTTCGAACCCAAGCTCCTGCGAATTATGAGGCCCTTTCTTGCCACGCAAGCTATAGTTATATTGGTGTTATTTGACGAAATTTCATTGTTAATAATATATAACAGAAAATTTTGAGGCCTTTTTTTTAACATTTTTTTTGGGGCCCAAAGCCCTTGCTTTAGTTGCTTGGGCCTTTGGCCAGCTCTGCCCGTTACTGACTGACTTAGGTTTTATGGGCTAAGCAAAAAATCCGAGTTAAAAAATGGGCTTAAATTTTAGGCAAAATTACACTAGAAGTCCTTTAAGTTATTTAATTGTAACAAGTTGGTCCTTTAAGTTTTTTTGTACCAATTAGGTCCTTTTAGTTACATAATGTGTACACCATTAGTCCTTTTTCATTTTTCTTTACAAAAAATCTAAGTTGGCACTAATAGAGCTGACGTGGCCATGACGGAGTCTACGTGTCATCTATCTGGTGACAATTTAGTCATTTAAGACTACTATCATGTAACAATTTGGTACTTTCAACTTAATTTTTTTTTAAAAAAGTTGTTCATCTTCTTTTTCATTTAAGTTAAAAGGACCAAATTATTACATGACGGTAGTCTTAAATGACCAAATTGTTACGAGACAGATGATACATAGGCTCTGTCCCGACCACGTCACCTCTATTAGTGCCAACTTGGGTTTTTTGTAAAGAAAAATGAAAAAATGACTAACGGTGTACACATTATGTAACTTAAAGGACCTAAGTGCTACGAAAAAAATTAAAGATCCAACTTATTTCAATTAAATAACTTAAAGGACCTCTAGTGTAATTTTGACTAAATTTTACTACTCAAACGCTATGAATATGCAGGGTATTTTAAATTGGTCTAAGCATGCCGGTCCATTCTGCCAACTCAATAAGAGATTGACCAACTTTTATTTGCTTGTCTTCTTACAAAAATAATTCGAATTCAAATATATAATGTTTTTTTTGTCCTTAGTACAAACAATCTTGGGGGATGATATAAAGGGGAAAAGTAGAGTAATTAAGTTCGAATCTTGCTCCGAGTGTCTACATAGGACTTACATGTGCTTTATTACCAAATTATACTATTGGGACATTCAAAACCATAATGTTCCTTCACTTCTTAAGGTGATTTTTTGGGTTTGGTGTATGCTTATGCAGCTGAGAGAATGGGTCGAGGAATCGTCACAGATGCAATCACAACACCCGTGGTCAATACTTCTATGTACTTCTTTAAGAAGAGTGCTGATCTCATTGATTGGAAGGTATTCTACTTTCACCTAGGGGTGTTCAAAACCGAACCAAACCAATAGAAAATCGCAAACCGAACCAAACCAAACCAAACCGAAAACCGCAAAAAACCGTTTGTTATTGGTTTGGTTCGTTTTCTTTTTTCATTGCACCGCGCAGTTTGGTTTGGTTCGCGGTTTTGATTAAAGAAACCAAACCAAACCAAACCAAATCGCAAGTAACACTAAGGCTAATTGACTTACAACCTTTCTTACTAACTTACTAGCCCAAATGTAACTAAAACCCAACTCTCACTCACTTACTAGCCTAAATTCAATTAATTCTTTGACTCACTTACAAACAATCCAAAATGTTATGCTATATTTAAAAATTTAGACTAAAGTATTTAATTCAAATTCTTTTAAACATTGTCTTAACTATCTTAGAAGAATTAAAACAGAGTAATTTATATACTACATATATTTGAGTAGATTTTTTCTAAGGATTAATATTAGCCATTTTTTATATTAGTTAATTTTAACTTCGGTTTTAAATTATGTTTTGTCTTGGAAAAAACCGAACCAATCCAAACCGCATTGGTTCGGTTTTATTTTAGAAAGCCAACCGAACCAAACCAAACCGCATGTAATTTTATCTTGCGGTTCGGTTCGCTTTTTATCTCAAAACCGAATCAAACCGCACCGCGAACACCCCTACTTTCACCCACCCATTTGTTAAATTTTTCATGTCCTAAACTCCTAATATTATAATTTAATATAGAGAAATGTGGGGGATACTTTTTTTAACACACTTTTTTTTATAGACAAAGTGGTTAGAAATTAGTGTGTTAGTAGTTAGAGGGGAGGGGGGAGCAGGGTTCGAACCCCGTACGCCTACATTTTAACATTCTTTCTCTAACAGTGTCTCAATGATCAGATGAAATTTTTGTGGGTTCCACCACTTTAAAAATACTAGAAACCACAAATTTAGTGAAACACGCATCAATTAATTTTCTCTAATTATTGAGAGAGGGTTGGATAAATAATGTTAAAGACAATGTTGCTAGCGCTCGCTCCCATATAATTTATATCTATTGAGAGAGTGTTAGATACTCCAATCACAATGACCAAATTACATAATATTTATTTATCTTTACAGGAGAAACGCCAATTTAGTTATGAATATGGGAGATATGGAAACCCCACGACAACAGTTTTAGAGGAGAAGATGAGGTTTGTGTTTCATTTATTTTTCTTCAATTTTTCTTTAATTGTTCACTCATCTGTGTAAAAATGAATGTGTCTCACTTCGATTAAATTGTTCTAAAAAATTGTAATTGCAGTACAAAACAATGATTGCTATAAAAAAGTTTAATTACTCTTCAGATTTTCAATTTTATAGGGTCCTTGAAAATGTCAAGTTAAAACATTTCAATCATTTTTAACTATGTTCCTGAACTTCAAAATAATTTGTAATTAGATTCTTATGTTTAGGGACTTGATTGAAAATTATTTAAAAATTTAGGAATCTAGTTAAAAACTATTCAAATTTATATAAATTTAAAAATTTCTTATAAAGAAATTATTTAAATTATTTAAATTATTTAATACTTGATTTCGTAATTTTCCTATTTTGTAACAAAAAGATTCCGTAAAAAATGATTTCCTAAATTTAATTTCAGTATTTCGTAAACTGGTTTTGTCCTTGAAAATGTATACAAAAATAATTTTCTTAGCTCAAATTTCAAATTTATGTTTATATTTCCATAAGTGATTTTATATATACTCTAAATTTACGGGTTAGATTCGAGTGGTAATTGGGCTCGGTTTCCACCCTAAGGTCTCAGGTTCGAATATTGTGTGTGACAAAAACTCTGTTGGGAGGGGAGAGCCACACGGACCGACAAAGTCGGGTTTACACGTGGCCAGTCAGGTTTTCCGCCGTAGATTAGTCACTGGCAAAGCCAGTGAAAACTGTGCACTAAAAACACAGTAACGAAAAAAGTATTTACTCTAAATTTTCATATAAACATTTTCATCAAAAAAAACTTCATACAAACATGCTAATGATGTTTTTTATTTTATTTGAGGCAGTGCATTGGAGGGGGCAGAATCAACATTGTTCCTAGCATCTGGGATGTGTACTAGTTCAGTTATGTTCTTGGCACTAGTTCCAGTTGGGGGACATATTATTACCACTACAGATTGCTATAGGAGGACCAGAATTTTCATTGCCAACATGCTTCCAAAAATGGGAATCACGGTATATATTTTTCTGTGATCTTCAACTATTGTATTATACTCTTAGCATTCTTCACTTAACTAATGTTAATCTCATTACAAATTTTCACTTCATTGAGCAGGCAACCATAATTGATCCTGCTGATGTTGGTGCCTTGGAAGAAGCATTAGAAAAGAACAAAGTGAGTGATCACTAATTAGTGTCTGTGTCGTGTTCGGTATCCGTGTCTTAGTATCTGTGTCTGTCTAATAATTACATGCAATGTGTGCAGACAACACTGTTCTTTACAGAGACACCAACGAATCCATACCAAAGATGTGTGGACATTAAGCTAGTTTCTGAGCTATGTCACAGAAAAGGAGCATTGGTTTGCATTGATGGTACATTTGCAACACCTATTAACCAAAAAGCACTTTCCCTTGGAGCTGATCTTGTTGTTAACTCTGCAACTAAACACATTGCTGGACATAATGATGTAAGTCAAACATTTATATCAATTTTCTCAAACCAATTCCTAAATAAATACACATGTTGACTTGAATAATTCATAGACCGTGTCGAGTGGAAGGACCTCGATGTCGGCTCTTTGGCACTTGGAGCTGTAGTATGTTCCAAGGGTTGGGATGTTCGGCTATTAAAGGGGTACATGAGCTTGGTTCAGAACGCCGTGAGACAGTTTAGTCCATATCCAATGTGGGCGTTAGATACATGAAGGCCAAAGCATATTTTTACTATTCTTTAATTATATAAACATGTTTTAAGAAGTAATACTATGATGTGAATAGGTTTTAGGTATTTATGGAAACAACTTATAACTTGCCCATAAGCCGTTTTCAACTTATATCTATGAGTGGTTCAAGATAGCTTATGAAAGCAACTTATAGCTTATATGAAAACAATTTGACTTTATTTTATCGTTTATTATGAAACGAGCTTATACGTAAGCACTTGTATGATAAGCACTTATACTATAAACCCTTAATTAATCTTGAACTTGCCTATAAATATTTTTTCAGGTACTTGCTGGTTGCATAAGTGGATCAGAGAAGTATATTTCAATAATCCGTAGTTTGCATTTCATTTTGGGTGGTACTCTTAGCCCGGTAATAATTTCTACATCTTGGAGAATATATGTTGTGATTAATTTAATTAGTCTTATTAATTTGTTAAAGCATATATAAATTATTTTTTGTGCTGAAAAAATAGTGCTAAATGTTTTTTTTGTTAACAGAATTCTGCATACCTAGTTATTAGAGGTATGAAAACACTGCACCTTCGTGTACAACATCAAAATGCAACAGCAATGAAGATTGCCAAACTTCTTGAGACACATCCTAAGGTATATAATGTCTTCTCTCTTATATTTTTTTCTCGATAATTAAAATTTCATTGATATGGTCTAGATCCAGCATCATCGTGCACATATGTTAATCGGTTTTTGTTTTAATATCTATTGGCAGGTGACACAAGTCCACTATCCAGGCTTGCCAAGTCATCCTGAACATGAACTTGCAAAGAGGCAAATGACTGGTTTTGGTGGTGTTGTCTGTTTTGATGTATGTTTTCTTATTTCAACGTGATTTAGAAATATTTAACTTCTCTAACATGGACCGCAACATCATGATTTTTGATGTCACTGCGGCCACCATTGAGTTCGTGACAACTACATTTGTCACAACTCTCCATAATATCAAGAATCGCGACATGACTGCAATTGTGATTTTAAACCTTAAATAATACTAATAGCCAAATCTAATTGCTACAAGCCACCATTTTTATTTTTAGTATGCTTTTTTGGTGTTACTAGTTTGGCAATATTTTGATACTATGGTGTTATTTCTAATCATGCAGATTGATGGAGATATAATGAGGACTATAAAATTTGTTGATGCACTAAAAATACCATACATTGCTCCATCCTTTGGTGGTTGTGAGAGTGTTGTGAACCAACCTGCAATCATGTCTTACTGGTAAATTTATTTCAATTCCTTTCAAATGCAATAATATTAGTCTCTGCAGTTGCACGCAGGGGATACCTTGTTTTTTAAAAAAATGTTGTGTTTTTCAATAGGGATCTTCCAAGGTCGGAAAGGGCTAAGTATAGAATTCATGACAACTTGGTTCGTTTCTGCTTTGGAATTGAAGACTATGAAGATTTGAGGGATGATATCCTACAAGCTCTAGAGGCCATATAGGCCTTAATCACCTTCTTTGTCCCTTCTTGTTATTATTATCTTGTCTAGTAAATCAACTTATGTTGGACTTAAGGGAAGGTGTGTAATATGTTGTTTTATGATGATTGTTGAAACCTAAATTTTATGATTGAGCTTCCCTTTTCTTCCTCCAATATTGAAACATAAATAAATTGAGGAAACCTCATTTTCATCCCATATTAAGTCTAATGTTTTGCATTGCTAGCAAGAATTCTGTTGATTCTTATTGTAGGGTAACCCTTAAATCTAGTGTTATTAAACTCGGATTGGTCATCAACTCGGTCAAGACACCGGGTCAGTGGATCACTGGTCAGACTAGTCGATAACTAGTTGAATTATATGACCAGGTCTAATTTCATTTGACATAAGGATCGTCATTTTGCAGTGGGAAATGAAAATTTTGATGAGACCCATATCGCGCCACTGGTTCAACCAACTAGTTCGACCGGCCGAGTCACTGGTTCGACCACAAAAACAACTAGGTCACTAACACGCCCAGTCTGATCTCTTGCTTGAGCAAGACATACCACTGGATTAAGGTCGAACAAGGGAGATCAGTTTGTCCGGTCCAGGTTTTTTTTTGGTCGAGACCAGGTATCCACCGCCGAACGCAGTGACTAATCCCCTCACTGGATTGGAGGCACCTCGAAGGGTGGACAGCTGGCCCAGGGATTTAAAGCTGCTCCATACCCAAGGCGATGATCGAAACCTCGACACTTGGTTAAGGGAGGATGGGCCCCAACCGCTCAACCACACCCCCTGGGTTTTGTCTGGTCCAGGTTTAATAACACTGCTTAAACATCTAAGAGTCTTCTAGTTATTATTGCACTCTGTTTCTGCTTAAACCTCTAAGAGTCTTCTAGTTATTATTGCACTCTCTTTCTGATCGGAATTCTATGTTATATTAATGAGTTTTGAGTATCTTTAACACTCAACTTCAACGTATAGTTTTATGCTTTTAATGGGACAACATTATCTTTAAAATGATTCATTGCTAATCAATTCACAAAATGTTGCGGATAAAAAAGTCTTCCTTATATTGTCAAAAAAAAAATTCCTTATCAAAGCTAAATTCAGAAGAATATTAATTGGATTATTGGAATGTAAACTGTTAAGTGATAACTGATAACTAATGATACAGAACTTTATACTACATCATAAATTGATACAAAATCATAAGGACAGTGAGTTTATGGATTTAATGTGACACTTAAACACTTCATAATTGTATTTCAATATGAACAAGTATAGTTGAATAAATTCATTAATCAATTGCATCAATTGAAATTTATTGTGTGTTAGCTGAACTAGAGAGTGAGCTAGATGAGTGATGATGAGTGAAACTTCTTGTAACTAAGCTGAATTTTTGGGCATGTTCCTCTTGAAGGAGTTATAATCTTCTAATACTCTGACAGCTAATCCATTATTGATATTCTCCGCATAATTTTTGAGAGCCTGTTTAATCAACAACCACTTTACAAAATTAGTCTAACCATAATGATGTGCAAGCAAGAAAATGTCGACTATACAAACAAGGTTCTAAAAAGTGTATGCGTCCGATAGAGGCCGAATCGGTCGTGTCTGATCGCGATACTCTGCAATCAAAGATCATGACACAACTGCGACCAATATCGCGACCACGATTTAAAATCTTGTATATAATCTCTGCGACTGCATTGAGGTCACATTAGTCGCATTTGATCGCGATTCTATGCAATATAAAAGATCGCGACACGACTGCGCCCATTATCTCGACCACGATTTAAAACCTTGTATAAAATGTCTGTGACTGCATTGAGGTTGCATCAGTCTCATTTGATTGCGATTCTATGCAATATGAAAGATCGCGGCCACGATTTTGAACCTTGTGTATAAGGTACAAATAGTGTGATCCAAAAATGATACTAACCAATTGTAAAAGGTTTTGCAAGACATGTTCAGGAACCCAAGCTAGTAATGGGGGAACAATATAGCTTAAACTAATGTGTAGTTGATTCTTCATCCAGTTATGTCTTCCCTCCCTTTCTAGATACAAAGCTCCTCTTGCATTAATGTTGAGACCAAGTGGCATGTGATCATCTTTGAGATCTTCAAGCTCACACCTTGTCTACATGAAACAAAAGTGATCACATGCTTAAATTGTTAGTAACAAACTATTAGGATAAAACTTGAATCACATTTCTTTCTTTGGCTTAAATAAGAATTTAGTATCAGTTTGATCTCCGATATTTGGAAAAGTCAATGATGTAATTGATATTTAGTTGTAAAAGTAAGGGATCCAAAGACATCGAGAATTTGAGGGACTAAATTGAAATAACGTTTGGAAATATTAGAGACTAATTAGTAATATTGTTAATGGGTGCTTCTAGGGTGAGGAATCGACTAAGTCCATCAACTGTGAACCACTAAAATTGACCGTAAGATACAGTGTAAAATGCTATGAGTGGTTAAAATTGAATCAACCTGTACTAAATCTCAACCATTGATGAGATTTATATTATATCATACGGTCAATTTTAGTGGTTCTTCATACATTTAGTTGATCCCTCATCCTGAAAGTACTCATTGTTAATGTAAGGAATTAAACTGATTTTTTCTAAAATTTGAGAGACCAAATTTACTATTAATGCAGAAAAGTTAAGCATGTACATGTTATTGTTCACTATAACTTATGGTAAGAATACAGAAAAACCTGTGTTTTTTATTTCTACAAAAATTGTAGCTTCTTTAAAATTTGATAAAAGTACTTACAATTAGAACCTCAAAAAGTTTGTTGATATGTGGAGGAATGTCAGGTGGATAATCTTCAGCTTTAGATATGCATTTAGCAGTAATGTGTATTACTGGGTGACATGTTAAGAACAAGAGTTGCATTGGACTCATCTTAACTCTCCACTCTTCCTGTATACATAATTAACACAGCATTTTGAGATATATATGATCTAAAACCGGTAGCAGATAGCGAATTTGATTGCGACAAGTTATTTTTTTATGTCTCGCAACCACGATTGAGATCTCACCAGACGTATTAGATCGCTATTGTCCACAATTAATATTAAGGATTGCACACGACTATCGCAGTCATATTTAATCAGGTTAATCACTTAAATATATTTTTAGTCCATCAAAATATGGTAACTTTTGTTTTTAGTCCCTTAAAAAAAATTCGCCTCATTTTGACACCAATATATGAAATTGTGCTATGTTTGGTTCCGTAGTTAAATCCGTAACGAAGAGAACTTATGTAAAAGCTTCAAATCTTGGTTGAGGGCTAAAAACATATTTAAACCAAAAATTTATTTATCATTTAAATCAGAATGAAATGAAATTCGCTATCAAAAATCAAGAAACGAAGCACACCCAATAATATGCAAATAAAAGTACCTCATTGACTTGTTCTCTTGTTGATTTCTCTGGAAATATAGCTTGAATTAGTCTCCCCTTATCCTCCATATAGTGATCAAATGAAGCCTGAAAAATAAAACAATCAATATAGAAGGTAATATCAGTGTTTTAAAAGCCAAACCAGACCGAACTGATCAGCTCAACCAACTGATCAGGTCAACTGGTTGAACTATTGAACTAGAAACCGACGACCATGTCTACAGTTCGGTTATTTAAAGTACGATATACGTAAAAGAATATATATATATATATATATATATATATATATATATATACCCATGGCAACTCATGAAGAGGAACACCAACACTATTTCTGAAACTGAAGGAAGAAGTGATCTTATTCTCAAATTTCTTTGAGCCAGATGATGCTGTCTTTGCACAACAATAATAATAATTATGATGATGCAAATGCAACTTTTGCTTCTTCAATGAGCTAAAAAATGGCTGGCTTTGAAAGAAAATGCTTGCCATAGTTATCTCACTCTCATGTTAATTGCTAAGTAAATTAAATGAAACTCAAAAATCAATTGTTCTTATATTTGAGTAATGAATAAAATAGAACCGGTGAATGTTGATTATAAGATAAGATATGGAGGTTGTGAATATAAAGAAGAATAATTTATTATTTATTGTTACAAGTTATTCAATTCAAAATGCATGTTGTTGTGCAAGGAAATGAATTCAAGTTCATGTGTTATTTGAGTGATCATATAATAGCAGATACTTGGGCATAAAATGTGGCCACGTTATTTGTTCAGTTACCCCTTCCCTCCACGTATCTCTGCTACAATATGAAATTTAAACTCATTTTAATTCTTTAGAAAACCATTTTGAATCCATTGGTTTTAATTTTAATTAAAAATTAAAAATACTTGATCAAATAATTCTAGTTACTAATGAAATGAGCTGAGATGATTTATTGTAGTTATTAAATTAACTTATTTATAGACATATTTACTTGTGCTCTACTTTTGAAGTTAAAGCATAATTACTCTTATGATTCTGATTAATTACTAGATTATATTTTGTGAGTATTTTTCTTTACGTTACAAAGTTGTATACGTTAAATAAATGAAGAGGTGGTTTCGGTCATGCTCTACACACCTATCAACAATATATTAAAAGATGACACCACAATCTACAAGTGATGCCAGTATTGTCGGTATATTTTGTCTACTAGATTAGGATGGCAAAACAATTTAATCTCAATCGAATATTCAATTTGTTAGAACATCAATCAGTAAAAGAAGACATTTTTCATTCAAAAAGAAAAAGAAAATTCAATCATCAATCATTCATTCAATTTGTTAGAAATGCAACCAGTAAAAGAAGAAAATAAAAAAACGAAAAGCAAAATAGAGACACAATCTTGATCATGCAACTCGGCTATAAAATATACCTACATCTGCAACAATACATAGCAGATGTAGTTCTATCTTATTTCAAGATGAAATTTTTAGGATTTTAGTGTTATAATAGGTAATTATAATAACTCGGTTTAGATTACAACAAATTCCTGAACCGTACCACAATGGGCTAATGCCCCCGCACCCCAAAACAGTCTGGGCCAAACCCACATATGAGCCATACTTAAGAATCTCCACACCTTGGTGAATATCAAACACTATGAAGATTCATTGCATGATGGTCACATCATTGGCATTGGGGGTAGGAATCCTGCTTAACACTGAGTAATATGCAACAAGTACAAGAAGTGCTTAAACTTGTGAGTAGTTATTGGCTTAGTCAACATATCAGCTAGAGCATTCTCTGAAGTATCAACCGTTTCAAGTAATATATGTATAGATGTAAGTAGCTCTTTGCTCTTGTGAAACCTCACATCAATATGCTTGGTACTGGCGTGATACACTTGATTCTTTGCGAAATAAATGGCACTTTGACTAACACAATACAACTGAACTCCACCTTGCTCAATGCTCAATTCCTTCATTAATCTTGTAAGCCATAAGGCCTCTTTGGTAGCTTTAGCTACTGCCGTGTATGTTGTTTCAGTTGTCGACATGGTCACTATGGTGAACTGATGACTTCCAACAGGTAGGTCCACCTGCAAGAGTAAAGACATATCTCGTTGAAAACCTCCTATCATCCATATCACCTACATAGTCTGAATCAACATATCCGACAACTGAAGAATCACCCTTTTAACTGCTAAACATGATACTATGACCTATTGTACGTTTTAAGTACTTGAAGTCAACTTGAGTGCTTCCCAATGATGTTTTCCTGGTTTGGACCTAAACTTGCAAAACTCGACTTACAAGTTGTGCCAAATCTAGTCTAGTGCAGACCATAACATACATTAAATAACCAACAACACTATCATAAGGGACAATATACTCAGCTTCTGCATATGTCTTTGGACACTAATCCTACAAGAGCTTAAAGTGATTCGTGAATGGATTCATCAATCCTTAACATGGCGTAGGTTTAGTTTCGTTCATTTTCTATTCGTAGCAGTCAAATTTCTACAACAGGTTTCACCTTGATGTGATCCAAATCTAATAGCTATGACTAATAGTGGCAAATCTAGGACCGTGGATTAGGGGTTGCAAAAAAATTTCAACACACACACATATATAAAAATATAATAAAAATAAAACTTTAATATATTTAAATACATAAGTTAACACCTCATAGATGTCTTCAACATGTTTTCATATTTTGAAATCGTTGAATAGTGAGCCAGCATCGATGTTTTAAATACATATCTCTCTTAATTTAAGTCACTAGACAATTGTTCATCCATGTATCCTCATTCGGTTTGTGATTGTGTAAGTGTGGTGCATTGGACTGATGCAATAGAAGGTACTTGAGTGCAAAAAAATGTTTTCAATGTGTGCACAACCAAACACTATTCAATAACAAAATTGGGACAGGTAAAAACATCACTCGTAAAGAAACTTGCTATGCATTTATCAGATTTGGGTTGAGTGCAGTTAATAAAGTGTGCAGTCAGGTGCAATTAGTGTATTGGTAAATTTTTTTAACACCAAGCAACTTCTTACGAAAGATGTCGCAAGAATTTGGAAGAATTAGAATCCAACGAACTATGAATGAGATAAAAGGGAGGGGGAAAAGAAAAAAGGGCGAGACAAAAAAATCTCAAAAATGTAAATTATTTCGTGCAATTGGTCGGTGAAATGTTTCGTAACAATGAGCTTGCTCCTTGTTTTAAATAAAATCAAAACAAAGCTAACATGACAGCTTAATGATTGTATTCAAGAGGTTTTTAGTGCTTGAATGCACTGAATCTAAATCTGTATTCATCTTGCTTTAAACTTTTCACCTTACTTTCATTGGGATGTTAACGGGGCGGGGCGGGGCAGGCACGGGTACCAACTACCCGCTACCCGCCCCGCGAGATAGAAATGATACTCGTGCCCGCCCCGTGCCCACGTAGCGGGTATTAAATAGGTATTATCTCCTCGCGGGTACTCACGGGTACCCACGAATAATTGTTAGAGTTATAAAAATATTTTTTTTTATAAAATAAAATTTTAGATACTATAAAAAATTAATCTTTTTTTTGGACCAAACAAAGTTAATCTTTTGAACACGGTTTGTTTTGTTCATTTATATAAAAATTATATATTTAGTTAGGCATTTATTTTATCAATTATTTACTAAGTTATAATCATTAACAAATGGAGATACAAAAATACTAGACTTAAAATAATAGGAAACTTTGAAAATAACAACTCACTAATTATCCAAAATATTATGATAAAAGATACAACCACAAGTTTCTATTTTAAACTAGGTGTAAATAACTATGTATATAAGGGTAATTAGGTATATATGTAACGGGTACGGGTACCCGCGGGTATGGGTGCCTCATTACCCAGCCCCGCCTCGTTTATTGACGGGTATTTTTATTGCCCTTTTATTTTGCCCGCGGGTACTCGTTAAGAGACCCGCCCCGTGCTCATTACGGGTTTTACCCACGGGTGCGGGGTTTTTTTGCACCCCTATTGTAGTAGCATCATATGTTATAGGTAGATGTGCTAAATCTCTTGAGGGAGAGTTTTGTCGCCCATTGTGATCTTATCTGGCTCAATGAATTAGTCTCTATAGTTGCGCACGGAGGTGTTAGCCTGTAATTTCGACAGGCTAAATTAAATGCAGTCAACGATGTTTGATTTATTTTTAAAGTTTGACCTTGTATTTCAAGAGACAAGTATCAATTTCGACACTGAAATAAATTAAGCTATCAAGTCGCATCAAGTAGATTTCGACCTCAGATTTGGCTAAGTCGAAGAAGCTGAAGACAGATATTTCGACAAGAAGGAGTTGGAGGCTGATGTCGAAGTAGGATCAAGTAACCGTTACCAAGAGCACGTAGCAGTTACATTTTTTAAACTTTATACAGTTATTTTCTATTTGTATAAATAGTAGTTTCTCATAGGAAAAACGGGTCACAATCTCTCATACCAAGTTCCCACGCTCAAAGTACCGACACGCACTGAGAAACGAGTACAAGGAACGCATGTATGATCTTGTGCACCACCCCTTTAAATTAATGCAATTTTAATTTTCCTTTTCTTTACGTTTCATGCAAATTTTCTCTTTGTTTTATCCTCCCTCATTTGGAGTAATTCGACGGTTTCGCGGAGAAATCGACGGTTATCTTCTTCTTTTTACTTTTAAACGCGCAATTCTGGAAAAACTTTAAACACAAACGGTCTTAGGATTTACTAGTTGATCCTGCAAGCAGAAGCAATTTCAAACTAGCGGTGTTTACCAAAATCCAAGGTAAACCGGAGGATACCAGATTTACAAAAAAAAAATAGGCTTAAATATGTTTTAGGTCCCTACATATATAGCGTGTTTCGATTTTAGTCCCTGCAAAATTTTTTGTTTTAAAAAGGTCCGTGCAAAAACAACTTGTTTTAAAAAAGTCCTTGTGTTAGTCAAACATTACAAAAAACACATTTGACTAACAAAAATCTGATGTGTAATTTTTTTTCCATTTTTAATTTTTTTTAAAAAGTGATTTGGCTATCTATTTGATGATGTGTTATTCTCTTCTTCGTCTTTATCTCTTTCTTCCAGTTTCTCTTCTCCCAAAAGCAAATAGAAATGGAGAGAAGCTTCATCCTCCCTCCCATGGCCGCGAGCCAACTTCTTGGCCGCCACCCAGAGGGATTTTTTTAAAACAAGTTGTTTTTGCAGGAACCTTTTTAAAACAAAATATTTTGCAAGGACAAAAATCAAAACACACTATATTTGCAAGGACCTAAAACATATTTAACCCAAAAAAAATATATTATAGGTAGATGAAATTGATCATCAATATTGACAATGGGGGTGTAGTAGTGCGGTGGAGAGAGCTATCACTTTCCTCCAAATGTAATCACCCGGGTCCCTTTCTTTGATAGATTTTAGGATAGTGATCTTTGTCTTTTCATTATTAGTTACTATGTTGCCAACACACCCACTACCTTGAATTTGAAACAATCAATATTCCATCAATCAATGTTTTCTTTAAACTATTCCATCCTCCAATTTTGGGTTACTATTAGTTTCATAGAGGATTAATTAACTACTATTTTTTCCATCCTCCAATTTGTGTTACTATTAGTTTCATAGAGGATTAATTAACTACTATTTTTTCCGACAGAATGATAAACACCGTCCATTAACGGATCACACGTAAAATGGATCTCAAATTTGAATCCGAGTAACTACGAAAAATGTCCGCCTAATTAACAACGCCGGCTTTATCAATGGTGCTAGACCTTAAGAACGAAGGATTGGTGTATAGGAGAGTTATATAAGGTGTTTCTGATACCCTTTTTTAGCAAATAAAAGGAAAGAAGTCTCATTATAACTTTCTGATGTAAAACAACATTAAGAAGGAAAGCGAGAACTTCCCCCTGATTTTATTAAAAAAGAGAAAAGAGAAAGATGACAGAAAATAGCCAAATTTTTAGTGACATTTAGTGACCTTTTTTATATGTAGGTATGAGTATATCAAATTTGTTGTAGTGACTCATTAAATATTTAATTAAGGAATTTCCATCGAAGATTAACTTTTGATCATGCTTAAGCCACGTTAGTGTTAGTGTTAGTGTTTGTGGGTGCTAGTGCTAGTGCTAGATGCCTACAAATGTTTTGGCGGTTCCATTTGAGTGTGACAATAGAACAATTGGAGCTAGACTTTCCTTAGCTCCCGCCCGAATCCACCTAAGCGGGGTCAAAGATTTCATCTAGACAAAAAAAAAAATCAACCTTAATCAATTTATAACTTGCTTTTAAGGTCCACAAAATTGCTTTCGCACGTTCAATTGATGAGTTGGACCTCGCTTACTATTTTAGCTCAAGGCTCAAGTTTGTATTGCTAGCCAGTCTTTTTCACATACTAATACTGTAGGTTTATACAAAGAGTGTATAAACCTACAGTATATATATATCGATGTCATTATGCTCTTTCATTTTCTTGTGTTTCCCACATGATTCTAATTTCCGGAATTATGTTAAAAAGGTGTATTTCCGGAATAGAAAAGTTGTTTCGGAAATTTTTAAAAAACTGCACTTTTACCCACGGTTTTGTCCGTAGGTAAAAGTCATGATTTTTTTTTTTTGGAATTCTTGAAACACCAGAATTCCAAAAAAAACCATGACTTTTAGCTACGGACACAGCCGTGGGTAAAAGTCCATTTTTTTTAAAAAAAACTTTTACCTACGGACAAATCTGTGGGTAAAAGTCCAGTTTTTTGGAATTCAAGAAATACCATTTTTTACATGATTTCAGAAGCCGTTTTTTGCATATTTCCGGAAATTTTCACGCAATTCTGAAAATCCTTTGAAAAATTATTTCCGGAAATGCCTTTAATTCCGGGGGGGGGTATCGGTTAGAAGAAGGAGGGGGTAAAAAAAACCCGTCCCGTTAATCTCATTGAATTGGCATGACTCTAAAAAAACACTAGACAAACTAATTCTTGTGGAAAGTGCATGACTATTCAAAATTTTGTGTGTGTGTGGCAGAAATTAATCTTCAAAATTTAAAAGATTGCTAAATCTTCAAATTTGTATATGGATCATTTGATAGCTTTAGTACTTCAAATAGATAATGGAACATTTCTTTTAAAAAATACATATCCCTTTGATCTCATATTTAAAGCAAAAAAAGAAACTACCGTGAAAACAATATAGATTTAGATTGGCTCAATCACAAACACTTTCATACCTCTATTCCATCAAATTGAACTAAGCAATTCACCATTTTGGAATTTAGTTATTTAAGATTAGGACCTACTTCAAATAAGGTGGTTACGGGGTTATTTAGAGCATCTTTAGCCTTTTTTAGATCTTGCTCGTCAATGGCCTTGCAACTAGGGGTGAGAATAGGCTATAGACTGGGTTGAGCTTTATAAGACCCGAGTCAGGCCTACGTGAAAATAAATGTTAGACCTAAGCCTGACTTGTAGCTGTCATAAGCTCATTTTTAAGATCTGGTCCGACTTTTTAAAGGCTAGCTAAGTCTAAAAGCCTATTTAAAGCCTGTTTTATTATTTTTATTTACGAAAGCTTACGTCACTCAAGTGGTGAGTGATAGGTCAATTCTATTTTGAAGTTTAACTTGAACTTTAAGATAATTTAACTTTATATGACATCATATATTTAAATTCTATTTGATAATCTAACTCTTATATGCGGCTTGGCATAAGTTGGCGCCGACTTCCGCTTTTTTTTTCATTTTTTTCCTTTTTTTCTTTTTTTTTTGACAGATTCTTTTATTATTTCTTTCATATTTTACTTTATTTTTTTATCTTTTTTTTTGTTTTTCCATCTTTCACATTTTGAGGTTCTGTCTTTTTTTTTTCTTTCCATTTTTAATATTTTAAGGAGTACATTACGGTCTCGAAAACTTTTAGGTGTTTAAATATGCAAAGTTTGTTTTTCAATAACCAATTAGGTGATATATAGATTAAATTTAATGACAAAATACTTAAAGTGAAATGATAAACAGTATGTTTTGGTGTATTTTATGGTTTCGAAAAATCTTTAACTATTCACATACACAAAGTTGTTCCTCGATAATCGGTTTGGTGAGTTAAATCATGATAAAATACGTAATGTGCGATGCTAAGTAGTGTGTTTTGTGATACTTTAGCGTTCGAATTTTTTTTTATCTCTTTAAATACACAAAGTTTGTTCGTCAATAGCCGATTCGGTGAGAAAAAAATTCATCACAAAATACATAAAATGCGATGCAAGCCAATGTGTTTTGGGGTGCTTTAGCATTCGAAAAAAATTTAAATTGTTCAAATAGTTAAAGTTCGTTCCTCAATAATCGGTTTGGTGAAAAAAAAAACAATAATTAACTTCATGACACTAATCCGTGCAGCTCACCCTTTCACTAATTTTAGTACTTTAAAAAAATCAATTTCTTTATATACTTCTTCTCTTAATATATTTTTAGTACCATGTTTTTCCGAACATTAAAAATATTATTATACTTCTCAACCTGAAATATCTGTTGAATCCATTTAGATCGGTCACCGCCAAATCACAGATATATCTTTTAAATTTTTTAGATTTATGGTTTATAAGAATAACGTACTTCACTCTTTGTGTTTTTTTGCATTTGTCATTACAGAGAGTTGTTTCTTTGTTTTATTAAAAAATTTCCTCTTTCCAAACAAGTCGTAGCTTTCTCCCATTATTAACAATCAAATATTGACAACTATCAATTCCACAATAGATGTATTCAACATCTTTGTTAATATTTTTTAAAAAATTTATAATTTTCTTATTTAATTTATAGTTGTAATTTAATTTTTATTCACAGTTATTTGACTATATATTTTACAAACCAACACCATTGATCCACTGACGTAAACTACCTTGAGACACAGAGTCGACTCAGTGCTACCGAGTTCGATTCCCGCAGTTGACAAGCTTTGTTCCGGTAGAAAAAGAAATCGTGCATGAATGTTTATAAGGAGGTTAGCTAATAAATGCGTAAAAATTCTATTACTTATTTACACGAAGGAGTTTAGCCAACCCCGTGCATCGCACGGGTTATGGGGCTAGTATTTTCTTAATTTAAATATGTCAGAAGTTGTTGTATTTCAGTATGTTCAAATTAGGAAAAAAGGTTACCAAATTTACGAATTAATATAAAGTACAAAATTTAATATAATAAAAAATAGCAATAAATATATTATTTATATTTATTTAATTAATAGGCTGATCTGGTAGGTCTAATAGACTTTTTCAATGGCTTGTGGCCTGACATTTTTAACTAATAAGTTTCTACAAAAATTTCAGTCTTGTCAATTTAAGAAAAAAGAGTCTAACTTGGCCTGAGCTTGAAATAGGCTATGTCAAACGATCTAGCATATTTTCACCCCCTACTTGCAACTGCTCTATGCTACCTTTCTCTTCCTATGTCCTCATCGTAAATAGGTATCTCACCATCTCATATTTGTATCGGATTGGAATATCCATTGTATTTGTGATTGCTCTGCATTATATGTATACTTTGTGATTGCTCTACATTATATGTATATGTTTTCAATTAGTTTTTCCTAAGTTTTTCTCAATTATAGTATGTTTTAAATTCATAATAGTTTGATTTTTGTTTGTTAGTTTTTAGATTGAATTTGGTTTTTGTTTGTGTGTTTTTGAGATACTTGGTACCTTTAATTCATGTGTTTTTGTTGTCCTTCGCCTAGCTATGACTGGAGCTTACCAAGCGGTTCAGCAGATACAAAAAAGGGTAAAATTTCACTTCTGGTTGCTTGGCGATGGATCCTGCTCGCCAGGTGATGGTTCTTCTGGGCGCTGTTTTTCTTCAGGTCACCTGGCGATGGATCCTGCTTTCCAGGTGATGGTTCTCCTAGGCGCTGTTTTTCTACGGGTCGCCAGGCGATGGATCCTGCCAGTCAGGCGATGGGTCACTTACTTAGCTCATATTTAAGCCCATAACTCGAATTTTAGTGCATTTTGATCATTAGGAACAGTCTCGTTCTACGCTCCAAAGTCCATGACAGCAAGGATTCACACTCAGCTGACCTCTGTTGATGATTCAAGCTTGGGAACAAGTCATTGGAGCATCGATGTTGTCAGTTTCTCCTTCTAGTTTGATCTTTTCTTTCGTTATTTCTATTTCTATGTCTAGCTAAACTCCCTGTTGTTGGGGATGAGTAACGATTTATGAATCTCTTATGTTTTTGAACTAAACCTCTGTTATTTGAATGAATATTATGAGTTATGTTTCAATCTCTGTCTTTAATGCTTTCTAGGATTTGATCACTCTTAGGATGATTTATGATATCTGATTATGAATAGAAATTTGAATTACATATGCTTGAGAATTGAAATCTATTTATCTCTAGTCTAGGAATAGTCATTGATATTCAGAATCATAGGATAATTAATGTTACTACTGCTTATCTCTTTTTAAGGTCACCTAAGGAATTAAAGATTTTTATTAGAATAAAGGTTCTCTTACCTAAGGAATTAGCATTAAAATAATTATAACAATTTGATCATAACTCATAAAATAAGTTCATTAACATGTTTGATTCATTAAGAGTGAAGTAAATCGAAGCTCGTTCCCAACGCTTTTTAATTCACACACTCACTTGTGTTCTTGTTATCATTACAAATTAAAATCACAAAAAAATATTTACTGCTTTTCACTTCAATTTCTTGTCAAACAAATCCAATTTGGTATCTTTTGAATTTGGAAGTTTAATTATTAAACTGATAATTAAACGCAGTTCCTAGTTGACACTCGGTCTTTTCGTTCTATTACTTGCGACGATCCAGTACACTTGCTGTTTTGATTTTTTGATGCATAATAAAGTAACATTTTACATATAAAAAAAGTAGGTTACTATGCAACATTGTATTTGTGGCACCACCATTTACACGAACTCATTGGTTTTGTGGACAAAAGGAATTGCACGTTATTGATTCAATAGTTGAGTATTGTCTTCTCAAATAGTATAAATACATTGAAAGAGCTTGAGATAGAGTTACATTATATTGTTAGTCATGAAAGGATTATCCTTGAGTTTGAAAAAAGGTGCATGGAGTAAAGTGGAGGATGACCTTTTTTTTAGATAAGCAAAATGTATTAAGGGGCGCACAAGGGGTGCACCAACCCCTTCCACCTAGGGGGCCTCGTTAAAACCTTCAAGGGCCAAAACCCTTTGGGAAAAAGACCCAATGAGGGAAAAAGAGTACCCCAATTACAACAATTCTCTACTAATCAAAAAATATTACAATAATGAGAGACAAACCAACGGGCAATTGTACCAATCCGACTATTGTACCCCACAATTTCTCCCATTCCTCGCCTTGAACCAAGACCATGCCCATAACTTGATTTCCGAAACAACTTCTGCACTAGATGTTCTCTCACCGTTAAAAATTGCTTTCTTGCCAACCATATTGTCCAAATACCCGCCAACCATATGAGATGTTTGACACGTTTCGCCTTTTGCCTTTCACTATTTTCCCAAACTCCAAGAAATGAGTAACCATGTCTTCCGCTACGTCCACCACTTCTCCCATCCACGAGCCAACTTGCTGCCATACGCTCTTCGACAGCTCGCAATCATTAAAAATATGCGCTGCTGTTTCCAAGTTGCTGCTGCAAAAAACGCAGCAAGCGTCAGATTGTTGCAGCAGAATTCCCCTCCTTAGAAGTGCTTCTCGGGTAGGGAAATGGCACCTAGTGTACAACAGTACGGGGAAGGGAAATGGCACCTAGTGCCCTCTAGAGGAGGTAATATATCCTTCTTTTAATATATAGTAATTAATTAATGGCTTATTAATTCAATGGTTGTATATTGATATTTATTAATGAAAGAGAAAGAGACTTTTTATCTTATCATTTTTTTTTCTTTTTCATTCATTTTTATTGCTTTTGGCATAGAAGATATAAGCTAAGCTTAAGGATTTGGATCCTTTCTTATTGTCCAATATCATGATAAATGATCTTTTTATTATATATAGAAAAAGAAAAACACGACTATATCTTACATAGACCTTCCGTGGTTAGTTCTAGGACCACTAATTAGTTCTACATATATAAGAAACCGAGAATGGATCCTCTCAAGTGGGAAAAAACTTGAGGAAATAAAGTGTTATAAATCTCACCCTTAAAGCTCCTCTCTCTCTTATTTATTATACTATACACACATCTTCTCTCTCTTTAATGAATGGTTAGGATTTCACTGGACTCTCATGACACTGGACTATACATATCCTTTATGCTTTTGTCTTTTAAGTAGGATGTGTCCCGAGAGACGGAAAGTAAGATTTTATAAATTATCTTTGACATTGAATCATAAGCAAATGTGAGATTTTACTGAAATGGTAGCCCCAACCCTAGTCAAGGCAAAGGGGCTAGGGCCTATGGGGGACCTATATGGCCCGCCAATATTCTGACCTCAAGTACCTACATCAGTTTTTAAGGTATTGTCCGCTTTAGCTCGCGAGTGAGAAATCACGGTTTTATCCTTAAGTAAAAGGCGGCTCGGTTGAATAAAGATGTGTTTATAAACTAGTTGATTTCCAAACAATGTTGAGACTATGGTGTACCGAAACAGTAGCCCCCAATCAAGATCCTAAAGGGCCTGTGAGCCCCCTACTTGGCACGCAAATGTTCCGACCGCAAATCCCGACACCGTTTTTTTTATATATCGTCTGCTTTAGCTCATGAGTGAGCCTTCACGATTTTGTCTTTAAGTAAAAGGTGTCTCAATGGGTTAAAAATGTTGGTGTTTATGAATTAACATTGGCCTTGAATTCCAAACAAGTGAGACTTTTGGTATATCAATCTGGCGCGTACAATGTTAAAATCGCAAGTCGTGACATTGTTTTTTCGATGTATTGTCCATTTTGGCCCATATTTGAGCTTTTATAGTTTTGTCCTTTGTTAAAAGGCGCATCAATGAGTTAAAAATGTAAAAGTGTTTATAAACTATCATTAGTTATGAATCTGAAAAAATGTGAGACTTTTTGTTGTGCCAGAAGAGTAGCGATATGAATATATCATCAATTATAATCGTCGTATATTTTGTTATGTTAATAATAGGTAATTTAAATTGATATGTCTATCTAATGAGTATGTCACATATCGATGTTTGATTAACTTTGACATCTCTATCTTTCTCTAATTTCCCTTTATCTCTCAATTTATTTTCTTTCTATCTCAATTTCTCTTCCTATCTTAAATTACTATTTTGTCCTTACTTCATTTTGCCTAAAGTTATTCAAACTTTCTTGCAAAAAAGCTAGAGAATCTTTTTCCAAAATATACAGGGTTGAACAGGTGTCGAAAAAGCTGTAGATTGCGATGGTTGAATTATTTAAAACCAAGTATCAAGCGTGGTAAATTTTCTGAGGATGAAGTTGACATGATGAAAAGATTGCATAGACTTTAATTTTGGGAAACAGGTTGTCGCATAAAGTGTTATTAAAGCCGGACCGGACCGGCCGGTCGGACCGGGTTCCGGTGCCCCACCCGGCTCTGCCAGCATGTTAGTCCGGTTCTGCATTTGGGTCGGCTATGACGTCATCGAACCGGTCATCATGTCGGTTGGGCCGGTCATCATGCCGGTCGAACCGGTCATTATGACATATTTATGATTTTGTGGATATTTTATTTCTTATTAAATTTAAATATTTTATCATTTTACTTAATTACAATTATAAATACAAATACTTTATTAGTATATATTATAATTTTTGAATTTATTTAATATAGACCGGCTCATGCGGTCCGACCAAAGACCCACCGGCCCGACCAAAGACTCACCGGCCCGACCAAAGAACCAGTGACCCAGTGTCTTGACCGGCTCGATGACCGGTCCGGCTTTAATAACATTGGTCGCATATGCTCATATTTATTTGTTTTGTCGATATGTCGTTGAATATATACTTAAATTTTATTTAGTATATGTCGGGTTGGGATCCTCTCCGGTTACTAACAGGTTTCAGGGAAAGATTCATTTAATAAAATATTATTATTTATAAAATATTATTAGTATATTTATTGAGTCTTTCTCTTTCCTACTAGAACTCCCAAGTAACTGAAGAGGATCCTCACTCATGTAATTATATAGTATTTGTCTCGCAGCCAATTGGTTTATAATAGTTTTGTGTTTGTAGGTGTTAGTCTGCATTTTCGACAAGCTCAATTAAATGCAGTTAACGAGGTTTGACTTATTATTTCAAGAAAAAGATGTCAATTTCGACATTAAGAAGAGTTAAGTTATTTGGTTGTGTTAAGATGATTTCGACATGAGGCTTGCTGAAATCGAAGTGTTGAAGACTGTGATTTCGACAAGAAGAGGTTTTGAAGACTGGTAACAGATTGGAATCAAGCAACCGTTGTCGAAGGGATGCAGCAGTTACATTTTTAAAAAAAAAATAGGCTGTACAATTATTTTCTATTCACTAGTGCAGAAAAGACATTTAGCATCAGTTGTTTTGGACATTTAGCATCGGTTATCGAACGATGTTAAATCCACAGATGCTAAATGTGGGTCATTTAGCATCGGTTAAATAACCGATGCTAAATGTCTCATACTAGTACTTTTAGCATCGGTTATTCTATACAACCGATGCTAAATGTCTCTTACTAGTACTTTTAGCATCGGTTATTCTATACACCCGATGTTAAATGTCTCTTACTAGTACTTTTAGCATCGGTTATTCTATACAACCGATGCTAAATGTCTCATTATAGTACTTTTAGCATCAGTTATACTATACAACCGATGCTAAATGTCTCTTACTAGTACTTTTAGTATCGGTTATACAGTAGAACCGATGTTAAATGTCTAATTTTTTTTTATAGGTTTTTGTTTTTTGTCCCTACCAGACAACTAATATATAATAACCTGTTATATACAAAGATAATTCCAGTAATCAACACATAATAAATATATTAAAATACTTAAATTTCCATTAAACTTAATATCTTACATTTATAGAACACAAGTTAAACAAATTAGAAAACAAAATAACAATGTTCAAAATGTGGTATCCACCATAACATATCCCTTTCCTATCTTGAAAACAAAATAACAATGTTCAAAATGTGGTATCCACCATAAACTACGCACGAAATAGTGTATCCTTTTGCTCTGCACGTATCTTGAAAAAGAATTCGGCCCAAAGATGACGAATCTCCTCAAGTTCTTCATCGGTGTATGACTTTGAGTTATCAAATACCTGCAATTTTAAAAGTGACTCAAACAAATTATTTCAAAATTTTATACCTTCTCCCAATTATCAAATACCTACTAAGAAAAACTATTTGTTTTGACAAAATTTAATACCTTCTCCCAATTATCAACAATACCGGCACTCACAATGGTCAGCATAAACTTCATCACATAATAGCCACAATGATAACCATTCGGTTGTATTGGCATCATATAGTAAGTACTTTATCACCTTATATATATTTGCTTTAAATGTTTCCTTTATATTCTTTTATATGAGATTTTATTGGAGTGAACTTTGTACTTTAAAAGTAACTACAGATTATGGATTTGGTTCTTTGCATGTAATTTTTTCACTTTTCTTGAACAAGGCTTTTTGTGTGTTTTCCATTGATAGATGGCAGGAAACTTTAGATCCACGATGGATCAGAAGGATATAGCTAGATTCTTAACTACAACTATTGATAGTTTTATTCAAGATAGGTTAATCAACAAAGAACAAAGAACACAGCACAAAGAACAGTGTGCTGAGAGATTAGCAGCTGAAGATGGAAATGATGACAAAAACACTGAGGTAGAATATTCTGATCAAGCAATATTAGCACAGCAAGGTGGGCACAGCAGTAAGAGCAAAAGCAAAAACACATGTCACTCCTACACAAGCATTTTATCAAACATTTTAAGGGCCTGTATTGAACTCTGTTTAATCTACGTCTCCCTATCCAATCTACTCTTTGCTAAGTGACATCAAAAGCAACCAAAAAATTTGCATATTTCATATTCAAACCATCAAAACTCAAAGAAGGCTGGTGATAGGAAATTCCTTCTGTTTAAGTTAGTGTTGGCTGCTAGTGGATATTTGAAGAGGGGTATGAGAGGTGGACTCCCCAAGAATGATGCTAGTAGCAACCTAACAAAACATACAGAAGCACCTCATTAGTCATTTAGTCTATAAATAAATAGGAAACAGTTATAGCATGTTTCAAAAATTATCTATGTACTAACAGCAGCATTATTGTGAGCAGACATCTATGTAGGCATGTAAGAGCAAATAAGGCAACATCATTGAAAATCCCTAACACTGCTTGTGCAAGTCCATAGGCTACACCATCAAGTTCAGCAAACGCCTTTTGCAGCTGTTGTAACAGATATTAATGCACCGAAAAAAATCATATCAATGAACACAAACATGACCATTATCTAATAAAGAGTTACTATTTCCTATCATCGAATTTCGCTCCACCGCAATTCCTGAAAACTTTAAGGCCCTTTTCACTGAAATAATAACCAAAAAACCATTAGACATATATAGTGGATTACGCACATGGCATTCATTGGCAACTGGAAACTGGAGAGATAACACATAAACTCAATTAGAGATTATAGACAATTGACCAAAAGACAAACCTTAACTTATTATGCCTGAGAAAAAATAAGAAAATAATTAGCAAAAGTTAAAAACTAAACACTCTGGACTAAGTAAGACATGTTAATAATTACCAAAGAGCAAGGACATGGAAGGACATTTAGCAGCCTCAATTTCAACGGAAAGTCATTCCGCTCTTTTTGTTTCTTTCTCTTGATATAAATTGTGATTTATCACTTCAATTCAGGCATAGGTAATTAAGAAGAAAAATCTCATATGTACTAAGTAAGACAATCACCGGCACCAAAACCGTAAGGACATTAACGAAACTCAGTAATTTCTGGGAAATCAATGCACAATATGTCTTAAGATTTACTAGTTGATCTTGCAAGCAAATAATTTTAAACTAGCGGTTGTTTACCAAAAACCACGGTAAACAGTAGGTGGTCCCTAATTGCTGGAAGACTTCCTGGGAGAACTTCTAACGATGTGAAAAACTATTGGAATACACATATAAGTAATAAAAAGCTATCATCTCATAAAGAAAAAATCACAAATGGAAAGGCAAAGGAAATAGTGAAGCCTAACTTAGTAATAAAGCCACAACCATGGACTTTCACAAGTACTATACCACCACCCTGGTTGAAAATGATGTTCCTTAGAGATGATCAATGCCCTACACAATCATGTACACCATTAATCAATGATCATTGTATAAATGTGATGGAAGATAAAGTAGGCAATACAGAGAATGATAAATGCTGCTTCGGTGTCCAAGATGGGATGCTCATCAAAGACTTTAATGATGAAATCGATTGTCTTTTAGAAGATGAAAGTTGGAATGATTTTTTGTTGATATCAATTTGTGGGATTCGTGAATTAAAATGTAGTTGTTTGGTAAATTGTACACAGTCAATATCGTATGATCATCATCATATCATATTTTAGAGTGTATTTACTATTTACTATGAATCTACTTCATATCCTTTGCAACTAATTCCATGTTAATTTTTATCTTGAAGCTTGTTAATATACATGAATTCCATTTTAGATCTTAGATTCTAGGCTAAGTATAGCCTCGTGATAGGTAACTTATTCATTTTGATTCATGAGTAACACATCACCTTCTCGAGTCAGGAGAAGTCCATATCTCTCAAACTCGGAGACAAGTTCCACCAAGTTTAAGTTCTACTAACTAGACCAAAAACAGCTAATTTATCAGCGCAACTGTTTCCTTCTCTAAAAATATGAGAGACAATAAAGTTCATATCCATACAAAGCCTCAAGGTGTTGCCCCAACGATTTCTCAGTCTCCAAGGGACAATATCAGGGTTCTTAAAAGCAGCAACCACAAAAGAGGAATCACATTCTAGCCAGATTTTACGCCAACCCTTATCATAGGCAGTCTCAATAGCTATCATGACTGCCAAAAGCTCATAATCAAGGGCAGTGTCATTGCCCAGAAATGAGGCAAAACAACCAACTATAGAGGCTCTATAGTCGCGAAAAATGCCACCACAAGAGGAAGGGCCAGGAGTGCCTTTAGAGGCACCATCAGTGTTACATTTGAACCAACCACAAAGGGGGGCTTTCCAATCAACTTGAATAATATCTTGAGCTTTCCTAGGGTTGCCTTTGACACGGAAAATTTTTAAAATAGAGAGCTCATCCATAGTGTTGTTCATGGCGCCATGCGAGGAAGAACCCGAGAGAAAAGTGGAGGTCTTAATTTGACACAGAAAGAAGAGATAAAATACTAGAAGTATCATTAGAGTTGTAGTTAAAAGTATTTCTTAGTTTGTATTTTTCAATAAATGCCGCTTGATAAATTTTTTCTTCTCACTTAGGCTCTGTTTGGCAATGCTCATCCGCTAGCTTATAGCGGATCTGCTAGTTGTAAGTGTTTGGCACAGCTAGCTTTTAGCGTTTTTTCACTAGCCTAGCTTTTTTGAAACGCTACTTGAAGTAGCGCTTGAGTTTATAGCTTATAGTGTTTCATTTTTTCTCTCAACTTTACCCTCATTACTTTAATTAAATTCCTCACTTATCCTCCATTACAAATATCTATTTACGTAATTTTATTTTTATAAACTACTTCAACCGCTAATTTTACCAAACACTTTAAATTCAATCCGCTGCCTCATCCGCTATCTGCTGCCTCATCCGCTATCTGCTGCCTCATCCGCTATAAACTAGCTTATCCTCTATCCGCTAGCTTATCTGCTATCCGCTAATTTTTGCCAAACAGAGCCTTAGTTTTCTAGATGTGGTGCCCAAAGACGTAGCTCTGAATCTTATGGTTAATGTCATAGATTTCACTGCACAAGTTTTTGTTGTATTAGAGGTACATTTGATTTTATATACTTGCAACAAGTTATCACAGAGTCTGTTAGAGAGAGTTTGATATAATATTGCAATTTTAATTGGTAGAAGTATAAGACTAATTTGAAGATACAAGAGAAATAGTTACACGGCCGTTCATCTTTTTTGACTACTGATGAATGCATTTTAATGCATTCTTTATAGTGTTGCATTTGGTGTTTTTAATTGTGTTTTACACCTAATATTTGTGTCTTAACATGTTTCTAGACTTTGGGTCTTAATTAAGCATTAATATAATTCCTTTATTAATTTTCTGTTTTATGGTATATTGACCTTTGTTCACTCTGCAAGCCATATGCTTATCGGAAAGAAAAAAAAACTCTGCAAGCCATAACTTTGGCCGTGTTTATCTGGTGGAAGTGTGCAAGCATGAGTTGAAAGCTAAGGAGCAGGTCTACAATTCCTAAAGGCCAGTTTATATGTCTTAAAAGTCAAAACTGCAGATTACTAAAGTAGTATAGTTTATTACAGGTTTATGGCCTAATTAATCTTTCTTATTGCGCCTTTTGTCAACAAAACGTTTTACTTAATTAGGTTTTTTATCTTAAAATTATAAATAGGCTGTTAGCAACTTGAACTTAGTACCTTATGCTATTTTATTTCTGAATACATTTGTGTGCCCTAGATCAATCCATTGGTGAAGGGTGTTGCTTGTAAGGATTTTAGGTTCGGTGTTTAATGTTTATTTCGTCTTTACGGTTTAAATACTTTCTCTATCAATTTCATCTCCATGATTTTTATTGGAAATTCAGTTTGTGTTTTGCTTAATTACTCAAATTCAGTATTTTGCTTATCACTACAAGAATAAATAGATTAGGCAGCAATTTTTTCATATCAATAACAAAGGTATTGGTAAAAATTTGTGCCAACAACCATTACTAATTGTTGGGATAAGAAAATATTTTCTCAACAATGTCTTTATTGCTAACAAAAATATATGTACCTCTCAACAATGATCAAAGTTGTTACGAATAATATAATTATTTTGCCAACAACACATTGAGTTATTGGCAAATGTACATATAATTGTTAACAACATATTATGTCACCGCAAAATGTTGCATATATATGTCAACTACTATATCTGATGTTGGGATAAATATTATACGTGCCTACGCCAGAGACAACAAAAGAGAATCATATTTTTATAGTTTGTTAGTGTCTAAAACATTTTTTATAATCACTCGGTCTCTTTTATTTATATATAAATAACGTTTCATTTTTGAATTAATAAATAAAAAAAATTAAATATAATTTTTTATGAAATAAATATCTATTTTTTAATTATATAGATGATTCTATTAATAAATATCTATTTTTTTAATTATATAGATTATTCACATCGTTTAATTTTTAGATAACATTATATATTAATATTTTAGCAAAATAAACAACAATTGCAAATTTAAATATAATTTTTGTATAATAATATCAATTAATAAATTTAATTCTTATTATAAAAATTATGGTTTCATCTAACATGGACGAAAATGACTTAGTATAGTCGGTTTTTTGCGGCTTTATTCGGTTTCCATTAGTGAATAAATGAGTTTTACTATTTCTCCAAAATTTCTTCATTTCACAATTTAGTCCCTCTCCCTCTTATGTAATACCTCTCCTTGTCTCTCTCTCTAACCATTTGTTCTATCCCTCTCACTGCCTCGAACCTTTTCTCCTACACTGCACAACTTAGGGTTTTCCCATCTGCTTCAGTGTGTCTCGCACTCTCTGTGTGTGCTACTTCAGTGGGTAAGTGTTGTTTTTCTTTATTTTGTTGAAATTTTGAAGGTTGATCCCTCTCACTTCACTGTCTCACACCTTTGCTTCTTCAACACAACTTAGGTTTTCACATCTGCTTTAGTGTGACACACGCTCTCTGTTTGAATTGCGCTCTCTGTGTGAACCGCGCTGCTTCGGTGGTAAGTGTTTCTTTGTAATTTGGTTACATGTTTGAAGGCATTATTTTAGCTTGTTTCTAATGTGGTTTTGAATAATGATTGCAGTGCTGTTATTTATGGTTGTTGGGATGGCCGGAAATAACGAAGAAGAATGTCAGAGTAATAGTGGAAGCACATCAAATGTTTGCATTTGTTTATTAAATTTTGAGCATGGTTTTATATTCTGAATCTAAAAATTAATATTGTAGGTGCTTATAGATTGTTAATGATAGGTTTCTGTGTATTATAGTTATGAGTAGTGGCTTAGGTTACAATTGTTATTTTTGATACAGTTTACGAACAATGAAAATGGTTTGAGGGATATGAATAGTGACGATTCTAGATATGCTGAAAGAGATGGACAAGATTGGACAAGATTGTTGTTCTGATACAAATGATGGTATATGAGCAGATTTTCATCAAGGTGATGGAATTGCTGTAGATAATTTATAAGGTATAGCCACAATTAATTTCCATAACCTCACTACACAAGATTTGTTGAATTATCATTTTCCAAATGTTGGGGTTGCATTTAGTTTTTACAGCTTGTTTGCTCAAATGAAGGGTTTCTCTGTCTGTAAAGGCAAAGAAAGGAGAAACAAACAAGGAGAAATTACATTTAAAGTTTTTTTGTGCTATAGACAAAGTTTTAGAGAAGATCGTTTTGGGGATGATAAACTCGTAAGCATGAGGCAAGACCTAAGACAAGGTGTGGATGTGAGGCCAAATGCAGTGTGTGGATTGATTCTATTAGTCAATGTTGGTATGTTTGAGATTTGAATAATGTGCACAATCATGCTTTGGTGAACCAACATAATGTTGGTTTCCTAGCAGGCCATAGGGGGGTGAATGATGATGATATTCTCCAAATGAAAAAATTAAGAAGTTCGGGTATTAGAACACCATAAATTTATACCTCATTTGCAAATCATTTTCAAGGTATGAAAATGTGACATTCCTGAAGAAAGACATTTACAATCAGGTAGATAAGGAGAGGTGAGGTAAGGGATGTGATTCAAGAAGTGTGTTAGCATACTTGCGTTCTTTGAAGAATGAGGATCTAGACATGTACCTGAGCCATATTGTTGATGCAGAGGGTGGGTGGGTTCAAAGTTTATTGTGGAGTGATGGTATGAGCCAATTGGATTATTCGATATTTGGAAATGTTTTGGCATTTCTTGTTTGGCAATGTTTTGGCATTTCATCACAACTAACCTATCGTGTTTGCTACTGCCATTGTTGGGAATTAAGCTGAAGACACCTATGTGTGGTTGCTTGAACAATTTGAGGAGGTAATGAAAGGGAAGATGCCAATATCTGTGATAACTGATGGAGATGTATCAATGAGGAATGCAATTAAAAGGGTATTTCCTAGTGTCCATCATAGGTTGTGTTCTTGGCACCTTCTTCGGAATGCAACATGCAATATCAAAAATACTAGGTTCACATCTTTTTTTAGGAGATGTATGTTAGATGATTACAAAATTGCTCATTTTGAGAGAAGAAGATGTAGGTGGTAACTACGAAATTGCTCGTTTTAGGAGATGTATAATAGACTAATTTTATCTTTTAAGGGGGTTCGCTTGAACCCCCTCAAACATATGTAGGTCCGCCTATGCATAAGATTAGTCTATTAGAAGGTGGTAATGGTGTAGGACATGAAAATGTTGACTTCGATGGAGAGATGACTGAAAAGCAGAGGCTACGTTTAATTCAAATTCCGAAGGAGTAAGTATTTGTCATCTTTATGATGTTTGGAAGATTTGAAAGTCTACAAAATTTATTTTTCAACTTTTGCTAATCAATATAAATTATTGGGAAAATTACACTCACCTCCCTTAAATTTTGGTCAAAAGTCACACACTTCCCCTCTAGTTTTAAATTGAACAATGACCTCCCTTATTTTTTTCTTCTCACGGCATTAACACCCCTTTGGAAGTTAACACTGCTTGTGTTGGTGACTTTCGTTAAGAAACCACGTGTTCTCTATCTGCTCTGCACTTTTTCATCAAAAATTGGAACTCAAGTCTCTCTAATTAGCACCCTTCTTCTTCGCCCTACGATCCAATGTCTTCTCTCTGCTCATCACTTTCATCTCAAATTGGAACTCAAGTCTTTCTAATTAGCACCCTTCTTTAATGGGGTTTCTTCACTGACTACACGGATGAGAAAAAGAAAGGTCAAAAGACATAATTGTATCCTTGTACCCACTTATGGATTGGAAGCAATCTTTGTAATTAAATATTCTGATTTCAGAGCTTGAAATCTTACTCGAACAGAGAGCGTGAATGAAGAAGAAAGATAGAGAAAATGGCGTGAGAATAACTTCCTTTCTTTTTTTTTGGTACATGAGAATAACTTCCTTTCTAAAACCGAACGGAGCGCTAACGGTGTTAAATTGAGGGGATGTTATTGTCAAGAGGAAACTAGAGGGGAGGTGTGTGACATTTAACTAGACACCAGGGGAGGTGAGTGTAATTTTCCCTAAATTATTTTGTAGAATAACAAAGTTTTGGAGTTTTTGGCTTTTGTTTATACTATGCAATCAAGTTATTAGTTGTGAATCTTCTGATGGAGTTTTTACTTTCATGGTAACTACTTCTTCTATTTTCTGGTTGGCATGCCACAAATCTCTTCCTTCATTTTCAGGTAACTGTAATCATTTGAAGTGATTACAATTGTTTTATACATTTATAATTTTTTTCTTTCATTTTACTTACTATATATTGTGTTCTTTTTTCTTGCTTGTTTTAGAGAGGAGAACCTACAACAATATAGGATTTTATCGGGAATAAGTTAGAGGAACAAGATGACTTGCAACAAGATCTTTGAGCCCTAAACAATGTGAATTAATTAAATAAAAATTATATTTTAATACAAAAAAAGGATTTCACATAAATTTTTAAAAAATATATATTAATAGAAAAAAGCATCCGTGTGTATGCTTAAAAAAGCATCAAATAAAAAAACACTCACAATATTGTTTATTAAAAATGTCATACTGCAGCGACTTTAGCTGTCGCGATTGCTTACATAACGTAACAACTTTATTGGTTGCCACAAGTGACATTTAACAATGATAAATTATTAAAATAGCAACAACAATAGTTGTTGTGAAAATATTATTTATGACAACGACATCAAATATCATTAAAAAAATTTTTGCAAGAGGACTTACGCCAACAACATGCTGCGACTTTTTTCCCTTGCGAAAAATAACTTTTCCAACAGCCTTACATATATCTCATCAATAAATGAGGTTGCGAAAGCGCATATTTCTTGTAGTGTATGTGATTCATTTTATGATTCGGTTTTGCTTAATCACTAAATCATTATTCTTTTTCGCAACTTCAATATTCAAAATATTTTATCGCTTGTTTAATTTAATTTGAATAGAAAATGATAGAGTCTTTGACCCTTGTTTATACGATTGAAAGAATTCAGTTATGATAAAACAATGGACGCTAGCTGGTCGGCGGCGAAAGATTAATCAACCTGATGATTAGAATTGCGGTTAAAAGTATGCCTCTATCTTCACTCTTTCCACGGTTTCTTAGTTTGTATTTTTAAATAAATGTCACTGGTCTATTTTTTTTCTAGCTTATTTTCCTTGATTTCATGCCCAAAGACGTAGCTCTTCTCGTTGATGTCACAGGTTTCGCTACACAAGTTTTCGTAAAGGTAAATTTGATTTTCTTTTTTTTGTGACAAAGATAGTTTACACGTACACCTTATTATTACTTTGGAAACACACTTTAGAGCACAAAATGTAACATCCCTAGTTCCGTTAATTTCGGTCTACGAAATTAAATATCGATTCATGATTCGAATATATAATAAGTCGAGTTATGGATAAATGGTTGTCGCAAAATCAATAAATGTAATTGCTAAATCATATGATTAGAATGCATAATTGGTTGAATTATGTGAATTAAGGTGTGCTTGATTGGGTAAAGAATAAGATTTAAGTGAAAATTCAAAGACAAGGGTATTTTGGTACTTTCCCACCCTTTAAACATCTTCAACTCAAAAACCCCATAAAAACACAATCTCCTCTCATTCTCAACATTTTCAGAAATCTAGAAAGAAAGAAATAGAGCGAAGGAGTAGAGAGAGAGAGAGTGAAGACGAGGGAGAGAGTGAGGGAAAGAAGAAGGAAGACCTTTTTCAAATCTTAGTGCATGTGATAGATTCTTGTTCCCTTCTCTTCTATTTCTCTTCCTCTACTCAATGACACCATTTTCCCCAGCCCACTTCATCTCTACCTTATTTCACCATAGTTGAAGATCCAAGTTCATTTTGGTCATAAATGGAGTTTTGAAGCTTTTAATACCTTGCATGTTACATTTAGAGTAAGAATAGAGTTTTGGGGTAGCCACATTATGCATTGGAGTAGCAAGAGGAAGAGATTAGGTGCTGAGTTGAATATTGAAGTCATGGTCTCTATTTAGGAGTTCAATCTCGTGGCTCATGATAGTTGCAAGTTGAAGATATAAGCTCACAACTACTTCTGCTAAAAAAAAACAGCTTTGAGTGTTTTTGGTATTCTCTTCATAACTCACTACACGGACCTAACCTTAAACTCATTTTTGTTTCTTCAGAAAATAGACACGAAAAATTTCAATTTAGGCACAACAACCACTTGATTTGACTGAGTATTGAGGGAGAAAGATTAGTTACAAGTTTCACTTTTGTAACAGTAGCGATTTCGAACCAGCCACATTTTTTTAAACATAACTCCCTGAATACACATCATATCAGTGTGGGACTTGAACCATTTGAAAATAGACAAAACTATCTACACATTAGGCACTGGTTTGGGTAGTTTTGGTTAATAATTGACTAAGTTATGCGTGTTCCAAAACTGCTCACAGATGTTGTCTAAAAAACGTTCGGTTTGGGTAGAACTTGATCGCGTCTTCGGTCGTTCGAATTGTTCATCGCTCCAGGTGAGTTCTACTCACGCTTAGGGATTGATTTTATTGTTTTTGACTGATTTGAACTTCTGTTCATGAAGCTATTTCATTTTGAAAGCTATTTCGAGCCGAGAAAACGTTTTGCGAAAAATTACATTTTGCGTCGCTTCGAATGTATATATGTTTGATTGATTGATGATAAATGTGATTTTGTATGCTGTTTGAACTGGTTGTTATGTCTGGAATATCTGTTTTAAAGTTGAGAATCAATTGGAATTCGGATTGGACTCGAACAGACAGGTGAATTTATACGAAAAACAGAGTTTTGTTGCAAGCAACAAAGCTGTGAATCGATTCCCAAAACTGTGAATCTGTTCACAGATTGGGAACCTAGTCCCTTTCTGTGAATCGATTCTCATCCATGTGAATCTGTTTACAGACTATGAATCTATTCACAGAAGCTGAATCTCTTCACAGAATGGGTCTAGACAGATTGGGAACCTAGTCCCATTCTGTGAATTGATTCCCATATATGTGAATCTATTCACAGACTACTTTACTAAAACCAAAATATTCCGAACCCATTTCAATCATTTCCCCAACACCATACAATGTTAAAATGACCGTAATACTTTGCAAAACGCTTTTGAATGACATGTTTTAAATCAAATTGTCACGAACTACAAATGTTTCGAAAAACTGAAATTAGTACACGTGAGGGTACATGTGTTTTGAAAAACTAAATGGATTACATATCCTTTTTGATATTGTGTCAATGACGCGAGATGGTTAACGTTGGATTAATCTAAACCCAGTCATAGAACAATAAGATGCTAAACAATGGACTCTTAGTTCATTAGAATTGATTGATAATAATTGTATAAGAATGATAGGTCGCTAAAGACTTATTCGGGTGACGACCCAAGATGTTAGTACACTAGGGAGAGGGAAGTCATGAGCCCTTGAGCTAGGCCCATAAGAGGATGTTCACTAAGATGCATATAGTGAATTGGGTTCACCGCAAACCGAAGAAAAGAAAAATGGTTTAAGGTGTTGTACTAGATTAACAAAGAGATAGTGCATAGCCATCAAAAAATTGGTTGTGAACTATAGTTTATAATTGAAATAGTACATAGTCATCAAGAATTGGGCTATGAACTATAGAACATAATTGAACCGAGAGTGGTTAGGGGTCACGGTAGAACTCACTGAGATATGTTATCTCACTCTATCAATGTTGTTGATTTTCCAAAGAAACGGGAAACGAATGCTCGAGGAGGAGATTAAAGATTAATTCTTTCATCTTTGTTTATGTTTCCAGTGTTGTATTCGAAAGTGGGTTTTATTGACATGAAAACATTAGAAATGAAACTCGGGATATGTACATCTACCTCAGTCGATTACGGTGCAGACGAAATTCCACTTTTGAGCCATCTAAGTGACTCCCAAAATCAGGATGAATAGCGAGAGACTTACATACATATAATTTGTTCTCAATTTATGTGTTTTTACTCTATACGAATGGCTTTTGCATCTAATTATGATTCCCTTGCTTAAAATTTTCAATCTCGCATGTGTATCCCTTTGTTTAGGTACAAGGGCATACGGTGAAACTTAATAGATATGTTTTTTTGGTGGAAATAACATAGAAATTATGATAATTAAAGGGGTTATGGTTGTTGTGAAATAAAATAGTTCTTCCTCCTATGGATTGCATGTGCAGGTGGTTGGCTTCGGAGGTGTAGGAATCATGTCTCTTCTCTTCGGTGCAAGTGCATCATGCGGGATTGATGATGGGCCCATTTGTAATAGAAGGAACAAATTGTATGCTTAGGATACCTTACCATCTTTTTCTTCTTTGGGTTTTTATTCCATTGGGTTTTGGCCTCGAGAGGTTTTAACGTAGTCTCCTTTCTTTTGTACTCTTTCGGGTTGGAGTACCCTTTGTACATCCTTAATATAATTCTTGCTTATCTAAAACAAAGTAGCTAGCATGAAAATCAACAGTCAATTGTATACAACTGTTATGTCAAATTGAAACAGTGATCCAACACTAGTTTTGATAAACAATATTTATTGAATGAATACTATATATAGTGCTAATTCGAACATATATAGTTTCATGAAAAAGATATAGTTTCTTTTTTTACGCAAGAAAAATATATTGTTTGGTTGACTCAAAAATAAACACATTTCAACTAAGATATCCATATTTAATATTACTATGTCAAAAATACCCTTAAACTAATTCATTAATGTTGTGACTGGTGAGAAGAAGCCTATTAATTGTGAGTAGTTTAGTAAATGCATTTCTTTTTTTGTGACTGCTAAGTTATCTATCCAAAAATGTTGGGTGCCAACACCTATCTAAGTTGTCTAAAGATAAGTGGATTAGGAGATGACATATGCCATGTCATTAGTCAAAGCATAAACCTTTAATAATTTTAATGTTATGAATGTTATAAACTTTCAACAATATATATGACTTTAATGATTTTATGCATATATCTTTCTCCATAGGACCTTCTAGATTTAAAGAAAACGAAGGAGGTAAACTCACCAGTAAGTGTTGTAATGGAAAGTCCAATTAACTAGGTGGTGAATTCTTTTGACAGTACAACAACTAAGGGATAGAAAACTGAGGTGGGCTTGATTGAGCCGCAGGGAGGTGCGCTTAGTAAACAAATGGGGCTGTATACATTTAAAAAGCCCAAAAATCCATTTAAAATCATTTTTAATGCCCAATTTAACTACAACTATTATTTTAACATCTCATTAGCCCAAATTAATTTTCTACATAAATAACATTTAAAATACTAATACTCAATAAACAAATATAATTAAATAATAACAATAATATATTATCAATATTGTACAATAGTACATTTAAATCTTATTTCAGCATATTTTAATAGTTCAAAACACACAGCAGATTAAAATAATTTAATCTTATCAATTCAAAATAATTCATTAAACAAAAACATTTAAAAGAATTATCGTACACAAAAATTTGGATGCTACACTAGCCTTTTAGTACTGGGTTAAAAGGGTGTTCATTTTAGGGTTTTGAAAATCAAATACGCAAGAGTTTACTAAAGTAGAGAAGTGTTAGTGTGAAAGAAATGAGGGTAAGCCTGCGTATATATAGCAATTTTCGTTGAGTGTGTGTGTCGGTGATCAATATTGTGCATAAGAAATCTAGACATTTGAAGTTCTATCCGTGAGGCACGACTATCAATGCGTACATTAAGGTACTTTGACCGAATGTAGGCTGTTGATAAAAATATCGGTAACATAGAGGCCATCAAAAGTGTCGGTGGAATTTTGGCTGTTGATCAAAATCTAGTATTATATTAAAGTTTAAGTTTAATAATTAACTAAAATTATTTTTAAAAAAGTACATTCCGGATTTATGTTTTGGACGTAATTCCGGAATGAAAAAATGTACTTCCAGATTCTATATCTTAAAACATAATTTCGGAATGCATTTTTTTACATTTCGGATTTATGTCTTGAAATAAAAATCCGGAATTCAATAAAAATAGGATCCAGATTTATGCCTTAAAACATAAATCTAGGCGGAATAAGAAGATAAAAAATAGGATCAAGATTTACCTTTAACACATGAATCGAAAAAATAAAAAAGAAATCTTGATTAAATTTTGATTATTTAATTGAGAGTAAAATTGAAATAAACGAAAATGTTGGGGTATAAAAATCAAAACCGGAAAAGACCCACCATGTCCCTCTAAGCAGAATAAGCAGCCTAATAAAATTAGGGTTCTTTTTTCTGTACCCCCACCATGTCCCTCAATGCCCCCACAATTTTCGTTACTCCGAAAATACCCTTGGCATTTATTACCCTTTTCAGCTTGTGGTCCAAGTTCTCTGCATGGGACCCACTTCTTTGGCCGTCGGTTTTACCTACCTACCAGGTAAATCTGTTTGTAATTTTATTCGAATTTAAACGGAATTATGTTTTTGAAATATAATTCTGCTGTTGAATTTTTTCAACACACAGAATTATATCCAAAAAAGATAATTCCTTTGTCTGTTTTTTTATAAACCAAACAGATTTAATTTTTTTAAAACTAATTCTGTTAATCTGTTTTATGTATAGCAGAATTACGTACGAAAAAGTAAACTCGTTATGCATAAAACTTGTGAACGAAATTAAGTTTAAAATAATTAAATCCGTGTATGTTGGCTTTGTGTAACGAATTTACCTACTATATACATAAACACGTTTTAAAAAAAAACAACGGATTTATGTATCTAATAGATAAATCCGTTACACATTATTTTTCTTATATTTACTTAATTTTTATAAAAATTGTTAAAATGAAACAGATATGGATACGGAGTCGTAGTTGGTTCCGTTCTCAATAGATACATGTCATTCATGATGGAGGCAGTATATTTAATTAATTATTTTTTAAAAAATTGTATGTAGATATTTAATTAATTAACTAACTAACAATTATCTATTTTGTAGCTATTTCCAACACGTGATGATGTTGTACGTTGGGTCAGAGACGTCGGGAAAGGCATCAAAGTTGTCGTTATCATCCTTAGATCTTGCAAAGCTGGAGGTAAAAGGGGGACGAGAGATAAATTTATTTTTGATTGCGAGAAGCATGGGAAATGCAACAATAATTCTAGAGTCAACGGGTCAAAGAAGCGTGATTGTCTGTTTAAGTTGAGAACTGCATATACGGTTCGTGACGGGGGTTGGCGTTTGAGGGTTAGATTGGACTCCACACACATGAGCTGCTTACAACCTTAATCGGCTCCACATTGTTTGGTCGGTTAACGGAGGAGGAGAACGCTATGGCCGATGAACACATTGCAAGTGACATTACTTATTTAATTGGTCTAAGCTGAGTTTGGATGGTATGGATGACGATGTGTCTCAAGAGAAATGTGTTGCATGTGACATTACTTATTCTATGGAGATTATATGGTTGAAATATAATTCTAGGACACCTGAGGAGAATGTTGTGTTCAAGAAACAGATTGATGAGCTGGCATTTCCTACCACATCTTCAATGGTTCCACCACCATCTA